>JBBDGP010002357.1:0-436203 GCA_037952835.1 Lithobates septentrionalis
GGCAACCAATGAGCTCCTTTAATTTTTAAAGTTTATCCAACAAGCTGAATATGGAAGCTGATTGGATGCCATGCACAACTGCTCCAGATTCTGTTTGCTCCAATTTTGATAAATTGCCCCAGTATGTTTTCTGTGAATTGCTTAAAGATTAGGTTTTCAAAATCTTTTACAAATAAATATCTGAAAAGTGTGGCGTGCATTTGTATTTAGCCACTTTTACTCTGATACCCCTAACTAAAATCTAATGGAACCAATTGCCTTCAGAAGTCACCTAATTAGTAAATAGAATCCACCTGTGTATAATTTACTCTCAGTATAAATACAGCTGTTCTGTGAAGCCCTCAGAGGTTTGTTAGAGAACCTTAGTGAACAGACAACATCATGAAGGCCAAGGAACACACCAGACAGATCAGGGACAAAGTTGCGGAGAAGTTTAAAGCAGGGTTGGGTTATAAAACAATATCCCAAGCTTTGAACATCTCATGGAGCACTGTTCAATCCATCATCCAAAAATGGAAAGAGTATGGCACGACTGCAAACCTACCAAGACATGGCCGTCCACCTAAACTGACAGGCCGGGTAAGGAGAACATTAATCAGAGAAGCAGCCAAGAGGTCCATGGTAACTCTGGAGGAGCTGCAGAGATCCACAGCTCAGGAGGGAGAATCTGTCCACAGGACAACTATTAGTCGTGCACTCCACAAATCTGGCCTTTATGGAAGAATGGCAAGAAGAAAGCCATTGTTGAAAGAAAACCATAAGAAGTCCCATTTTCAGTTTGTGAGAAACCATGTGGGGGACACAGCAAACATGTGGAAGAAGGTGCTCTGGTCAGATTGAACTTTTTAGCCTAAAAGCAAAACGCTATGTGTGGCGGAAAACTAACACTGCACATCACCCTGAACACAACAGCCCCACCGTGAAACATGGTGCTGGGGGGATCATGTTGTTGGGATGCCTTTCTTCAGCAAGGACAGGGAAGCTGCTCAGAGTTGATGGGAAGATGGATGGAGCCAAATACAGAGCAATCTTAGCAGAACAACAACTCTAAACATACAGCCAGAGCTACAATGGAATGGTTTAGCTCAAAGCATATTCATGTGTTAGAATGGCCCAGTCAAAGTCCAAACCTAAATCCTAATGAGAATCTGTGGCAAGACTTGAAAATTGCTGTTCACAGACGCTCTCCAATCTGGCAGAGCTTAAGCTGTTTTGCAAAGAAGAATGGGCAAACATTTCACTCTCTAGATGTGCAAAGCTGGTAGGGACATCCCCAAAAAGTCATGCAGCTGTAATTGCAGAGAAAGGCGGTTCTACAAAGCATTGACTCAGGGGGGCTGAATACAAATGCACGCCACACTATTCACATATTTATTTGTGAAAAATTTTGAAAACCATTTATTATTATCCTTCCACTTCACAGTTATGTGCCACTTTGTGTTGGTCTATCACATAAAATCCCCCAAAAAAATCATTTATTTTTTTGGTTGTAACCCCAATTAAATATATTTACATTTTTAGTTGTAAAATGACAAAATGTGGAAAAAAATAACATTTAGAGCCTGATGTAAAGACTGCAGAAGTCTCTATTGTATAATTTCTACATAGATGTGGAAGCTTAATGCCACTATTTAGTTACCCGCTGTAACCTGGTGTCTACTCAGTATTTAGATGCCTGCTTTATGGGAGCACTAACTAACTCATACATATTTAGTAACAATTCAAGAGAAGCTCTAGAAAAGGTCCAGCAACTTATGGGAGGCCGTATCTCATGGCAGCAGACCATCTCTTATGCATGTGCCAAACCCAACATATGGAACAATAGAAAGCAGCTCATTCATTTATAGCCAGCTGTAATGTGGGAAAGCTGGTTCACTGTAGTTTAACAATACAACAACATTTAGGACTCAGTATGGCTAGTTAGAAATTATATTTACGTTTTTTTTAATCAAGTGAATAGATACCGTATATATCACGTGACGATTTTAAATTTACCACCTGCTGACTGCTGCAGCAAGCATCAGAGGAGTGAGGACTCACTCCTCCCCAGTGGACATGAAATGGTAGAACCATCAATTAGAGCATATTCCTTACGTTCTAAGTTTGGATTCATATATTCTTTATACAGAATAAGGCTATTAGAAAAACGTTAAGAATATTTTCTAAAAAAAAAATGTGTATTTTTATTACTTTACCTTCATTTTAACTTGTCTTCAAGTAGCTGCAAGCTACTCAAAAGTATAGATATACAGAAATGATCACCAAACAAAAAAGGTAAAGGAATCCGGGATGCTTTGAATTGTTAGTAATTTGATCACATCAAAAACAGCCAACACATTTCAGGGACAGCAACCCGCTCCCTTCATCAGGGTTTGGATCGATGGATTGAGAACTTGGAACAAACACAAAAGAAATGATAACCGTATAGATCTAGTTTAGGTAGGATTCAAACTTTTATTTCTACTGAAGTTATGGAATATATGGTCAACACTGGTCATACACTCTGCATAATTTCAGTAAAACAGAACGTTTATTTCATGGAAACTGAGAAAACCGACGGCAGGAAAAAAAAAAAAGTCAAGTCTGCCCATTTTTTTTTTTTTGGTTTTGTTTTATTTCTTTTCATTAACTTTATTGTCCGACTATAGATCCACGTTTGTCCTAAGCATGTTTTAAACAATTTACTGTTGACTGTCTCACTACCTCTGCTGGAAGTTCATTCCATGCATCAACTACCCTTTCAGTAAAATAATATTTTCCAAGATTAATTTTGAACTTTCCTCCAGTTAGTTTGAGGTCATATCCCCCGGGTTCTTGATTTTTGGTTTCATATTGAAAATACTGCCCTCCTGAACCTCAATTACCCCCTTCAAGTTTTTAAAGGTTTCAGTCATCTCTCCCATTTCCCTTCTTTCCTCCAGACTGTACATATTAAAGTCATTGTAAAGTCTCATTTTAAAAAAAATAAATAAAATAACAAACATGTTATATTTACCTCCTCTGTGCAGTTGGTTTTGCACAAAGCAGTCCTAGCCCCTCCCTCCTGTTGAGTGCCCCCACACTAAGCAGCTTGCTATGGGGGCACCCGAGCCGAGTCACAGCTCCATGTGTCCGTTCAGACATGGAGCCCTGACCTGGCCCTGCCCCCTCTCTCTTCTGTTTGGCTCCCATGGCTGTAAAAGTCAGTTATCTAATGTCGCCGCTGCTGTGTCTCAGCCAATCAGGAGGAGAGTCCCAGACAGCTAAGACACTTGTGGGCATCGCTGGAGAGAGATGGGCTCAGGTAAGTAATTAGGGGTGCTGAGGGAGTCTGCTACACACAGAAGGTTTTCTATCCTAATGCATAGAATGCATTAAGATAAAAAACCTTCTGCCTTTACAACTCCTTTACGTTCCTGAAGTCGTTCTCGATATGTTTTATCCCCCTAACCTTTCACCATTTTTCTTACCCGTCTCTGGACTAATTTCATTAATATCAACCTATTCTATTTTATCAATATCGATATCAATTTCCAACCTTCATTTTTTATTAACATAGGTGCTTATTAAATAAAGCTAGGAAAAAAAGAAGAAAAAAAAAAAACTACTAGGATTACATTGTGCACAGGCATCAGTATTTTAAAAAAAAATTGCTTTTGGGTTTACATACACTTTAAAGCTGACGTTTAGTTGAAAACATTTTATTTTCTGTACAGCTTTAGTTACATTACTTACCTGTAATAACACTGTGTGCACAATTATTAGGCAAGTTATAATTTTGAGGATTATCTACAATGCTCTCGGTCATACCAAAAAGGTAATAAACCTTAAACCTGAATATTTAAGAAAGTAAAAGTGAGCTTTTGGCTTTCTTAGGAGAATATCTATGTGTGCCCAATTTTTGGGCAACTATTAGTGTGCACAATTATTGGGCAACTTTTAGTGTGCACAATTATTATGTAACTAAATGAAAAATGAAAAGGCTCCCATCTCACTTGTTTTCTTTTCATCTGTTCACGTAAGAATAATTAACAAACAACTCAAAATTTACAAATAAACATTTGACATTTAAAAAAAATAAAAAAACAGGGACCAATATAGCCACCCTTCTTTTCAATACCAGCCATAAGCCTTCCATTCATGGAGTCTGTCAGTTTCTTGATCTGTTGTCAATCAACTTTTTGTGCAGCAGCGACCACAGACTCCCAGACACTGTTCAGAGAAGTGTGCTGTTTTCCTTCACCATAAATTTCCCTTTTTCAAAAGGGCCCACAAGTTCTTAATAGGGTTTAGGCCAGATGAGGAAGGGGGTCATGTTCTTATTCTTTCATCTTTAAGGCCAGTGGCGGCTGGTGCTCAAAACTTTTTTTTTTTTCAGGGGGGGGGGCATGCTAAATTTAGGAAAATACTGAAAAAAAACATCAATTGCAGCCTCACTGTGCCCCCTGGTGGCTGGTCAGGCAGCGGGTGACGGCGGCGAGTTGTGGGACATGCAGCGGGTCAGGCGACGGCTCCTGCATCCTCCATGGTTCCAGTGCGGCTTTTCTTCTGTTTCGCTAGGCGTCCAAAAGGGATGCCTGTGCCTTCAGCCAATCAGATGATGGGTTTTAGACCTGGGCTTCCTAATAAAGGGCCTGTTTAAAATGCATGCAAACCTGAAAATCTTTTTTTTTTTTAGTTTGAAGCTTGCACCTTGTACAGTATAGGATTTCATGTCATCTGTGCCCAGTATTGCCACGAAGAGTTAATCCAGCTCTGCGCAATCCTCTTATCTTTTTTTCAGCACCAGCCTGTAAGAGGCATTCAGTGTACTTCAGATCCCCTCCTCCTTTCTTCTCCAGCTCTCCCAGGATTGGCTGCTCCACACCTCAGCATGATTGGGCATGCTGAAGTCATGTGGTGACTTTTCTAGGTTTTGACTGGATGTTAGTAATCATAGCAGAAGTTCAGTGTAAGAAATACACAGGAGAAATGCAGGTTGACAAGGGAAGAGTAGAGGTGGGCGTGGAGTCTACTGACATCACGACTCCACCCACCAAGCTCCAGACAACAGACCCACCCACAGAATATGCAGTTTTTCGGGTCTCGTAACAGACAGAGGGATACATGCAGGAGGCATGTATATCCTTATAGATAACCACTATGGCAGTAGTTTAGGAAGGATGAGAGTGGGTTTACATCCACTTTAAGGTCTGTTTAAGGCCTTTACTGGCTAGCCACGCAGTGGAGTACTTCAATGCATGCGATGGAGCATTGTCCTGCATAAATATCATGGTCTTCTTGAAAGATGCAGACTTATTCCTGTACCACTGCTTGAAGAAAGCGTCTTCTAAAAACTGACAGTAGGATTGGGAGTTGATTTTGAGCTCATCTTCAATTCGAAAAGGTCCAACTAGCTCATCTTTAAAAATACCAGCCCATACCAGTACCCCACCTCCACCTTGCTGGCTTCTGAATCGAAGTGGAGCTCTGTGCCCGTTACTGATCCAGCCACAGACCCATCCATCTGGTCCGTCAAGAGTCACTCTCATCTCATCAGTCCATAAAATCTTTAAAAACACCAGTCTTCAGATATTTCTTGGCCCGGTCTTGACGTTTCAACGTATGCGTCTTGTTCAGTGGTGGTCAGGTTTCAGCTCTCCTTACCTTGGCCATGTCTCTGAGAACTGAACACCTTGTACTTCTGAGCACTTCAGGTAGGTTGCCGTTTTGGAATATGACTGCACTGGAGGATAATGGGTGCCTGGTAGCTTCACGTTTTGATTCTTCTCAAATCTTTGGCAGGTAATTTTCTTCTTTTTTTTTTTCTCAACACGTTTCTTGCGACCCTGTTGACTATTTGCAACAAAACGTTTGATGGTTCTGTGATCACGCCCCAATATCTTAGGAATTTTAAGAGCGCTTCATCCCTCTGAAAGACTTTTTTACAAGTTTTGACTTTTCAGAGTCAGTTAAATCAGTTTTTTGGCCCATTTTGCCTGAGGAAAAGAAGATGCCTAATTATTATGCACACCTTGATATAAGTTGTTGATCTCCTTAGGCCATACCCTCCCTCGTTACGCAAATACACATCACCTGATATGCTTAAATCCAATAAGCATTCAAGTTTAAATAGCTTGGAGTTGGACGATGTGCATAAAAATGATGATTTGGTTAAAATACTCACTTGCCTAATAATTGTGCACACAGTGTATTTCCTGCAATGTGAAGGATACTGGATTCTGGAGAAATCTTCACTTCAGGGCTGCCCTATCCTCTTCCTGCTGCTGAACTTCCAGCACGGGTTAACCGCTTCGGATCTCTGGGCTTAGCTGCACTAAATCTGATCCGATAGCGCAAAGGAACGTGCTCCTTCCTGACTTCTACTCTATTGAGAGAAGTTCTTTCACCATCTGCACTCCCTGTAATATGATCTGTGAATGGGGGAAAAAAAAGCACTGGACTGCATCAAAAACGCACAGGAATGCATCTAAACGCACATGCAGAAAAGCACCTGGAACGCATCCAGACTGCGTTTTCTATGGTGTGAACTGGCCCTATAACTTTTTTTCATTCAGACTGACAGATGGGCATACAAATACAAGTGATGTTGTTGCGGTCATCTCCCCCGCTGTGCCCTTTCTATATTCTGACACCCTCCACCAGAATACACTGATCAGCGCTCATCTTGTTCCTCTTCAGCTGTCTGCTGTGTGGGTAGTCTCCTCCGATGAGGCGCACTCCAGCCTTTCCTACCGCCACCTGGGAGATGTGATGTAAGTATCCCAGGAGGCTGCAGGACCAGGTACACGTCATTCTGACCTAGGTCAGAATGGTGTTGGGGGCAGGGCTAAAAATAAGAGAAAATTAGGAAAGGGGGAAAAAATAAAATCCCACAATTCTACTTGTTAAAGCGGAACTAACTTTCTTTTGGATTGTAGTTCCACTTTAAGTTATACTGAATTGTAGCAAAGATAAAATAAAATAGGTTTGCTGCCTAGACAAACAGGATTGTGCTGTGTGGCAGAGCTGTGTAAATCTCAGGACCAGATGGACAGAAATACAAAATTCTTTAGGCAGGTAAAACCATTTCCATAGCCTTATATTTATTTGTTGAGTCCACTTTTCACTGAGTGCTACTCATCTGTTCTCCAGAAGATGGCATCATTGAATACTGAAAATCACATCTTGTATGAAAGCTGAATTCTGCCATTAGATCCATCTTATATGCTTCTTCAGTTCTTCCCCCTGCCTCTAGCTTAGTCCAGCATTTGCGAACACAGTGCTAGTATAAGGGTCTGCACGTCTTTGTGAATGATTTGTATTACCTGGAACCAACAGTGGCTTACACCAGCAAAGAGCCATCAATAAAATGATCCTATCACAGGGAATGGGTAATAAAACGGATACCAGACATAAAAAGTAGGCTCCATGGTAAAGCAGACAATTTATTTAACAACCTTCCCTCTAGAGCATTTATTTCATTTTTTACACACATTTTAAAACTTGCATCTCTGGCTATAAAATGTACTTAAAGTGGGGAAAAAAAGCCTAACTACAGATATTCATAAAAATGCCCCCCCCCCCCCCCCCACTCTGGTACAGTCACTTGATCTTGCAGATCTGTGTGAGGGAGCGCTTTACATTGACTGTGAATTCTGGGAGCCGTGACGTCACCCATAGGTTCCTATAGCCCATCTATTGTTGGTGCTTCCTCCTCTCCCCTGCAGAAGCTGGTCACTGAACAGGAGAGCTGGAGCTGCAGGATCACATGACCAGACAGGAGTGGATTAAAAATAGCTAAGCATACAGATCTTTTTTATACAGGGTAGGCAAGATGAGTTAGACAACGGGGAGAGAACATTTTTTAAGAACAGATATAGTTGGGCTTTTCTTACACTTTACAACCCTCAGCATATCATTTATCAACAGTTCAGGCTGGTAGTGGTGGTGTAAGGGTGTGGGGGATATTCTTGGCACACTTTTGGGCCCCTTAGTAGCAATTGAGCATCGTTTACATGCCACGGCCTACCTGAGTATTGTTTGCTGATCATGTCCATCTTTTTATGACTATAGTGTACTCATCTTCTGATGGCCACTTCCAGCAGGATAACGCACCATGTCACAAAGCTCAATTCATCTTAAACTGGTTTCATGAACATGACAAAGAGTTTACTGTACTCCAATGGCCCCCACACTCACCAGATCTCAATCCAATAGAGCACCTTTGGAATGTGGTGGAATGGGAGATTTTGATCATGGATGTGCAGCTGAAAAATCTGCAGCAACTGCGTGATGCTATCATGTCAATATGGACCAAAATAATGTTTCCAACACCTTCTATGCCACGAAGAATTAAGGCAGTTCTAAAGGCAAAACCGGGTACTAGCAAGGTGTACCTAATAAAGTGGCCGGTGAGTTTATCGCTCTACTCTTACCGACAAGGCTATGTTTTTTGTAGCCAATACCTCCGTAGGGTGAGTTTCTGGACTGGCAGTCCTATCCTGCAAGGAACCCTCATTGGTTTTGCATAAGGAGAAGGTGGTATTGAGGCTTGCTTCCTACCTAAGGAAGTCTCTGCCTTTCAACCAGGACATTGTTCTTCAGTCTCTCTTTCTGGCTCCAGTTTACCAAAAGGACATTTTTCTCCATTGTCTGGATGTAGTTTGGGCTCTCTGAGTCCATCAGCTGTTCATCAGCAGAAAGAGTGAATCCCTTTTTGTCATCTCGGATGGACCATGAAAGGATGCACCAGCTTAAAGTCACACCAGCTCTAGGTGGCTTAGGCAGGCCATCACCCAAGCTTATTTGGTCTCAGGAATTGGGTCCTACCTTTCCTGTAAAGTATACCTTACTAGATCTGTGAGTGCTTCTTTGGCTTTTTGGTATCAAGCAAATGCTTCCCAGATCTGCAAGGCTGCTATCTGAACATGCTCTAAATTCCACCAGGTGGATGTTTCGGTCGCATGTGATTCCAGCTCCAGGTGTTGGGTCCTCTGGGCAGCTCTTTGAGCTGCAGACAATGTCGAGAGGTTTCTTTTGTCCCTCAGTGGACTCCAAGGCAAGGATTTTAAGATGAGTACTAAAAACCGTTTCTTTTAAAAGAAAATTTAACATGTACTCATATTTTTTAGACCAAGGCCACACTTTTTTGAATGCTTTCCTCTCCTGTGACCCTTCCCACTAAACTGGTGCCCAGAAGTCAGGAAAACAAAAATTTCTGTGAGCATCTGTCTCCTGTGTCCCTTGCAGTTCTCATTTGTTCTTCTTGCTGACCTCACCTAACTGTAGGAGAAGACATGATGTAAGCAGGAAGACTAGTGAGAGCTACAAGGGACACAGGAGATAGATACCACCAAGTTGTTGATTCTTCCAGCAGACCTCCTCCATTCCTAGTAATGAAAGCAGCGTTCATGTGTAATGTTATGTAAATGTAGTATTTGCCATGGAATTCTACTTCTGTTTTCATGGCACAATAAATTTAACGGCATTTCCCATTTTTTTAAGTCATTCCAGTTTTCAACATATCATGTTATTTTGCACTTCATCTTCACTCTCCATGTCAGACCAGTCAGGTACAACCCAGCTTCTACAGAGACCAAATCAACTTTTGCAGCCGAATAAGGCGAGGTGTAAGGCCCTTTTTACACGGGGCGAACTCCAACAGCGGATCCGCCTGCTCAGCGGGGGATCTTTCTTCTGATCTCGCTATCCAGATGAAAGGTCCATGTTTGCTCCACTAATGCAGAGTGGCACAGACACAGCCCGCTGTCCTCTATGGGCATTTGCATGGAAACGGACTGCCTGTCTGTTTTCATCTGACTGTCATCAGATCCAATCCCCATACACCTGTTTTTAGGGACGGGTGTGGATTGGTTGTTGGCAGGTGTCAGCGGACGCATGCCCAGTGACATCCGCCACTCCTTTTGAAAGTAATGAATGGTCCAAGGGGATGGCAGAGAGGGGTAGCAGACACTTAACAGTTGGTAAGATGGATAAGTCTGACAGCAGCATTCATGATGGATGGAAGGGGGGATAACCTATGTAGAGGTAATCCAATGAGGAGGGAGATAACCAGCGAGCGGATTAGGAGCTTTGTGGTGTCATTAGTTAGGAAGGGGTGTGTTTTGGAGATGTTGCAGAGGTTGAGGCGGAAAGCTTTGGACAGAGGAATCTGAGGCCCCTGCTCATTAGAGCTTACAATCTAACAGGGAGGGTCAGGTGATACAAAAGGTAGTAACTGTGGGGGATGAGCTGATGGAGAAAATAAAAGTACAGTTGTTAGGTGGAGGTGGTATAGGCTTCTCTGAAGAGAAGGGTTTTCAGGGGTCGTCTAAAAGCAAGCAAAGTAGGAGATAGTCAGACATATTGGGGTAAGGAGTTTCATAGGGTGGGAGAGGCTCTGGAGAAGTCCTGGAGGCGAGCATTGGAGCCGGTGACAAGGGAACTAGAGAGCAGGAGGTCTCGGCAGGAATAAAGATAATGATTTGGTTGGTATTTTGTGTCTAGATTACTGATGTAGCTGGTGCCAAGTTGTGGTTGGCTTTGTATTAGTATTTTGAATTTAATTTGGGTCAGCGGAAGCCAATGGAGGGATCGGCAGAGAGGAGTAGCAGACATTAAACAGTTGCTAGGGTGGATGAGCCTGGCAGCAGCATTCGTGATGGACCAAAGAGGGGATAACCTGTGTAAAGGTAATCCAACGAGTAGGGAGTTGCAGTAGTCAAGGCGAGAGATGACCAGGGAGTGGATTAGGAACTTTGTGGTGTCATTGGCTAGGAAGGATCGTATTTTGGACATGTTGCAGAGGTTGAGGTGGCAAGCTGATTGGATAGAGATTGGATGTGGGGCCGGGAGAAGATTTCATAGTTGATAGTTGTGTCATCGTTTTTGACAGAGAAGTAAGGGGAAGAGGCATGGGGAGGGGAGAGTATTATATGAGCTTGGATTTAAGTAGATTGAGTTTGAGGAAGTGGTGTGGCATCCAGTATGATATGTCTGTTAGTAACTCAGTGATACGTGATGGAGTGAGCTGAGAGGTAGAGAGAGAGATTTGGGTGTCATCAGCATAGAAATGCTATTGGAAGCCATGGGAGGCATCAGCTGACCCAGGGAGGAGATGTAGATTGAGAATAAGAGAGGTTGGGGCACCCTGATGGAGAAATGAAGAGGAGAGGAAGAAGTAAAATTGTGAGTAATGCTAAAGGTACAGTTGGTTGATTGATTGGTCTCTCTGAGAGATCGCCTGATCCAATATAAGATAGTCCATCGGGCATATTTCAACCGTCATCGACTGCACAAAATGAACCCCGACTCCCCTCCCGGATGTTGGAGATGTGGTGGGACTCCTGGGGACTTCACCCACATCTTCTGGACCTGTCCGGCACTTGTCGGATACTGGAGAGAGATATTAGACTTTATCACACAAATCACCTCTGTGCCACTGCAACCATCAATGTCAATCTGCATACTAGGACTGATAGAACAACTAATTCCTACGGTGGCGGCACGCACACTGGTGGGATTGCTCCTGTTTTATGTCCGTAAAGCCATAGCCCTTAGTTGGCGCAAACCAACCCCCCCTCCTCTCTCCCTGTGGAAACAACTAATTAACAGTAGCTTACCTCTGTATAAAGACACATATGACAACAGAGGCTGCCCCTACAAATACGGTAAAGTCTGGTCTAAATGGCTAGCAGATCCCTCCACTGCTTCAGAGACCTCTTAGTAGATCCCGTTCACGAAATAGTTCTCAAGCGGGTGCCAAGTGTACACAATGAACCTATAATATGTTACTATACCATGTACAACTATGCGTAGCACCACCTCAGGACCCAGCGAACTGTGCCGCTATAACCACTATCATAATATGTTTTCCATACCTGATGTTTCTGTATGATAAGATGATAGCGTGGTTCCTGCAAGGATCACATTGACACCATGTAAGATCAATGTATATTTAAGTGTTTGTTCTCTTTTTCGTTTCTCTTTTTGAAAATCAATAAAAAGACTAATAAAAAAAAAAAAAAGTACAGTTGATTAAGTAGGATGAGAACCAGAGAAGAGTACAGTCACTGAGACAAAAGGCGTGAAGTTTTTTTTAAGAGAAGGAGGTGGTTTTAAAGGCAGCAGAGAGCTTCTTACTTACCAAATCTGCATGAATACATTATACAACAGTAACACTTGTACCCATTTTTAAAAAGTCATCATTGAGCTGCAGTTGGTGACTTTTTGTCTAGGCTGAGTTGATATCATTAGTCTGCTGCAGGCATTTCCTCAGTGATCAGACAGCAGCCTTATACAGTGCCTTGAAAAAGTATTCATACCCCTTGCAATTATCCATATTTTGTCATGTTGCAACCAAAAAAACAAATGTATTTTATTTGGATTTTATGTGATAGACCAACACAAAGTGGCACGTAATTGTGAAGTGGAAGGATATGAAATGATAAATGGGTTTCAAATTGAAAATAAAAAAATGTGAAAAGTGTGGTGTGCATTTGTTTTCAGCCCCCTTTTTAATCTGGTACCCCTATCTAAAATCTAGTGGAACCAATTGCCTTCAAAAGTCACCTGATTAGTAAATAGAGTTCACCTGTGTGTAATTTAATCTCCGTATAAATACAACTGTTCTGTGAAGCCCTCAGTGCAAAAGGCATCATGAAGGCCAAGGAACACACCAGACAGGTCTGGAATAAAGTTGTGGAGAAGTTTAAAGCAGGGTTAGGTTATAAAAAATATCTCAAGCTTTGAACATCTCACGGAGCACTGTTCAATCCATCATCCGAAAATGGAGAGTGTATGACACAACTGCAAACCTACCAAGACATGGCAGTCCACCTAAACTGACAGGCTGGGCAAGAAGAGCATTAATCAGATAAGCAACCAAGAGGCCAATGGTAATGCTGGAGGAGCTGCAGAGATCCACAGCTCAGGTGGGAGAATCTGTCCACAGGACAACCATTAGTCGTGCACTCCACAAATCTGGCCTTGGAAGAATGGCAAGAAGAAAACCATTGTTTGAAAGAATACCATAAGAAGTCCAGTTTGCAGTTTGTGAGAAGCCATGTGGAGGACATAGCAAGCATGTGGAAGAAGGTGCTCTGGTCAGATGAGACAAAAATTGAACTTTTTGGCCTAAAAGCAAAATGTTATGTGTGGCAGAAGACTAACACTGCACATTACCCTGAACACACCATCCCCACCGTGAAACATGGTGGTGGCAACATCATGTTGTGGGGATGCTTTTCTTCTGCAGGCACAGGGAAGCTGGTCAGAGTTGATGGGAAGACGGATGGTGCCAAATACAGGGCAATCTTAGAAGAAAACCTGTTAGAGTCTGCAAAAGACTTGAGACTGGGGCAGAGGTTCACCTTCCAGCAGGACAGCGACCCTAAACATACAGCCAGAGCTACAATGGAATGGTTAGCTCAAAGCATATTCATGTGTTAGAATGGCCCAGTCAAAGTCCAGACCTCAATCCATTTTATAGTTTTTGGAAAGGCGCTCTACATCCAATCTGACAGAGCTTGAGCTATTTTGCAAAGAGTAATGGGCAAAAATGTCACTCACTCTCTAGATGTGCAAAGCTGGTAGAGACATCCCCAAAAAGACTTGGAGCTGTATTGCAGGGAAAGGTGGTTCCACAAAGTATTGCCTCAGGGGGGCTGAATACAAATGCCCCCCCACACTTTTCACATATTTATTTGTAAAAAAAATTTGAAAACCATTTCTCATTTTCCTTCCACTTCACAATTATGTGCCACTTTGTGTTGGTCTATCAAATAAAATCCCAATAAAATACATTTCCGTTTTTGGTTGCAACATGACAAAATGTGGAAAATTTCAAGGGGTATGAATAAGTTTTCAAGGCACTGTAACTTTGTATCAATCCACAAGGTGAGTGGCTACAGCCAAAAACTGCACAGATTTTAAGATTTAGATGTGTCATTTCTTAAACCCGGCATCTCCAGTCCAAGAAGTTGTTGGTGACCATGGATGATCTCTGAATAAAGATGGCTCCAACCTTCTGGAGAGAAAAGCCAATAAGTATTGTCAAGGGGAGTAAATACTTGAAAGTGATACACACATTCTAGGTCCCTTTTATAAAACAACCTCTGAATTTCACATGTCACTGAGTTTATGGTCATGAGTCGTGTTGTTGATTTTGGTCCATATTTCTATCTGAGAACACGGTGTTCTATTTTGCCGCAGAAGGCGATGATACATCTATTATTTGTAAGCCCCACGTGTCTGCACTTTCATGCATTCATCAGAGAAACCCTTTGATATTTTGTAGAACAGAGAGCGTTTAGATTATTATTGAAGCCGAGATTCCTGCAGATTGAAGGACACAGTCTATTGTCTGAGGTTCTGAAGATAATGTTCCCCCTCCAACCTCCCATTGAGGATGTTACATACCCTCAGTAATACTTGTATAGATAGGGAGGGAGATCGCTCCTTACTGATCTGCCGGGTGGAGGCCATTGTGTGCTGACTCATCCTCTGCAATAGGCCTCCCATTATAGGGCTTAGTGAAGGGTGCTTTTCTTGTTTGTGGGCCATTGCTTGTGTAATGTGCTCCTCGGGAACTTCAAGGTTTTTATTATAGCACAGAGAGCTTAGTTTAGAATGCTGTAATGATTGGTGTTTGCTGTAACAAGCATTCTTTTCATATAAAGCTGAAAATAACAATCGCTACAGCATAGTTTAGTGAAATAAGAACTACTAATATTATACAAATCCCAAATAACTGATCTCTGTTAAAATGTATACTTTCGCTACCATGCAATAAACTGGAGTCAAAGTATATAATCCAACACTTAAACTTGTATAAACGTATATAAATATTTTTATATAATATATTGCAGTCCTTAGATGTAGTGGCTACATTAGTTTTTCAGAGTGAGGATTCCTGTTATACATTGATATCGTACTACTGATGCATTGATATCCGGAAGTGGAGGGGCTTGGGGACCCACAGAGTTTTAGTAATGCCCAGTGGGCATGGCTGCACTGTGCCCTGCCCTAATCCGCCACATGGCATTGTTAGTTCCCATGGAGCAGAGGGGGCAACCAGTATTCACAGCATCATTCGTTGCTATGGTGCTGGCAGCAAGCCACCAGCACCATGGAAACAGATGCCATCTTCCAGGGCGGGCATGATGGATGACAGGCCTGCTTGCCTCCACCCTCCCACCTTCTGCCATGTTGCTGCAGCCATGGTGAAAATTTAAAGGTGAGGGGGTGTTAGAAACTATAATGTGAAGGGGGGGGGCTCTTGTGTGATTGAGGGGAGACTTTGGTGTGATGGGGAGGCCTCTGATATGGGGGGGGGGGGGCTCTGATGTTAGAGGTAACTCTGATTTATATATACAGTATCTCACAAAAGTGAGTACACCCCTCACATTTTTGTAAATATTTTATTATATCTTTTGTGACAGTAGGAGATGCTGTCACTGCAAAATTGGTAGTTTGGGTGACACAGGGTGTGCACATTTGCTTGGTGCAAGACTGCAGAGCATAAATGTGGACTGGAGAAAACTACTTTCACAGCTTTCTCCAGATTTTGGTATTCCGTCATGGGGCTCTGTAGTTTGGAGATTCCATAATGTTTTGGGTGGGACGGGATCTCCAACCCTGTGTCCAGATTTTGTAGATGACCAGCAGGGTGTGTGCTCAGGTGAGCACAGCCCTTATGAGGGTATGGGAAGACCTCATGGCTCCCAGTTGGAGACTGCTCCACACCAAGAGACAGGAGGTCTCCAGGAGTAGGAGGGGCTGCAAGAGGCAGTGAAACGGCCTGAGGACTAAGGCCTGAGCGGCGCTGTGGGTGCTAAAGTAAAGCCGTCCACACTGAAGGATCCAGTGGTCTGTGTGACCAGGATAAAGAGCAGAAGTACGGCTACAGAGAGCCAGGTGGGCTAGTATTGGGCCCAAAGTGTCAATATTTTGTGTGGCCACCATTATTTTCCAGCACTGTCTTAACCCTCTTGGGCATGGAGTTCATCAAAGCTTCACAGGTTGCCACTGGAGTCCTCTTCCACTCCTCCATAACAACATCACAGAGCTGGTGGATGTTAGAGATTTTGCGCTCCTCCACCTTCTGTTTGAGGATGCCCCACAGATGCTCAATGGGGTTTAGGTCTGGAGACATGCTTGGCCAGTCCATCACCTTTACCTTCAGCTTCTTTAGAGGCAGTGGTCGTCTTGGAGGTGTGTTTGGGGTCGTTGTTATGTTGAAATACTGCCCTGTGGCCCAGTCTCTGAAGGGAGGGGATTATGTTCTGTTTAAGTATGTCACAGTACATGTTGGCATTCATGGTTCCCTCAAAGAACTGTAGCTCCCCAATGCCGGCAGCACTCATGCAGCCCCAGACCATGACGCTCCCACCACCATGCTTGACTGTAGGCAAGACGCACTTGTCTTTGTACTCCTCACCTGGTTGCCGCCACACACGCTTGACACCATCTGAACCAAATAAGTTTATCTTGGTCCCATCAGACCACAGGACATGGTTCCAGTAATCCATGTCCTTAGTCTGCTTGTCTTCAGCAAACTGTGGGCTTTCTTGTGCATCATCTTTAGAAGAGGCTTCCTTCTCGGACAACAGCCATGCAGGCCAATTTGATGCAGTGTGAGGCGTATGGCCTGACCACTGAAAGGCTGACCCCCCACCCATTCAACCTCTGCAGATTTGCTGGCAGCACTCCTACATCTATTTCACAAAGACAACCTCTGGATATGACACTGAGCCTGTGCACTCCACTTCTTTGGTCGACCATGGCGAGGCCTGTTCTGAGTGGAACCTGTCCTGTTAAATCGCTGTATGGTCTTGGCCACCGCGCTGCAGCTCAGTTTCAGGGTCTTGGCAATCTTCTTATAGCCTAGGCCATCTTTATGTAGAGCAACAGTTCTTTGAGTTCTTTGCCATGAGGTGCCATGTTGAACTTCCAGTGACCAGTATGAGAGAGTGAGAGCGATAACACCAAATTTAACACACCTGCTCCCCATTCACATCTGAGATCTTGTAACACTAACGAGTCACATGACACCAGGGAAGGAAAATGGCTAATTGGGCCCAATTTAGACATATTCACTTAGGGGTGTACTCACTTTTGTTGCCAGCGGTTTAGACAATAATGGCTGTGTGTTGAGTTATTTTGAGGGGACAGCAAATTTACACTGTTATACAAGCTGTACACTCACTACTTTACATTGTAGCAAAGTGTCATTTCTTCAGTGTTGTCACATGAAAAGTTAGAATACAATATTTACAAAAATGTGAGGGGTGTACTCACTTTTGTGAGATACTGTATATAAGGGAAACACTGATATCTAATGGGGCTCTGTTGTAAGAGGGGACTCCTGATTTAAGGGTTGCTAAGTTGTCACTGCCTAGTTACTAAAGCTACATTCACACTGACGTTTGTATCTGACAGCGGTTAAACGCCAGTAATCTGCAAATGAAGAGGTTGAAATATTTCCTGTGGATAGTTGTGGTTTGTAAATGCATAACCTCACTCTCTCAATCAACAGTGACTGGTTTTAGTCCTTATGCTGCTAGCATTAGTAAATAGGAAACTATATCATGTTTACTTGTTTTTAACTTTTTTTTTTACATTTCTTTAGTTACTTCCTGGTTTCTTGCCTAGGCAAATGATGTCATACATCACTGGAGTCTTAAAGTGATTGTAAAGTCTCTTTTTTTTTGTTAAAAATAACAAGCATGTTATACTTACCTGCTCTGTGTAGTGGTTTTGCACAGAGCAATCCAGATCCTCCTCTGCTTGGGTTCTTCTTCGGTGCTCCGTGCCCCCACAGCAAGCAGCATGCTCCGGGGCACCCCAGCTGAGCCGCAGCTCCCTGTGTCCATTCAGACATGGAGTCGCAGCCCTGCCCTGCTCCAATTCTTTCCTTATTGGCTCACTGAACTTGATTAACAGCAGCGGGAGCCAATGGCGCCACGCTGCCCTCTCAGCCAAAGAGGAGGGAGAGTCTCGGGCAGCTAAGGCACTCCTGCAACCTTGCTGGATAGAGATGGGATCATGGAAGTATGAGGGGGGCTGCTGCAAACAGAAGGTTTTTTATATCTTAAGGCATAGAATGCATTAAGGTAAAAAACCTTCTGACTTTACAACCACTTTAACCACTTGACGTCCGCCTCACGCACATATATGTCTGCAGAATGGCACGGGCAGGCAAAATCACGTACCTGGTACGTGATTGCCTTCCCGCGGGCGGGGGGTCCGATCGGACCCCCCCACTGGTGCCCGAGGCGGTCGCCGTTGGTCTGGCAGCGATCAGAGATGAGGGGGAGGCCATCCGATCGTGGCCCCCCCCTCGCGATCGCTCCCAGCCAATGAGGATCTTCCCCTGCCTCTGTGTAGTACACAGAGGCAGAGGATGTGATGTCATCTCTCCTCGGCTCGGCAGTTTCCGTTCCGGCGCCGAGGAGAGAAGACATCTGAGTGAGTGCACAAACACACACACACACACACAGTAGAACATGCCAGGCACACTTTACACCCCCGATCCCCCCCCCCCGATCACCCCCCAATCAACCCCCCCTGTCACACTGACACCAAGCAGTTTTTTTTTTTCTGATTACTGCATGGTGTCAGTTTGTGACAGTTAGAAGTGGTAGGGCAGTTAGTATTAGCCCCCTTTAGGTCTAGGGTACCCCCTAACCCCCCCTAATAAAGTTTTAACCCCTTGATCACCCCCCGTCACCAGTGTCGCTAAGCGATCATTTTTCTGATCGCTGTATTAGGGTCACTGGTGACGCTAGTTAGGGACGTAAATATTTAGGTTCGCCGTCAGCGTTTTATAGCGACAGGGACCCCCATATACTACCTAATAAAGGATTTAACCCCTTGATTGCCCCCTAGTTAACCCTTTCACCACTGATCACTGTATAACCGTTACGGTTGACGCTGGTTAGTTTGTTTATTTTTCATAGTGTCAGGGCACCCGCCGTTTATTACTGAATAAAGGTTTAGCCCCCTGATCGCCCGGCGGTGATATGCGTCACCCCAGGCCGCGCCAGTACCGCTAACACCCACGCACACAGCATACACCTCCCTTAGTGGTATAGTATCTGAACGGATCAATATGTGATCCGATCAGATCTATACTAGCGTCCTCAGCAGTTTAGGGTTCCCAAAAACGCAGTGTTAGCGGGATCAGCCCAGATACCTGCTAGCACCTGCGTTTTGCCCCTCCGCCTGGCCCAGCCCAGCCCACCCAAGTGCAGTATGGATCGATCACTGTCACTTACAAAACACTAAACGCATAACTGCAGCGTTCGCAGAGTCAGGCCTGATCCCTGCGATCGCTAACAGTTTTTTTGGTAGCGTTTTGGTGAACTGGCAAGCATCAGCGGCCTAGTACACCCCGGTCGTAGTCAAACCAGCACTGCAGTAATACTTGGTGATGTGGCGAGTCCCATAAGTGCAGTTCAAGCTGGTGAGGTGGCAAGCACAAGTAGTGTCCCGCTGCCACCAAGAAGACAAACACAGGCCCGTTGTGCCCATAATGCCCTTCCTGCTGCATTCGCCAATCCTAATTGGGAACCCACCGCTTCTGCAGCACCCGTACTTCCCCCATTCACATCCCCAACCAAATGCAGTCAGCTGCATGAGAGGCATTTTCTTTATGTCCTCCCGAGTACCCCTACCCAACGAACCCCCCCAAAAAAGATGTTGTGTCTGCAGCAAGCGCGGATATAGGCGTGACACCCGCTATTATTGTCCCTCCTGTCCTGACAATTCTGGTCTTTGCATTGGTGAATGTTTTGAACGCTACCATACACTAGTTGAGTATTAGCGTAGGGTACAGCATTGCACAGACTAGGCACACTTTCACAGGGTCTCCCAAGATGCCATCGCATTTTGAGAGACCCGAACCTGGAACCGGTTACAGTTATAAAAGTTACAGTTACAAAAAAAAGTGTAAAAAAAAAAAAAAAAACACAAACAAAAATATAAAAAAAAAAAAAAAAATAGTTGTCGTTTTATTGTTCTCTCTCTCTCTATTCTCTCTCTATTGTTCTGCTCTTTTTTACTGTATTCTATTCTGCAATGTTTTATTGTTATTATGTTTTATCATGTTTGCTTTTCAGGTATGCAATTTTTTATACTTTACCGTTTACTGTGCTTTATTGTTAACCATTTTTTTGTCTTCAGGTACGCCATTCACGACTTTGGTTATACCAGAATGATGCCTGCAGGTTTAGTTATCATCTTGGTATCATTCTTTTCAGCCAGCAGTCGGCTTTCATGTAAAAGCAATCCTAGCGGCTAATTAGCCTCTAGACTGCTTTTACAAGCAGTGGGAGGGAATGCCCCCCCCCCCCCCCACTGTCTTCCGTGTTTTTCTCTGGCTCTCCTGTCTCAACAGGGAACCTGAGAATGTAGCCGGTGATTCAGCCAGCTGACCATAGAGCTGATCAGAGAACAGAGTGGCTCCAAACATCTCTATGGCCTAAGAAACCGGAAGCTACAAGCATTTTATGACTTAGATTTCGCCGGATGTAAACAGCGCCATTGGGGAAGCATTTTATCACACCGATCTTGGTGTGGTCAGATGCTTCGAGGGCAGAGGAGAAATCTAGGGTCTAATAGACCCCAATTTTTTCAAAAAAGAGTACCTGTCACTACCTATTGCTATCATAGGGGATATTTACATTCCCTGAGATAACAATAAAAATGATTTAAAAAGAAAAAAAATGAAAGGAACAGTTTAAAAATAAGATAAAAAAGCAAAAAAATAATAAAGAAAAAAAAAAAGCACCCCTGTCCCCCCTGCTCTCGCGCTAAGGCGAACGCAAGCGTCGGTCTGGCGTCAAATGTAAACAGCAATTGCACCATGCATGTGAGGTATCACCGCGAAGGTCAGATCGAGGGCAGTAATTTTAGCAGTAGACCTCCTCTGTAAATCTAAAGTGGTAACCTGTAAAGGCTTTTAAAGGCTTTTAAAAATGTAATAATTTTGTTGCCACTGCACGTTTGTGCGCAATTTTAAAGCATGTCATGTTTGGTATCAATGTACTCGGCCTAAGATCATCTTTTTTATTTCATCAAACATTTGGGCAATATAGTGTGTTTTAGTGCATTCAAATTTAAAAAGGTGTGTTTTTTCCCCAAAAAATGCGTTTGAAAAATCGCTGCGCAAATACTGTGTGAAAAAAAAAATGAAACACCCACCATTTTAATCTGTAAGGCATTTGCTTTAAAAAATATATAATTTTTGGGGGTTCAAAGTAATTTTCTTGCAAAAAAAAATAATTTTTTCATGTAATCAAAAAGTGTCAGAAAGGGCTTTGTCTTCAAGTGGTTAGAAGAGTGGGTGATATGTGACATAAGCTTCTAAATGTTGTGCATAAAATGCCAGGACAGTTCAAAACCCCCCCAAATGACCCCATTTTGGAAAGTAGACACCCCAAGCTATTTGCTGAGAGGCATGTCGAGTCCATGGAATATTTTATATTGTGACACAAGTTGCGGGAAATAGACAAATTTTTTTTTTTTTTTTTGCACAAAGTTGTCACTAAATGATATATTGCTCAAACATGCCATGGGAATATGTGAAATTACACCCCAAAATACATTCTGTTGCTTCTCCTGAGTACGGGGATACCACATGTGTGGGACTTTTTGGGAGCCTAGCCACGCACGGGACCCCGAAAACCAAGCACCGCCTTCAGGCTTTCTAAGGGCGTAAATTTTTGATTTCACTCTTCACTGCCTATCACAGTTTCAGAGGCCATGGAAGGCCCAGGTGGCACAAAACCCCCCCAAATGACCCCATTTTGGAAAGTAGACACCCCAAGCTATTTGCTGAGAGGTATAGTGAGTGAGAGACCTCACTTTTTGTCACAAAGTTTTGAAAATTGAAAAAAGAAAAAAAATAATTTTCTTGTCTTTCTTCATTTTCAAAAACAAATGAGAGCTGCAAAATACTCACCATGCCTCTCAGCAAATAGCTTGGGGTGTCTACTTTCCAAAATGGGGTCATTTGGGGGGGGGGGGTTGTGCCACCTGGGCATTCCATGGCCTCCAAAACTGTGATAGGCAGTGAAGAGTGAAATCAAAAATTTACACCCTTAGAAATCCTGAAGGCGGTGATTGGTTTTCGGGGCCCCGTACGGGGCTAGGCTCCTAAAAAGTCCCACACGTGGTATCCTCATATTTAGGAGAGGCAGCTAAATGTATTTTGGGGTGCAATTCCACATATGCCCATGGCCTGTGTGAGCAATATATCATTTAGTGACAACTTTGTGCAAAAAAAAAAAAAAAATTGTCACTTTCCCGCAATTTGTGTCAAAATATAAAACATTCCATGGACTCAACATGCCTCAAAGCAAATAGCTTGGGGTGTCTACTTTCCAAAATGGGGTAATTTGGGGGGGTTTTATGCCATCTGGGCATTTTATGGCCTTCAAAACTGTGATAGGTAGTGAGGAGTAAAATGAAAAATTTACGCCCTTAGAAATCCTGAAGGCAGTGATTGGTTTTCCGGGCCCCGTACGCGGCTAGGCTCCCAAAAAGTCCCACACATGTGGTATCCCCATACTCAGGAGAAGCAGCTAAATGTATTTTGGGGTGCAATTCCACATATGCCCATGGCCTGTGTGAGCAATATATCATTTAGTGACAGCTTTTTGTAATTTTTTTTTTTTTTTTGTCATTATTCAATCACTTGGGACAAAAAAATGAATATTCAATGGGCTCAACATGCCTCTCAGCAATTTCCTTGGGGTGTCTACTTTCAAAAATGGGGTCATTTGTGGGGGTTTTATACTGCCCTGCCATTTTAGCACCTCAAGAAACGACATAGGCAGTCATAAATTAAAGGCTGTGTAAATTCCAGAAAATGTACCCTAGTTTGTAGGCGCTATAACTTTTGCGCAAACCAATAAATATACGCTTATTGACATTTTTTTTACCAAAGACATGTGGCCGAATACATTTTGGCCTAAATGTATGACTAAAATTGAGTATATTGGATTTTTTTTAGAACAAAAAGTAGAAATATTTTTTTTTCAAAATTTTCGGTCTTTTTCCATGTATAGCGCAAAAAAAAAAAAATGGCAGAGGTGATCAAATGCCATCGAAAGAAAGCTCTATTTGTGGGAAGAAAAGGACGCAAATTTCGTTTGGGTACAGCATTGCATGACCGCGCAATTAGCAGTTAAAGCGACGCAGTGCCAAATTGGAAAAAGTCCTCTGGTCCTTAAGCAGCATAATGGTCCGGTCCTTAAGTGGTTAAGGAGGGGAGGAGAGGAGGAGGGGTTTTCTCAGCTAAGCATACTCTCCTGCATGCATGCCTGAGCTAAGGGCAGATGGATTCCAGGAAGTAAATGCTACATGAATAATTTGCCCTTACTCAAGATGGCCACGGCCAGAAAGTGATTTGTCAACAAAATAAAGCATGGAGACATGGATGGATGGATGGGGGAGTTTGCTTTGAATATCAAAAGTGAATTAAATAGCGTTTTGTGATGTTGAGATGCAGTGTAGTTCCGCTTTAGATGCGATTTAGGTACATCAGCGTTTTCAGGCATTTTTTTTTCAATACCCCATTCTTGGGGGATGTTATACCCCAGGCACCTCCTCTTCCAATTTGTTGGTAGTTTTCTGAGCAAGGAGATAGAGCTGTGTAATTAATAATGAGTGCAGAGCAAAGTTGGTGCCTACCATTGTGTGCCTGCTTGAGAGTACCATGTGATTTGGTGTCCGCAAACGCACAGCATTGTGATGTGCGTTTGGGGTGCCGTTAATAATTAGTTGGCACCTGCATGCAGATCACAAGGGCAGTGCAGTCATCTGCAATGCAGGAAACTTGCTTGGCACGCGCCTTTCCCATCTTTCCCATGTGTTCTGGTGTAAATTGGCCCTGAGGCAGAGTGAGGCAAGTGAAGTGAAGATGGGTACATCCCAGCATCTAACTCAGGGATATTTTGCCCTGATGTATGAAGAAATCAGAACCTATCTCGATAAAGTTTTCAACTTTACCAGACTGTCAGTGTCCATCTTTGACAGCTTACTAACTATTGTTGGACCACGTCTGCAAAGAATAAACACCAACATGACAGGATAAATGAGAACCAAAATTCAGGGAAGAAAAGGGGAAGCGTGTCAATGCACTCCAGCTATCTGCAGCTAAATGCAATGCACATTTAGCTGCAGATATTTGACCCTGGATGCACAGAGTGGAGGACTGGTTAATGATTGATAGGTCCGTCTCCTCTATTCATATATCATGTTAAATTCATAAAAGCTTTAGTAACACTTCTATGAATAGTGAAGCTGGGTGGAAAGTGCGGGCATAGTCACCTTTGCTGCCATTGTGCTATTTGCTGGGTGTTCAGTGAGCTCCTGTGCCTTTTGAGGGGTGGGCTCCCTCCAGGCAAACCTGCCCCCAATTTATCCATTACTAATATACACTATATTGTTAGGCCAGTCAAGTTCCTCCACCCCAAACTCCCTTGTCCATGTCTTTATGGACCTTGCTATGTGCACTGGTGCGCAGTCATATTGGAACAGGAAGGGGCCATCCCCAAATTGTTCCCACAAAGTTGGGAGCATGAAATTTTCCAAAATGTCTTGGTATGCTGATGCCTTAAGAGTTCCCTTCACTGGAACCAATAGGCCAAGCCCAACCACTGAAAAACAACCCCACACCATAATCCTCCCTCCACCAAATGATTTGGACCAGTGCATAAAGCAAGGTCATAGCTGTGACCAAGGCGGTGTGCCAAAACGCGTCGGCCTTGTATCTTTTTACATGTACCAATAAGCTTTTACATTTGGATATGGACATATAGGTTGGACTTGATGGACTTGTCTTTTTTCGACCTCACCTACTATGTAACTATGTAACATGGAGTTGCCGGCTTTTCCTTTTGGGACTGTGATATTGCGGCAGACAATCCAACACCTAACTTACAGTTTTGACACTTTGTTGGGCAACCAGTGACACTAATACAGTGATCAGTTCTAAAAATGTGCACCGTCACTGTACTAATGACACTGGCTGGGAAGGGGTTAACATCTAGGGTGATCAAAGGGTTAACTGTGTGCCTAGCTGGTGTTTCAGTGTAGTGGGGGAGGTGCTTTTACTAAGGGAAGACATGAACTGGTGTTCCTGCTTTACAGGAACACAGGATCCATGCCTTCTGTACTGACAGAACGGCAATCTGCATTGTTTACATAGGCAGATTGCCACTCTGCCTGTGTGCAGAACGATCGCTGGGTCCTCGGGACCCGCTGTGATTCTACACTTGTGCCTGATACCCGGAAGTGCAAGATAGTGTATATATACGTGATCCTGCGCAGCGGGGCCGCCCTGTAGCAGAAAATCTGCTATAGGGCGGTTGAAACTGCCTCATGCTGCTATTTTATTCTCACCGCTTTGTAGTTTTTACTTTGCAGTTAGTAAGAGGTTGCGGTTTGTTTTCTGCAATTCTTCTGTTTTACACGTGTTTTTAAAATCTGTGCATTGGTTAGTGGACAAACCAGCTATGAAAAAGAACTGTGAAAAAAAAAAGTCTGAACCTTATTTTAAAGAACGGTTTAAACAGATTAAAATCCAATAAAATGCATTTCTTTAATAATGTCTGTTTGCATATACGCCAATCGGCAAGATTTCTGATCGGCATCCGGGACTGGGCTTGGTGTCATCGTTAGAAAGTAATAATAATGGCACGGAATGATTTATTGTTAGACCGCCTCTCCTAATGCCGTCTGCCCGTCTTTCTGCAGAAATCGCCGGCAAAGAAGCTAACTCACGCAATCGGCAAGTCTCTTGGCTGCGTTCCCAGCAGAGAACCTCCTCATCCCGTCTTTCCAGAACACCCCGAGAAACCACTAGACCTATCGCACTTAGTGTGAGTACAAGATGGCTTTCTGGATGCAAACCTTACATGGTACATGGCAGGGGGAGGGGAGAAGGGGCTGTTACTGCTGGACTCTGGATAAGAAACGACAGTGTTAAAATGTACTCCTAAGTGTGACTTTAAAGCATTTTTTTTATATATGTGGTTGGGGGGGGTAAAAAACATTTGGTTGAGCCTCGTTTTTACCACATCCCAACTGTCCCCCCCCCCCTCCAAGCTGCAAAGGCAGCGGAGGAAGGTATACATATGCCACAGGTTTTCATCACAGCACAGCAGAAATCATGCTGCCCGCTGAAAGTGACCCATTCAACTGAATACATGCGGTTGTGGTGTGCGGGTGTGTGGTTTAAGGGGTTATAACAGGTGGCGAGGGGGCAATGTAAAGCCTCTTCCCTACCTGTCAAATGCCCTCCAAAGAGCAGTCTGACCATAGATCGCTCCTCAGAGAGCTATTCTTGTATAAATGAGCTATAAAGGTCTTTTTATTTGTAAAGGCTTTGGTGCTGCGTTATCAGTTTCTTTCACTGATGACCAGGTCCTGCACCTAATCTCATTAGCAGAGAGTGGCTGGTCATCAAGCCACTCCCTTGTAGCATATGCTGTGTGGAGGATTGCATTTATGATTTCCTTTTGAAAATACAACTTCCCATATATACTCAAGTATAAGCCGAGTTTTTCAGCACATTTTTTAGGCTGAAAAATCCCTCCTCGGCTTATACTCAAGTGAGGGTGCCCATCTGCAGCTGTACCTGTGATTACTAAAACAGCAGGTGTCTCCCTCTGTGTCATGCCCATCTGCAGCTGTACCTTTGATAACTAAAACAGCGGGTGTCTCCCACTGTGTCATGCAGTCTGTGCGGCCGTCCATTGTAACTAAGCCCCGCCTCCTCCTCGTCCATGATAGAGGAACACTGATACAATGCTGGGAAACTGTATCAGTGTTCCGCCTATCACCGGCGAGGAGGAGGCGGGGCTTTGTTACAATGGACGGCCGCCGAACAGACTGCATGACGCAGTGGGAGACACCCACTGTTTTAGTTATCAAAGGTACAGCTGCAGAAGGGCATGACACAGCGGGAGACACCCACTGTTTTAGGTATAATGGGCACAGTGAGGCTGCAGATGGGCACAGTGAGGCTGCAGATGGGCACAGTGAGGCTGAAGATGGGCATTGTTTACCCAGTAGCTTCTGCATTTCCCACCCTAGGCTTATACTTGAGTCAATAAGTTTTCCCAGTTTTTTGTGGTAAAATTAGGTGCCTCGGCTTATATTCGGGTCGGCCTATACGCGAGTATATATGGTACCTGGCTCTTGCCTCATTGTTTTAAATTGTTTGTAAATTATTTACTTGGAATACAGCACCAGTAAAATTTTAGAGTATCCTATGCCATGCTGTTATGGTACAAATCTCCCCTTCAGTGATGCTGGATACATAAAGGATCTGTGATCTTCCAGTGCTGCTTGAATGAGAGGCAACAGCTCTTTCTCTCCCCTTGTCCATTCACAAACTTGTTTGCGTTTCTTACAAAAAGGACACAGTGTATTGTGAGTGGATGAGGGGAGAGAAAGGGAAGGGGAAATGGCAAAACCTTCACTGCGGTAGCCGCAGCCTCTTGGCACTGGAAGATCGCCACGCTCTGTAGTATCTGGCTTCACTGAAGGGTGGATTTTGTACTGTAACCAGTGACAAGTAGGATACTCTTCAATAGAGGTAAATGATTTGACTGGTGCTTTATCCCAAAAAAAAGTTTTTACTGGAGTTCAGCCTTAAATACTTTAGGCTGCATTCACAACCGAGCGTTTTCAGCTCGTAAAACGCCCACCAAGCAAGATCCCATTCATTTAAATCGCCCCTGTTCACATCTGAGCGTTTTGTAGTCTGAAGCAAAATGCCTGAAGCTCAAAAAAGTACATGAGCTTCTTTTTGGGCAGATTACATGCGTTTCTTTTCTCTGACATCACGGGACACATAGCCACAGTAATTGCTGATGGGTTATAGGGTATCACTAGGTATTGGACACTGGTCACACCCTAATCAGGAAGTTCAACCCCCTATATAACCCCTCCCCTTCCAGAGATACCTCAGTTTTTACACCAATGTCTTAGGTGTTGGACGTGCAAAGATGTCCTGTGCTGAAGCTCCAAAGGGAATATCCTAAGATCCTATACTGGGGCAAGCCAGGCGACCGGATCCATTCAAAGTGTCTTTTCATGGCCGAATTGAATGGTACCCGGGCCTCGTGTCCGAAGAAATGAGGTTTTACCTGTAACGCTTCTCTTTTTAGAGAGCTGGACCCGCGGATCAGAAAATGGCTTTAAACTTCCTAATTTCTGGCGAGGTGCTTTACAGGCCCAGAACTGAAGGATCCCCCTACTGATGGGGGCCCCAGTCTCTGACGGTTTTTCACAAACGGAGCCCACCATGAGAGGCGAAGGCTGGGTCTGTGTAAACTGAACCCTGCGGCCTGGATAAGGTAAGAGGAGATTCCACAGAATTTTAATTCTAGTGGCTCTTCTCCTTTAAGGTGAATGCATGCTGTGCCTATTGTGACCACCGGGGGCTGCCAAGAGCACAAACCTTCTCATGCTTGATCTGTCTCAGCGTCCGCTGCACAGGCTCTTCCTCCTGCTCCAAAGGTAGATGGTGTGGGGTTTTCTCTGCTGGGATGGTCCCCCCAGGCTAGGGAAAGGCTCAGGTATGCTGTAAGGCGGGTGAGACCGCACTGTCACAGCCGCTACCGCCGCCGCCACCGAAGCCGCATTGCGATGCAGGGCCCATCACTGCCGGCCTCCTCCTTATTCCCCCAACCCCAGCCTCCCTTCAGGCTTGTCAGAAAGGGTCGGCTCGCGCGGGAAGCGCTCGTTTTTCAAAAACGAGGGGGGGGAGGGGGGCGGGGCGTCAGCACAGCGTCAGCGTGCCCAGACGCCCACAGTGCCTGAAAGCATGGCTATTTAAAGCACACTGTACAGGTGCTCTGAGCTTTGGAGAGACACAGAGCTGACAGTCACATGTAAGGTGGGACACAGGCATTCCCCTAGGCTGCATTCACTAAAGAACACCGGATTGGGCATTTGGTAGCAAGGCTTTTAGCCAGACTACATCGCTCAGCAGTCAGTGTTCGTTTTTGATACCTCACACCTTGTTGCTTTGCACTATGGGTAGAAGAGGTTCAAGCACCCCTAGAACCGGAGGCACTAGGGGGTCTCGTTCAGGTTCTGAGGACCCCCTGTCTGCTACACCATCCCCTCCTGAGGGACCAGGGGCAGCTGGACAGGGAGAGCCATTGGGGTTAGGGGCTACATCTGCTGCCGGCACTTCAGCCCCTGTGTACATTACACAAGAAGTTTTTTCCTCAACCATTTCTGGATTAGAGAAAAAACTAATGGCCGCGATTACATCTTCACTGAGTGGAAGAAAACGCACAAGGCCTTCCTCTGCTCCCCAAGACCTTCAGTCAGAGGAGCTCTGGGATAAAGGAGATGAATCCCTTTCAGAGGATCGGGATGGGACAGATGATTCCTCTTCGGAGGATTCAGGTGGAGAGGGACCCTCTGCGACTTCCCAAGAGGAGAAAGTCTTAGTGCAGATCCTCACTGGTTTGGTCCGCTCCACATTTAAGTTGCCCCTACCTGAAACTACTACAGAAACCTCTTCTGCTTTGGGGTCACTGAAACCTTTCCAAGCAGCACATGCTTTTCCTGTTCATAATTTACTTGAAAAGCTGCTTTACTCTGAGTGGGATCACCCAGATAAGCGATTTCTTCCGCCGAAAAAGTTTTCTACACTTTATCCTATGGAAGAAAAGTTTATTAAGAGGTGGGGAATACCGGCCATTGATGCGGCCATTTCCTCTGTAAATAGTAATCTGACTTGTCCTGTAGACAACGCTCAGATGCTCAAAGATCCTCTGGATAAAAAGATGGACTTCTTATTGAAAGATGCAGCAAAAAGGGATCTGACCCAAAGTAGCGAACAGATAAGGTATGCCACATCCCATAATATAGAAAAACGAACAGTGGGTTCCCCTGAGGTGGGATTTTAAAGGCATTACCAAGAAAGGTTCATAGTATATAAAAAAATATTTTATTACAAAATACAAAAACATAATACAGAGATACACCAAGTGACATAGTCAAATCAAACATAAAAAATGCATAAAAACAAATGCATCGAGGACAGCATGTGGGGGACAAAGAATAGTCACAATAGACGAACAATTAAGCATGAGATGAGGTAGGTCTCACTAAACCGACGCGTTTCGGAAAGTCCTTCGTCAAGGTTTGACAAGTGAGATTTATCATCTGTTTAATATTACAAAAGCAAAAAACATAAAGTGGTTAGCATCGCATATACATGTGATATGATATGTCCCCCATACCTCATATGTGAGAATGAACTCACTTACCCAATGCAAGTGTTACAAAGAGATTCAAAGCAAATAATCAGCTCTACTGTGGTATCCCAGGCCGTGTGCAATTCTAGAAGATCCAATTATAGGTAGATGGAATGCTAAGAGAGGTTCATGTGGAGGGCACCATTTCCCTAAATGCTGAGACACGTCACGCCCAAATTAGGGCGCAACGTCTGTGCGTGGGCTGGGGTCCACAGGAATCTTCGGACCTAAGACCAAGCAAACAGTATCATGAAGAATGGCAATTAGGTGGGGGTGAACACCCCCATTAAACTGGTACAGAGAACCTATATATATGTAAAAGCTAATGGCCAAAGAGAAACATACCTGGGGACTGGAGCCAACAAGAACACCTACAAGATGTAACGTAGGGAAAGGGGAGGAGGGTTCAAAGGACACCTTGCTGACCATCAGACTGACATCAAAGATGAAATCTGGTATTTAGGAGAAAGAGGGGGGGTAAGAGTCATACAAACAGTGTATATATGGGTTGTGGTATATATAAACCACACCACATGTGAGCAAGTAATCGAAAGGGTAAAGACCCCCCCAATACCCCCAGTCCAACAAGTGACTTACTTTAGCAGCTAGGAGCCCAGCGTGAGTGCAACATCCTCCTCCGATCACAAGATCCGAGTGGATGAGCTTGACTATTTATCTCCACTGGAAGTGCTGCCAGCTGATTGCAACAGCAATCAGCTGTGCGCATCGTGTCCACCCTGAGCTGCCTCCTCCCATTAGGCTCCAGCTGACAGGGGATCCGCCTCTGGGCAGATCTCCTGTCATCCTGGTCCAATGGTGGGCCCCCTGGGAGTGGACCGCGCCACGCCCCCCCAAAGAACGGAAGACGCCGGCCCCAACCCCATACCGCGCATGCGCACCAGTAACACCGGAGCGCATAGTCGCGGCTGACGTCACGGCGCCGCGTCCCGGAGGCGCGCGCCGCCGTTCACTCCCACCAGCACGGGAAGCCAGAGCCGGAATCAGCTGACGCTGATCCCGATCTGGAAAGGAGGAACACGGACCGTTCCCCTAGTGTGTCCCAAAAGGGACAGCCTTACCGTGCTGGGTCCACGCACACTGACAGCAAGGGGCGGTGCCTGAGAAAAACATGCCGACAAAAGTAAAAAAGGTGCAGGCTTGCACTCTCATACAATCCATAGTCATGTGAACATATTGGATATCATCCAGTGCTCCTAAGGCGTGAGATACCACAGCAGAGTCGTAACATGGGGAGAAATACAAATGAAAAGAGCATAAAGCCATGGAGCAAATAAATAAAAGGGGGAACAAGGCTCAATACTCCCTCGCGCCTGGGGCACGATAAGCAGAACAGGGGGTAACCCCAATGTCCTGCCAAACCAGAAACATGGACATGCAAATAGGCCCCTGTCACCCAAAGCCCCAAGGTGGATTCCTAATTTGGACATAACGTACGGGCAAATAAAGCCCAAAAGTTGTAAGGGCAATGAGAACATGGACAGATTCGAGGTCGTTAAGGACCTCGAATTGTTCGCACGCAAACTAATGTTAAAAAACATGTATTACAAGCCCCAGGGATCCATAGACCTCACACCCCAAGAAAACCGGGCCATTGATCAGCTGGTGTCGCTCTTGGAGGAGAGCGACATGACTGATCTTATTGATCGTATTGATTTACCCTCTGTACTTTCCCTTCCCTTGTCCAACAGGGAGGAGCCGGCTCAGAAGTCGGCTCAGGGGTCTAAACTTAAAAAGAAATCGGTCCAGTTTCCACCCCCCAGCTCCAACCCAAACATCTCTACGTTTCTTAAACTGGTACACAAAGATATTGAGAAGCTGCGTATTCACACCCCTGGACGGACCAACACTAACCTGGCTGACAGACAGGCACTTAAGGAACTTGGTGACAATAAATCTATAGTCATCAAGCCCTCGGATAAGGGGGGGAACATTGTCCTGATGGACAATGCTCAATACATCTCAATGTGCCATAAAATACTTATGAATAAGAACTGGTATAAAAAAATCTCCAGGGATCTTATCAACAGGTTCCACCAGGAATATTATTCCCTAGTGGACACGGCATACAACAACAAAGTCATTAACAAGACGGTTTGGGAGTATATTAGGGTGAAATTCCCTATTGTACCAACTTTCTACTCATTACCAAAAATCCATAAAGACAGCCAGAATCCTACAGGGAGACCAATTGTCTCAGGTAGAGGGTTCATCAGTGAACACGCGAGTCGTCTGATTGACGAATATCTCAAACCTCACGTCACGAGTTTACGCTCATATGTAAAAGACACCATACATTTCCTGAAAATCATAGATAATCTTACTATACCAGACAATGCATATTTAGTGACGATTGACGTAGAGGCTCTGTACAACTCTATTCCCCACGCGGGTGGACTTAGAGCTGTTAAGAAGGCCATCTTCCAGAGACAGGATGGAGACTGGACCTATAATGACTTCATACTACAACTGTTGGAATATATTTTATATCACAATGTTTTTTCCTTTGATGGTTCCCATTTCCTCCAGGTACAGGGGGTGGCAATGGGGACGTGTTGTGCCCCATCCTACGCCAACCTGTACCTGGGGGAATGGGAAACCACCTTTCTCAGTGATGAAAACTCGTCGATGTATACGAACCACTTCCTGTTGTGGTTCAGATACATCGACGACATTTTCACCATTTGGGATGGCCCTATAGAGCTGTTGCAATCATGCCTCGTGTACATGAATAAAAATTGCTTCAATTTGAATTTCACCATGGCATCAAGTCGTAGTGAGATCGCATTCTTGGATGTCATGGTCTATAGGGATGGGGATGGAGGACTCAGCAGTGGCCTTTTTCGGAAGGCCACGGCCGGGAATACCATCCCGCATGCCTCTAGCTTTCATCCACCCAGTCTCATTAAGTCAATACCCTACAGCCAATATTTGAGGGTGCGTAGAAACTGCACCGACGAAGCGACTTTTAAGATAGAGGCCAATGACCTGCGTGCGAGACTCCTTGAGAGAGGTTACTCACGTACCTCCCTCAAAAAAGCCTACAAACGGGCCACCACACATACTAGGCAGACCTTGATCTATTCACAAAAAAACAAAAGTCAGGACAATTCTCTACGCATCATCACTAAATATTGTAACCAACACATTGAAATCAAGAGAATTGTGTCCAAATATTGGCACATTCTCACTATGGACCCTAACCTACAGAGACTTCTCCCTGAAAGTCCCCTCTTTACCTTTAGGAGGGCCACCTCTCTATCCTCCAGATTGGTGAGAAGTGAATTTAGGGATGCAAAGTTTGCCCAGCATTGTAAGTACAGGGGCACCTTTATGTGTGGAGCCTGTGGATACTGCAGATTTATGTTTACCACGAAAAATCCCACGTTACCCAATGGCAGTGTCTTCAGGCCCAAACACTTCGCGAACTGCAAGACGAAGGGGGTGGTCTACATGCTCTGGTGTGATTGTGGATGTTTCTATGTCGGAAAGACCAAGCTGGAATTCTGGCATAGGGCATACCGCCACATCAGAAGCATGCAGACATGTGACCCCGACTTACCACTGGGGAGACATACGGCCCTGGTCCACCAGGGAGAATTCCCAAGAATCAAATTTTTGATCTTGGATCGGGTCCACCCAGGTTGGAGGGGAGGAGATTGGAACAAGGATCTCCTCCAACTTGAACTGAGGTGGATCTATAATTTACAGGCGACCAGACCCCCTGGACTCAATGACTCCACTTGTTTCAAGCCCTTTTTGGAGGGTTTTGACTCGGGGAGCATGGAAAGATAGATCCTCACCTGAGTACCTGGTTGTATGCATGCCCCTGGTCTTGCCACATGGTATGCAGGTTATCTGATTCTAGGCCCTTGATTTGCCCCAATCTATGCCCTTACAACTTTTGGGCTTTATTTGCCCGTACGTTATGTCCAAATTAGAAATCCACCTTGGGGCTTTGGGTGATAGGGGCCTATTTGCATGTCCATGTTTCTGGTTTGGCAGGACATTGGGGTTACCCCCTGTTCTGCTTATCGTGCCCCAGGCGCGAGGGAGTATTGAGCCTTGTTCCCCCTTTTATTTATTTGCTCCATGGCTTTATGCTCTTTTCATTTGTATTTCTCCCCATGTTACGACTCTGCTGTGGTATCTCACGCCTTAGGAGCACTGGATGATATCCAATATGTTCACATGACTATGGATTGTATGAGAGTGCAAGCCTGCACCTTTTTTACTTTTGTCGGCATGTTTTTCTCAGGCACCGCCCCTTGCTGTCAGTGTGCGTGGACCCAGCACGGTAAGGCTGTCCCTTTTGGGACACACTAGGGGAACGGTCCGTGTTCCTCCTTTCCAGATCGGGATCAGCGTCAGCTGATTCTGGCTCTGGCTTCCCGTGCTGGTGGGAGTGAACGGCGGCGCGCGCCTCCGGGACGCGGCGCCGTGACGTCAGCCGCGACTATGCGCTCCGGTGTTACTGGTGCGCATGCGCGGTATGGGGTTGGGGCCGGCGTCTTCCGTTCTTTGGGGGGGCGTGGCGCGGTCCACTCCCAGGGGGCCCACCATTGGACCAGGATGACAGGAGATCTGCCCAGAGGCGGATCCCCTGTCAGCTGGAGCCTAATGGGAGGAGGCAGCTCAGGGTGGACACGATGCGCACAGCTGATTGCTGTTGCAATCAGCTGGCAGCACTTCCAGTGGAGATAAATAGTCAAGCTCATCCACTCGGATCTTGTGATCGGAGGAGGATGTTGCACTCACGCTGGGCTCCTAGCTGCTAAAGTAAGTCACTTGTTGGACTGGGGGTATTGGGGGGTTCTTTACCCTTTCGATTACTTGCTCACATGTGGTGTGGTTTATATATACCACAACCCATATATACACTGTTTGTATGACTCTTACCCCCCCTCTTTCTCCTAAATACCAGATTTCATCTTTGATGTCAGTCTGATGGTCAGCAAGGTGTCCTTTGAACCCTCCTCCCCTTTCCCTACGTTACATCTTGTAGGTGTTCTTGTTGGCTCCAGTCCCCAGGTATGTTTCTCTTTGGCCATTAGCTTTTACATATATATAGGTTCTCTGTACCAGTTTAATGGGGGTGTTCACCCCCACCTAATTGCCATTCTTCATGATACTGTTTGCTTGGTCTTAGGTCCGAAGATTCCTGTGGACCCCAGCCCACGCACAGACGTTGCGCCCTAATTTGGGCGTGACGTGTCTCAGCATTTAGGGAAATGGTGCCCTCCACATGAACCTCTCTTAGCATTCCATCTACCTATAATTGGATCTTCTAGAATTGCACACGGCCTGAGATACCACAGTAGAGCTGATTATTTGCTTTGAATCTCTTTGTAACACTTGCATTGGGTAAGTGAGTTCATTCTCACATATGAGGTATGGGGGACATATCATATCACATGTATATGCGATGCTAACCACTTTATGTTTTTTGCTTTTGTAATATTAAACAGATGATAAATCTCACTTGTCAAACCTTGACGAAGGACTTTCCGAAACGCGTCGGTTTAGTGAGACCTACCTCATCTCATGCTTAATTGTTCGTCTATTGTGACTATTCTTTGTCCCCCACATGCTGTCCTCGATGCATTTGTTTTTATGCATTTTTTATGTTTGATTTGACTATGTCACTTGGTGTATCTCTGTATTATGTTTTTGTATTTTGTAATAAAATATTTTTTTATATACTATGAACCTTTCTTGGTAATGCCTTTAAAATCCCACCTCAGGGGAACCCATTGTTCGTTTTTCTTATTGAAAGATGTGTTCTCTTTAGCAGGATCAGTGGCCCAACCTGCAGTAGCAGCGATTGGAGTCTGTCGATACTTAAGAGACCATGTTAAGCAGGTCATCAAAGTATTGCCTGAACAGCAGGCCCAGGGGTTTGCTAACCTTCCTGCGGCTTTATGTTATGCTGTTGACGCCATTAGAGATTCTATCGTGCAAACCTCTCGCCTCTCGCTTGGGTTGGTGCATATACGTAGAATCTTATGGTTGAAAAACTGGTCAGCCGAAGCACCATGTAAGAAGCTTCTGGCTGGGTTTCCCTTCCGTGGTGAAAGGTTGTTTGGAGAGGACTTGGATAATTATATCAAGACGATCTCCTGTGGGAAAAGCACTCTCTTACCTGATAAGAAGAAGAGTAAGCGTCCCTCTTTTAAACTGACTCTTTCCCCAGCGCCAGGGGCATCAGCCTCCAGGCAGTCACGACGGTCTCCTCCGTCTGGGGCAAGAAACAAGAGTCAACCCCAGGGACACAAGAAATCCTGGGGGAAAAGGTCTTCTAAGCAAGACACTAAGACCTCTTCATGAAGGGGCGCCTCGCTCGCTCGAGTGGGGGGAAAGACTGCTGCAGCTCTCAGGGCCCTGGCAGAAGGACTTCCAGGACAGATGGGTAATCTCCATGGTAACCTTAGGGTACAGACTGGAGTTCCAAGAATGTCCCTCTCCTCGTTTCCTCAGATCAGGTGTTCCCAGAAAACCAGAAGAGAAGCAGTCGCTCCTTCTAGCGATAAAGCGACTTTGGTTGCAAGAGGTCATTGTGGGGGTTCCCACAAAGGATCAAGGATTGAGACTCTGTTCCAATCTTTCTATGGTCCGAAAACCAAATGGGGACGACAGACCCATTTTGGATTTGAGAGATCTGAAACGATTCCCAAGGATGCAGTCCTTTCGTTTGGAATCAATTCAGACAGTAATCTCCGTCCTGCAGGGAGGAGAATTTCTGATATCAATAGGCATCAGAGATACAGGCCTATATGTGCCCAGTTTTCCTGCTTAACTGAAGTGTCTGCAGGCAAAGATCACTGCTCTAAGGGAGCTGATTCTGACAGTCAGGGCCAAGAAGGGTCTTTCTGTCCGCCTTTGTATGAGGCTGCAGGGGAAGATGGTGGCTTCATTCGAAGCAGTTCCCTATGCGCAGTTCCAAGCAGAACTGTTGCAACACAGTATTCTGTTGACCTGGAACAGGAAGGTGCAGGCATTAGACTTTCCAATGCACCTATCGCATGCGATGCGTCAGAGCCTCAGTTGATGGCTCATACCCGAAAACCTACAGAAGGGGAAATCCTTCCTACCGGTTGCCTGGGATCCTCTTGCAGGCAGGACGGATGCGTTGGTGATTCCGTGGCATCGGCTCTCACCGATTTATGCATTCCCTCCCATTCTGCTACTGCCACGGCTCCTTCAAAGACTCAGGCAAGAAGGGAAGTCGGCACTTCTGGTGGCCCCCGTTTGGCCCAGAAGAACCTGATAAGCAGAAATAGCAGGGATGATGGTGGGTTCCCGGTGGACCCTACCGATACACCCAGACCTGTTAGCTCAAGGTCCGGTGTTCCAGCCTGCCTCACAAATGCTAGATTTGACGGGTGGGCTATTGAATCCCACGTTCTGAAAAATCGTGGGCTTTCAGGTCCTGTCATATCTACCTTGATCAATGCAAGGAAGCCAGCTTCCAGAATGATTTATCATAGAGTCTGGAAAGCTTATGTATCCTGGTGTGAATCCAGGGGTTGGCATCCCAGGAAATATGTCATAAGTAGAATTCTGGATTTTCTACAATTAGGATTAGAGATGAAGCTGGCCTTGAGTACCATCAAGGGCCAGGTGTCGGCCTTATCAGTGTTGTTTCAACGGCCGCTTGCTTCGCATTCTCTGATCCGAAACTTTATACAGGGGGTGATGCGTCTTAATCCTCCGGTTAAGGCGCCCCTAAACCCCTGGGACTTGAACTTGGTTCTATCGGTGTTACAAAAACAACCTTTTGAACCAATACGTCAGATTCCTTTGGTCTTACTGACGAGGAAACTAATTTTCCTGGTAGCTATCTCTTCTGCTAGAAGAGTATCAGAAATAGCAGCTCTTTCCTGTAAAGAGCCTTACTTGATTATACACAAGGATAGAGTGGTACTGCGCCCTCATCCTAGTTTTTTACCGAAGGTGGTTTCAGATTTTCATCTAAACCAAGACATTGTGCTACCTTCCTTTTTTCCAGAACCTTGTTCTTCGGAAGAAAGGTCATTACATTCTTTGGATGTAGTAAGAGCAGTCAAGACCTATCTGGAGGCAACTGCTCAGATTCACAAGACGAATGTCTTGTTCGTGCTGCCGGAGGGTCCCAATAGAGGACAGGCAGCGTCAAAAGCGACCCTTTCTAAATGGATTCGACAGTTGATTATTCAAGCTTACGGTTTGAAACAGAAGATTCCTCTGTTTCAGATCAAGGCACATTCCACAAGGGCTATTGGTGCTTCTTGGGCAGTGCATCACCGGGCCTCTATGGCTCAGATCTGCAAGGCCGCAACCTGGTCTTCAGTTCATACATTCACCAGATTCTATCAGGTGGATGTAGGAAGGCATGAGGATATCGCCTTTGGGCGTAGTGTGCTGCAGACAGCGGTACAGGGTCCTCAGGTCTGATAGCACCCTACTTGGTTGTGATTTCCCCCCCCCCCCCCCCTCAGTTGGTATTGCTTTGGGACATCCCATCAGTAATTACTGTGGCTCTGTGTCCCGTGATGTCCGAGAAAAGAAAATAGGATTTTTTATTACAGCTTACCTGTAAAATCCTTTTCTTTCGACGGACATCACGGGACACAGAGGTCCCGCCCCTCTTCTAATACACCTATACTGCTTTGCTACAAAACTGAGGTATCCCTGGAAGGGGAGGGGTTATATAGGGGGTTGAACTTCCTGATTAGGGTGTGACCAGTGTCCAATACCTAGTGATACCCTATAACCCATCAGTAATTACTGTGGCTCTGTGTCCCGTGATGTCCGTCGAAAGAAAAGGATTTTACAGGTAAGCTGTAATAAAAAATCATATTTTTTCTACTTTTTACATTGGTGACCTTTTGACCTGTGCAAAAACACTGTAAAAATGCACGACTTTCTGCTTGAAAACGAAATGCTCAGGTGTGGATGCAGCCTTAGAAGTCACACTTCTAGAAAAGTATGGCATACAAGTACAGAAGACATGTGGCAGATAGTGCTCATTCACACAGATGCTCATCCCTGTGCAGCAACCAAGAGCTGTTTGTTCTCTTTCTATTCCTACCACTGCGTTGCGTGCAGGCAGCCCATAGACAGTGAATGGGTACATGGGTACATCGGCTGTGTGGGCTCACAAGCACAGCCAAATTTGACAGGTACACAGGGATGTGTGCACAGACCCAGACATAGAGCCTATGTATCCCGCAATCTCCCCCTCTCCCCTGAATCTCCTGTTCATGTTCATCTGCAGGCTGAAAGTATACCGTATATACTCGAGTACAAGCCGACCCGAATATAAGCCGAGGCACCTAATTTTACCACAAAAAACTGGGAAAATTGACTCGAGTATAAGCCTATGGTGGGAAATGCAGAAGCTACTGTAAGTGGAAAAGAGGGTCAACAATGCCCATTTGCAGCCTCACTGTGCCCATTTGCAACCTCACTATGCCCATTTGCAGCCTCACTGTGTCATCTTCATGCCTCACTGTGCCATCTTCATGCCCCACTGTGCCATCTGCATACCTCACTGTGTCCATCTGCAGCCTCATGTACCTGATCACCAGAACACCGGCACTGTGACCTGCAGTCTAGTCGGCGGCTGTGCAGTGTAACAAAGCCCCACCTTCTCCTCGTCCGTGACGGAACACTGATTCAGTTTCCCAGCAGTGAGTCAGTGTTCCGTCTATCAAGGACGAGGAGAAGGCGGGGCTTTGTTATACTGCACGGCCGCCGACTAGACTCTATGTTACAGTGCCGGGAGATCAGGGGCATGAGGCTGCAGATGAGCACAGTGACTCAAGTATAAGCCTTTCAACACAAAAAAATGTGCTGAAAAACTTGGCTTATACTTGACTATATACGGTAACTAAAGGCAAACCTTTTTTTTCTAGTTTTTGGATAGAGTGGACAGAGATTAGAACCCCTGTCAGGCTTTTCTTGCCATATGTGTCCCTGTTAGGGAAATTCACCCTCTCTATTTGTCCTGTTTGCCGTCATCGAAAGTGAAATAAAATCCCACATTTTGGCTTCTCCCCAGTATATAAATAGAAGGGAAATCTTCTAATGAGACACTAGTTCTGGTGACCCTGGGGGGCCACCGGAATTTCCTCCCACATCCTGTTTTGTTATAGGTAGAGATGGGGAGTCCTGGAAAAATGAAAGTGGTTGTTAACCTACAGGGTTAAATTGACACTATTCTCTCAGTTTATTCATGTAATGTCCCCCTGTGACTGTGCTTTATAAAATAACGCAGCTATATACCTGTTTACGGAGCACCCATTGGCACTCACATGACCCGCCGCCTCTTTCCTCTCTCTGGCCTGACAGCTGCAGCTGGCGGGGCCGAGGATCCCCTGCTGATGTCAGTCAGGAGGTGAAGAGGAGAGAGGTGGCGGGTCACGTAAGCACTGATCGGTGCTCTGTAAACAAGTATATAGCTGCATTATTTTATAAAGCACAGTCACAGGGGGACATTACATGAATAAACCAAGAGGATAGTGTCAATTTAACCCTAATTTGAGCAGAAGGATAGGAAGGGGGCGGGCGCGGACACAGAGCTGACAGGCAGGGAAGGGAGGGGGGAGATGACAGAGGAGAGACAGAAGACGCAGAGGATGATTTTGGGGTTAACAAATGCTTTAAGTTTGTTTTTGTTTTTTATGTTTTTTTTCCAAAGCCATTTTTTTCTCTGGAAAAATGAAAAAAACAAAAACAAAGTGTAGAATGTTATTTTACAATCATAAATAATTTATCTATGACATAGTATTTAAACCATATAACATGAAGCCCTTTAAGTGGTTGTAAAGACAAAAGTTTTTTTTATCTTAATGCATTCTATGCATTAAAATAAAAAACCCTCTGTGTGCAGCAGCCCCCCCTCAGCCCCTCTAATGCTTACCTGAGCCCCATCTCTATCCAGCGATGTTGCAGGAGTGTCTCGGCTGCCCTAGACTTCCCTCCCCATTGGCTGAGACAGCAGCGTGGCGCCATTGGCTCACGCTGCTGTTAAAGTAATTCAACCAATGAGGAGAGAAAGGGGACGGGCCAGGTCGGAGCTCTGTGTCTGAATGAACAAACGGACCTGTGGCTCAGCTTTTGTGCCCCCATAGAAAGCTGCTTGCTGTGGGGGGACTCAACAGGAGGGAGGGGCCAGGAGCACCAAAGAGGGACCCAAGAAGAGAAGGATCTGGGCTAGTCTTAACGTATTTTTCACTCCATAAGACGCACCTGACCATAAGACGCACCTAGGTTTTAGAGGAGGAAAACAAGAAAAAAAATATTCTGAATCAAAAGGTCTCAATGTAGATATGGGAAAAAAATGACAGTCTTGCAGATTGCGTAATGGATACAGCCTCTAAAAGTTCCATGTAAAAAAGGTTGTTAATTAAATAATTAATGTGTTAAACTTACATAGGATCTGCCAACCCAGTGAAAAAACCAATACAAGGAGCGCTGATCCAATATTTTGTCAATAAACCAGAAAATTCAAGTAAAAAGTAACAAGCTTTAATGACAAATGTATCCTTTCCTAAACATTATCCAGATGATCAAATGGAGAGAAGCCTGGGAATCCCAGTAACTCACGACTAGCATATCAGCTTCTGCAGTCCCGGGGGGTGGGGGGTGGATGGCTGGCTGTCACCGACCCTGATCCTGTGTAGAGACAGCGAGATGTTCACGGAGGGTGTGGGGGAGGTTCCCACTCTCAAACTGTCAGATGTCAAATAAGGGGGGAGTTTTTGGAGGATCCAAATACTCCAGGGAACAGAGCCAAACAGGTGGATGGTGTCCGGGTCTATACAAGCAGCTGTGCAGCGGCAATCACAGGCGGGCTTAACACACTCTGTTCCCAGTGGTCAGAGAGGAGAGGAAAGACAGAGCCGTGCAGTCACAGATGGAGGGACAGAGCCAGGAAGATAGCTTGTATCCGGGTCGGGGGGGGGGTCTGGTCAATATTCGCTCCATAAGACGCACAGACATTTCCCCCCATTTTTTTTTGGGGGGGGAGTGCATCTTATGGAGCGAATATTACAGTAAATTATTGCAAGTTCTCTCAGCTGAAGACAAGCAAATCCTGGAATACAATTCAAGTAACACTGTAATTCTCAAAGCAGTTCTCAAACGTGCATTTCTGCCACTAGGGGGCCCTACAGGAGAAAGGCTAAAGTTTTGTTTGCTTGTAGGATCTTCTACCTTCTACATTTGGATGATTGTTAGGGTACAGTAGATGATAGGTTTCTATCCCCTCAGGCCCTAATTGACATGTAAGAAGTTACATTTGTCTGACAAATTTGTTTATTTTTTTGGACCTTTTTAAATGATTCCTATTAATGTTATCCATCATCACAGCATAATGTGTACCTATAGTCTGGTCAGTAAATTGGTATTGTAAGAAGAAATATTCTTTTCCAAATGGTACAAGGATGACAAAACACATTGCCAGAGGTGCGATAAAGACATTAAAAAAGACTTTATGGAATAAATGATGAGGGCCAGAATGAAAGTACAAATAGCTTTTCCCTAAGTGTAGCCCACAGTTCATGAATGTGTAAGTCAATGGACTCCAAGAAAAATTTTACATTAACATTTATTTTTAATTTTGGCTGTAGCAGGGAAGGTTTTAAACCAGTGGTCTCCAAACTGTGGCCCAGGGGCCAGATGTGGCTCTTTACTCCCCTGTATCCCACCCTTAGTGCACTCTTCTTCTAGCTACCAATGATGGGCCATATCATTCCTCCAACTGAAACTAATGATGGGGCACCGTTCCTTCCACTAATGCCAACATTGGTGCACAATTCCTCCCTTTAAAACTGATGGTGCATGGTTTACTCCCACTGGCCAATAGTCTTGACCACCTAAAGCCTGATGGACAGTAAACTGTCCTTTTGCTTAAAAGGTTTGGAAACCCCTAGTTTAAACTTTTGTCATGTTTAAATGTGGTCTGTGCACATTGGGAGATTTTCCTTCATTTTTGTTAAGAAGCAAAAAATGTCTGATGGTCTGCTTTAAATTTACACACAGTTTACGGACAGTTTAGAGTCTGTCTGGGGTGGGGTCTTCTGGGCAGCCAGAAGGTGACAACACTTATAGGCACAGTCAACTACCATCTGTTGGGCAGTAATGTTGTGTGTATGTGACAGGTCCGCTTTCCATGGGGAATAAGCCTCTAGCTGTGTGGATATGTGATAAAGGGGTGACCTTGCTAGTTGTTTTCGGTACAGGGCTTTTGGTCCACCTCGCCTTAACCTGCCTGGTCTTCCTGTATTGGAAAGGGTTGTATGAGTCCCATGTAATAGATAAACCTCTAGAACTTTTTTTCTGCTACAGAACAGTCATCCATTGTACTTCACATGAGAATAATTATCTTTCTCACAGAATCGATTGCATATTGACAGGGATTTCACGCCCAATTTCCTCCCTTTATTTCCTCTTTCATTGCATCATTTTTCTTGACCAGAGGCAGAGAATTTTCCTTGTGATAAATATATTGTGCGGTTTTTTCATTATCCATTTCTCCGCTCTGTATATCCTGCTTGGCTATCCTTAACAGGGGTTGGGATAAGCTGAAACACTGCCAGAGAAGTAGTTGCAGCTAACTGTAATGTATAGTGTCCAGCACCCCAGTATACACAGGAATGCATTGGGGTGATGAATGTCAACACATGTACATGCAGTGGGTTAGTGTGGCACGTGTTGTGGTGTAAATGAGCCCTTATGAGAACACAATGGGGTTGATTTACTAAAACTGGAACGTGCAAAATCTGGTGCAGCTGTGCATGGTAGCCAATCAGCTTCTAACTTCAGCTTGTTTAATTAAGCTTTGAAAATAAAAGCTGGAATTGGTTTCTATGCAGAGCTGCACCAGATTTTTCACTCTCCAGTTTTAGTAATTCAATCCCACTGTGGCACGCTGTATGGGAAGTCACCATTTAATTAATTTTATCCAATTCTAAATTTAAAAAAAAATGCATGGTACCTTCCTCAAAAACATTATACGCTGAAGCCGCGTAAACATTGTGGCCTTGACCCTTTAAAGTGGAAGATTTGCTATGTTTATCGTGCCTACTCCATATTCTGAAAACTATATTTTTGCTGAAATTTCACCTGAAAACAGCAGTGCCTTTTTGGTATGTGGATGTGCCTAGACATTCCTGTTCAATACTTTAGGACGGTGATGGCAAACCTTGGCACCCCAGATGTTTTGGAACTACATTCCCCATGATGTTCATGCACTCTGCACTGCAGTGTAGTTGAGCATCATGGGAAATGTAGTTCCAAAACATATGGGGTGCCAAGGTTCGCCATCACTGCCCTAGGATCTTTGTTTGCAGTGTGAGATCCTAGGCACTGCTGCCTCTGACTGCTATTCTCAGAAGGTTTGAAGTAAAATTTGGTGTGCTGCTCACTGTTCTTTTTTCTAGAGAGGAAGGTGTACCAGAGGAGCTGCAGTGCAAGGATCTCCCTGCTTCTGCTTTATTCATTATGTAGATATATGCTTCTTCCACCTCCCTGCCTCTTACCTCTCCATGCATAAGTTTACTAGTCATCAGAGGGAGTTTCTGACATGCGGATGCAAAGTCCTACTTCTATTAACCACTTGAGCCCCGGACCTTTATGCTGCCTAAGGACCAGAGGTCTTTTTCCAATTTGGCACTGCGTCGCTTTAACTGCTAATTGCGCGGTCATGCAATGCTGTACCCAAACGAAATTTGCGTCCTTTTCTTCCCACAAATAGAGCTTTCTTTTGATGGTATTTGATCACCTCTGCGGTTTTTATTTTTTGCGCTATACACGGAAAAAGACCGAAAATTTTGAAAAAAAATGATATTTTCTACTTTTTGTTCTAAAAAAAATCCAATAAACTAAATTTTAGTCATACATTTAGGCCAAAATGTATTCGGCCACATGTCTTTGGTAAAAAAAATGTCAATAAGCGTATATTTATTGGTTTGCGCAAAAGTTATAGCGTCTACAAACTAGGGTACATTTTCTGGAATTTACACAGCTTTTAGTTTATGACTGCCTATGTCATTTCTTGAGGTGCTAAAATGGCAGGGCAGTACAAAACCCCCCCAAATGACCCCATTTTGGAAAGTAGACACCCCAAGGAAATTGCTGAGAGGCATGTTGAACCCATTGAATATTTATTTTTTTTGTCCCAAGTGATTGAAAAATGACAAAAAAAAAAAAAATATTTACAAAAAGTGGTCACTAAATGATATATTGCTCACACAGGCCATGGGCCTATGTGGAATTGCACCCCAAAATACATTTAGCTGCTTCTCCTGAGTATGGGGATACCACATGTGTGGGACTTTTTGGGAGCCTAGCCGCGTACGGGGCCCCGAAAACCAATCACCGCCTTCAGGATTTCTAAGGGTGTAAATTTTTGCTTTCACTCTTCACTGCCTATCACAGTTTCGGAGGCCATGGAATGCCAAGATGGCACAAAACCCCCCAAAATGACCCCATTTTGGAAAGTAGACACGCCAAGCTATTTGCTGAGAGGCATATTGAGTCCATGGAATATTTTATATTTTGACACAAGTTGCGGGAAAGTGACACTTTTTTTTTTTTTTTTTTTCATAAAGTTGTCACTAAATGATATATTGCTCACACAGGCCATGGGCATATGTGGAATTGCACCCCAAAATACATTTAGCTGCTTCTCCTGAGTATGGGGATACCACATGTGTGGGACTTTTTGGGAGCCTAGCCGCGTACTGGACCCCGAAAACCAATCACTGCCTTCAGGATTTCTAAGGGTGAAAATTTTTGATTTCACTCTTTACTGCCTATCACAGTTTCGGAGGCCATGGAATGCCCAGGTGGCACAAAACCCCCCCAAATGACCCCATTTTGGAAAGTAGACACCCCAAGCTATTTGCTGAAAGGCATGGTGAGTATTTTGCAGCTCTCATTTGTTTTTGAAAATGAAGAAAGACAAGAAAAAACATTTTTTTTTTTCTTTTTTCAATTTTCAAAACTTTGTGACAAAAAGTGAGGTCTGAAAAATACTCACTATACCTCTCAGCAAATAGCTTGGGGTGTCTACTTTCCAAAATGGGGTCATTTGGGGGGGTTTTGTGCCACCTGGGCATTCCATGGCCTCCGAAACTGTGATAGGCAGTGAAGAGTGAAATCAAAAATTCACGCCCTTAGAAAGCCTGAAGGCGGTGCTTGGTTTTCGGGGTCCCGTACGCGGCTAGGCTCCCAAAAAGTCTCACGCATGTGGTATCCCCGTACTCAGGAGAAGCAGCAGAATGTATTTTGGGGTGTAATTTCACATATTTCCATGGCATGTTTGAGCAATATATCATTTAGTGACAACTTTGTGCAAAAAAAAAAAAATTTGTCTCTTTCCCGTAACTTGTGTCGCAATATAAAATATTCCATGGACTCGACATGCCTCTCAGCAAATAGCTTGGGGTGTCTACTTTCCAAAATGGGGTCATTTGGGGGGGTTTTGAACTGTCCTGGCATTTTATGCACAACATTTAGAAGCTTATGTCACACATCACCCACTCTTCTAACCACTTGAAGACAAAGCCCTTTCTGACACTTATTGTTTACATGAAAAAGTTTTTTTTTTTTGCAAAAAAATTACTTTGAACCCCCAAACATTATATATTTTTTTAAAGCAAATGCCCTACAGATTAAAATGGTGGGTGTTTCATTTTTTTTTTTCACACAGTAATTGCGCAGCGATTTTTCAAACGCATTTTTTTGGGGAAAAAACACACTTTTTTTAATTTTAATGCACTAAAACACGCTATATTGCCCAAATGTTTGATGAAATAAAAAAGATGATCTTAGGCCGAGTACATGGATACCAAACATGACATGCTTTAAAATTGCGCACAAACGTGCAGTGGCAACAAAATAAATACATGTTTAAAAGCCTTCAAAAGCCTTTACAGGTTACCACTTTAGATTTACAGAGGAGGTCTACTGGAAAAATTACTGCACTCGATCTGGCCTTCGCGGTGATACCTCACATGCATGGTGCAATTGCTGTTTACGTTTGACGACAGACCGCCACTTGTGTTCGCCTTAGCGCGAGAGCAGGGGGCGACAGGGGTGTTTTTTTTTTTTTTTTTTTTTTTTTTTTCTTTATTATTTTTTTGCTTTTTTAATCTTACTTTTAAACTGTTCCTTTCATATTTTTTTTTTTAATCATTTTTATTGTTATCTCGGGGAATGTAAATATCCCCTATGATAGGTAGGTAGTGACAGGTACTCTTTTTTGAAAAAATTGTGGTCTATTAGACCCTAGATCTCTCCTCTGCCCTCAAAGCATCTGACCACACCAAGATCGGTGTGATAAAATGCTTCCCCAATTTCCCAATGGCGCTATTTACATCCGGCGAAATCTAAGTCATGAAATACTCGTAGCTTCCGGTTTCTTAGGCCATAGAGATGTTTGGAGCCACTCTGGTCTCTGATCAGCTCTATGGTCAGCTGGCTGAATCACCGGCTGCATTCTCAGGTTCCCTGTTGAGACAGGAGAGCCAGAGAAAAACACGGAAGACGGTGGGGGGGGGGGCATTCCCTCCCACGGCTTGTAAAAGCAGTCTAGAGGCTAATTAGCCGCTAGGATTGCTTTTACATGAAAGCCGACCGCTGGCTGAAAAGAATGATACCAAGATGATACCTAAACCTGCAGGCATCATTCTGGTATAACCACTCAAAGTCGTGAATGGCGTACCTGAAGACAAAAAAATGGTTAACAATGGTTAACAATAAAGCACAGTAAAGTGTAAATAATTACACACCTGAAAAACAAACATGATAAAACATAATAACAATAACAATAACAATAAAACATTGCAGAATAGAATACAGTAAAAAAGAGCAGAACAATAGAGAGAGAGAATAGAGAGAGAGAGAACAATAAAACAACTATTTTTTTTTATTTCATATTTTTTTTTTTTTTACACTTTTTTTGTAACTAACTTTTATAACGGTAACCGGTTCCAGGTTCGGGTCTCTCAAAATGCGATGGCATTTTGGGAGACCCTGTGAAAGTGTGCCTAGTCTGTGCAATGCTGTACCCTACGCTAATACTCAACTAGTGAATGGTAGCGTTCAAAACATTCACCAATGCAAAGACCAGGATTGTCAGGACAGGAGGGACAATAATAGCGGGCGCCACGCCTATATCCGCGCTTGCTGCAGACACGACATCTTTTTTGGGGGGTTCGTTGGGTAGGGGTACTCGGGAGGACATAAAAATGCCTCTCATGCAGCCGACTGCATTTGGTTGGGGATGTGAATGGGGGGAAGTACGGGCGCTGCAGAAGCGGTGGGTTCCCAATTAGGATTGGCGAATGCAGCAGGAAGGGCATTATGGGCACGACGGGCCTGTGTTTGTCTTTTTGGTGGCAGCGGGACACTACTTGTGCTTGCCATCTCGCCAGCTTGAACTGCACTTATGGGACTTGCCACGTCACCACGTGTTACTGCAGTGCTGGTTTGACTACGACCGGGGTGTACTAGGCCGCTGGCGCTTGCCAGTTCACCAAAACGCTACCAAAAAACTGTTAGCGATCGCAGGGATCAGGCCTGACTCTGCGAACGCTGCAGTTATGCTTTTAGTGTTTTGTAAGTGTCAGTGATCGATTGATACTGCACTTGGGTGGGCTGGGCCGGGCCGGGCGGAGGGGCAAAACGCAGGTGCTAGCAGGTATCTGGGCTGATCCCGCTAACACTGCGTTTTTGGGAACCCTAAACTGCTGGTGACGCTAGTATAGATCTGATCGGATCAGATATTGATGCGATCAGATACTATACCACTAAGGGAGGTGTACGGTGCGTGCGTGGGTGTTAGCGGTACTGGCGCTAATCTGACGCTGCCTGGGGCTGGTGCTTGCCAGTTCACCAAAATACTACCAAAAAAACTGTTAGCGATCGCAGGGATCAGGCCTGACTCTGCGAACGCTGCAGTTATGCGTTTAGTGTTTTGTAAGTGACAGTGATCGATCGATACTGCACTTGGGTGGGCTGGGCGGAGGGGCAAAACGCAGGTGCTAGCAGGTATCTGGGCTGATCCCGCTAACACTGCGTTTTTGGGAACCCTAAACTGCTGGGGACGCTAGTATAGATCTGATCGGATGAGATATTGATCCGATCAGATACTATACCACTAAGGGAGGCGCATGCTGCGTGCGTGGGTGTTAGCGGTACTGGCGCTAATCTGACGCTGCCTGGGGCGACGCATATCACCGCCGGGCGATCGGGGGGCTAAACCTTTATTCGGTAATAAACGGCGGGTGCCCTGACACTATAAAAAATAAATAAACTAACCAGCGTCAACCGTAACGGTTATACGGTGATCAGTGGTGAAAGGGTTAACTAGGGGGCAATCAAGGGGTTAAAACATTTATCAGATAGTATAGGGGGTCCCTGACGCTATAAAACGCTGACGGCGAACCTAAATATTTACCTCACTAACTAGCGTCACCAGCGACACTAATACAGCGATCAGAAAAATGATCGCTTAGTGACACTGGTGACAGGGGGTGATCAAGGGGTTAAAACTTTATTAGGGGGGGTTAGGGGGGTACCCTAGACCTACAGGGGGGTAACAGTATCTGTCCCAACACTGTAACTGTCACAAACTGACACTATGCAGTAATCAGAAAAAAAAAAAACTGCTGGTGTCAGTTTGTGACAGGGGGGGGGGGTGATTGGGGGGGGATCGGGGGGCGATCGGGGTGTTTTGTGTGCCTGGCATGTTCTACTGTGTGTGTGTGTGTGTTGGTGCACTCACATTGATGTCTTCTCTCCTCGGGCCGGAACGGAAAATACCGACCCGAGGGGAGATGACATCATTTCCTTTGCTGCTGTTTAGCATACAGCAGCAAAGGAAGATTCTCATTGGCCGGCGGCGATCGCGAGGGGGGGGCCACGAACGGATGGTCTCCCCCTCATCACCGATCGCCGCTGGACAAAAGACGACCGCCTCGGGCACCGGGGGGGGGTCCGATCGGACCCCCCACCCGCGGAAGGCAAATCACGTACCCTGTACGAGATTTTGCCTGTCCGTGCCACTTTGCCGACGTACATCGGCGTGAGGCGGTCGTCAAGTGGTGGCCGCCACCACACAGACACAATGCAGAGCAAGGCAGTGGTAATTCAGTAATGGAGAAAGATCAACTACAGGGAGACCACAGGCAATACTGTTGACTAGTCGTTTGTCTTCCTGCCTGCCTTTGTATGGGAACAGCTTCCAGAGCTCTGTTTCTTTTTCCTCGTGCACATGGACGTTCACACACTCCTGAGTCTTGAAGCTTAAAATATCTGGCAACTTCAGCACCTGGAAAGCTGCGGGGTCATGTACAGCCATCAATGCAAGTGAATGGCTGTATATGACCAACTGCTCATAAACGCTGATGGTTTCTGCATCAGCGTTTACCTGCAAATACACATATAGCGTGTATCCCCGAACATGCATGCTTGGGTAAATGCTGATGCAGAAGCCATTTGTGTTTACGAGAAGCTGGCCACGTACTGCCATTTACTTGCATTGATGGCTGTACATGACCTCGCAGCTCTGCAGGTGCAAGAAGTTGCCAGACATTTTATGCTTCAAGACTCAGGAGCATGTGAACGTCCATATGCACGAGGCCCTAAAAAGAAGCTGAGCTCTGGAAGCTGTTCCCATACAAAGCCATTCACTTGTATTAACGCAGGAAAGAACTGGACATTTTACTCTGCAAGACGTGGGTGCGTGTAAAAGTCTATGTGCAGAAGGCCTAACAAAGATGCCAGTAGGACTTTTGTCTTAGACAAGGCCTTCAACTTCAACCATCCAGACATAGCTTTTTTAAGCTAAAGTACATGGTCAAGTTTATGTGCATTTGGTGATGCAGACCACACTGACTAACAAAAAGCCATCGTCTTCTGTAGAGCCTATTGCTGCTACTGTACTAAATTATAGCTTATTGGGAGTCCTGAATGCTGAATATAATATACAGCATAATATACAGTATCTCACAAAAGTGAGTACACCCCTCACAATTTTGTAAATATTTAATGTTTTATTATATCTTTTCATGTGACAAGACTGAAGAAATGACACTTTGCTACAATGTAAAGTAGTGAGTGTACAGCTTGTATAACAGTGTAAATTTGCTGTCCCCTCAAAATAACTCAACACACAGCCATTAATGTCTAAATCGCTGGCAACAAAAGTGGGTACACCCCTAAGTGAAAATGTCCAAATTGGGCCATTTTCTCTCCCTGCTGTCACGTGACTCGTTAGTGTTACAAGGTCTCAGGTGTTAATGGGGAGCAGGTGTGTTAAAAATGGTGTTATCGCTCTCACTCTCTCATACTGGTCACTGGAAGTTTAAAATGGCGCCTCGTGGCAAAGAACTCTCTGAGGATCTGAAAAAAATAATTGTTGCTCTACATAAAGATGGCCTAGGCTATAAGAAGATTGCCGAGACCCTGAAACCCAGCTGCAGCACGGTGGCCAAGACCATACAGCAGTTTAACAGGACAGGTTTCACTTAGAACAGGCCTCGCCATGGTCGACCAAAGAAGTTGAGTGCATGGGAGACTGGGCAGCAGGACAGTATTCCAACATGATAATGACCCCAAACACACCTCCAAGACAACCACTGCTTTGCAAAAGAAGCAGAGGGTAAAGGTGATGGACTGGCCAAGCATGTCTTCAGACCTAAACCCTATTGAGCATCTGTGGGGCATCCTCAAATGGAAGGTGGAGGAGCGCAAGGTCTCTAACATCCACCAGCTCTGTGATGTTGTCAGGGAAGAGTGGAAGAGGACTCAAGTGAAAGCCTGTGAAGCTCTGGTGAACTCCATGCACAAGAGCAGGGGTCTTCAAACTATGGCCCTCCAGTTTTTCAGGAACTACAATTCCCATCATGCCTAGTCATGTCTGTGAATGTCAGAGTTTTACAATGCCTCATGGGATGTGTAGTTCCGAAACAGCTGGAGGGCCGTAGTTTGAGGATCCCTGCCCAAGAGGGTTAAGGCAGTACTGGAAAATAATGGTGGCCACACAAAATATTGACACTTTGGGCCCAAATTGGACATTTTCACTTAGGGGTGTACTCACTTTTGTTGCCAGCAGTTTAGACATTAATGGCTGTGTGTTGAGTTATTTTGAGGGGACAGCAAATTTACACTGTTATACAAGCTGTACACTCACTACTTTACATTGTAGCAAAGTGTCATTGCTTCAGGGTTATCACAGATATATTAAAAATATTTACAAAAAATGTGAGGGGTGTACTTGCTTTTGTCAGATACTGTATATGAAAAAATTCTGATTATAAATTTAACACAAATTATATAAAATACCCAAGTACAATCACAAGTGCCTTGCTCAAAATTCCAATGTGCAAAAAAAAAAAGGGAGATTAAATGAATAAACTCAAGTCCATAAGTAAGACCACACGCTTAATGAAAAATGATGAATAAATGTGTAAATATATTCCACTTCGTGACTACCAGTGTTCAAAAAAAATTGACTAGGTGTTCCATCCACAAGCAAAGATCTACCAGATCTGATGGATCCCTATTACATAGATCAAGGAAGGTTGTGCAGGAATAATCACAGGTGTGGAGGTTTCAAACAGCATGTCTTGATACACTTGCAGGGATGAGCTCCATGTATTCAAGGATCATATATGAAAAGGGAAAAACCTCATAGTGTAAATCAGCCAATTTTTATTTAAAAAGTTTTATAAGTAAACTTGCATTGAGTCTCCATTTCCCAATAGACAGTTGTGTGGAAATGCGGCGGATCGGAGAGTACTTGCAACGCTATCTGAGCTAGTTGGCAGGTTGACAGGTCGTCGCTAGGAATATTATTCATGCTGGAATTTTTTAACCTTAATGTAAGTTTACTTATACCTTTTGCAATATAAGTTGCCTGATTTACACCATGAGGCTTCTCCCTTTTCATATATGATCCTTGAATGCATGAATCTCATCCCTGTGAGTATATCAAGAAATTTAGTTTTTTTAGCCCATCTGCACCAAAAAATGTTAACTGGGTAAAAAGCAATAAAAACGCATTTTTCGAAGCACAATGCAAGCACACATTACCATGCAAAAATGGCCAGAGAACCATCTGACACACCCTATGGATTCAAAAATGGTGACTGAACAGTTCAGCCCAATCGATGCCTTGGCGATTTGAAAGGGGTACGTTTTTCACACGAGTTTTCTGCAATTTTAGCACCTGCTTTCATTCATTTTGTTTGGTTTGCTTTTGCATGCTGTTTAATGTCATTTAGGGCAATTCACACCAACAGACACGTGTTGTGCTTTGTATAATGCACTTCCCCTGGTGTGCGTTGTAAAGGGGCGGTGCCATGTGTTTATAATGCTTCACATGGTTTACCTTTTTTTTTTTTTTTTTTTTTTTTTTACCTTTTATTAAAATGACAAAAACTTACATTTCATTCATTTCTATGCGCATAAGGTAAATTGCCTTGTCTCTGCCCAGCGTGGCCCAATGCATAAGGTGTGACTGGGCCCATACTGCAACAAAACAGTTCATTCTTTAAAAAGCATGAGAAAATTTACCAATATACAAAACATATCAAAATGTGCGTCTTCAAAATAGAAAGGTGTGAACAGGGTCGAGACTACTGTTAATATTTTTTTGAAATAATGGAGTATATGGAGTGTGTGGCAGTTACCCAGTGTCAGGGAGTACAGCGTTTCGAAGGGGGGAGGCCATTTTTCTCTGTCGCCGTGCGTCAACGTCCTCTCTACAGGAGACGAGAGTTTACAGGAGCTGTGCAAAGTTATCAATCAGTTAAGTGAGAGCCGAGTTTGTTTTCCTGATAATAAAGCGATCTCTGAGTTGTGCATTAATTGAACTATCCAGAGATTGGGGTATTGTTGTGCTAGTTCTATTTATAGGTATAGATGAGTATGCCGCAATGCAGCAAGATTGGGGGGCCTTTTGTTTATCCACCCCCTGTTCTTCCTGTCTGTTATACATATTATAATTATAGGGGGAGATTTCCACCACCACATCGCTTGTGTGGATGGTGGAAATCTGTCCTTTTTTTTTTTTTTTTTTTTTCCCCCTATTCCTACTGGTTGAATAAAAAAATCCAAAACTCTCCATGTGTATATACCTGCCTTTAGTTTGCAACCTATTTAAAATCTCCTGGAAAGAAACAAGGGGAGAATATCAGGTGAAATCATCAGCCTATCTGATAAGTAGTGAGAGGATTCTCCTGTAGTGCAGAGCAGATGGGGTCATTCTACTCAAGGAAAGGCCAAGTCTGTCAAACATTACCCAAGACTGCAGACTTTGACATGTGCAAGGAGGAGGAGGAGGGCATGTAATGTGACTGCAAGAGGAGAACAGACAGACCAAGGACAGAGACTGTGGCCGGGAACAGATGGACATAGGACAGTGACTGTGGCCAGGAACAAGCGGACAGAGGAAGGTAATTGTGGCCGAAAACAAAGGACAGCAACCGTGGCCGGGAACGGATAAACAGAAGACGGCGACTGTGGCCAAGACAGGATGGATAGAGGGCAGTAACTGTGGCCAGGGTTGGACAGACAGACAACCGTGACTACCAAAGAGGAAGAGGTAGAAGTGTGGCGCGGCCTGGTCACTGGCAGAGAAGACTTCCCCAATCACTGCGGCCGGTAACTTCTGTAGACCCATTCTTCTACTTTATAATATGCAGTATAGTGCCTGTTTTTGTCATGAGCTATGTTGCATTTTACATATAGGAATACAATGAAAAGTAGGCGGAAGTCACATAACATTGTTTTTGTGTATATTTGATAGATGGTGGATATACTCTGTACAGTGCCACATTCCTAATGTATGATCTGTACAATTTTAACAAATCCCCATTGGGACTTTAAAGGCAATATAGACATAATTGATTAAAAAAAGCTTTACAAAACTTGCTGAAATACAAAATCCCATAGATTAAAATCATCATACATCTTCGAGAACAGCTGTCATATATTGCAAACCGGTCATGAATGATCCACATACATGTGATGTGTTTGACCCAGTGCACCAACCATGGACTGGGGTCTCCAAACCCAACAGAGGGGGAGGGAATCTATTGCGACTACTGAGGCCAACAGATGCAGATCCCAGAAAATGGACATGGTTATATAAAAGCTTTTAACTTTATACTATGTCAACTATAGGAATAACTACACTAATAAGAAGCAGCTAATATAGAGATTCTACCCGTGGTGTGTATAGACATAAATGCAGGGGACTTTTGTATTGTTTTTTTTATGTATGAGATCAGCCATGCTGGTTAATTACTCGTGTGGGCTGTGCTGTCTCCTTCAAGGTCCACTTCACCTTTAGTAAAGGTCACTTTTCTATGGAAATGCAGGCAGTAAAATGCACGTGCAAATGTTATACTTTTACTTGCACTACATGTCAATTTAATAAGGGTGATAGGTTTGCAGTTTAGTACCCCCCCCCCCCCCATTACAGTATGGAGGACACACAGCTCTGCACAGGTGTGAACTGTACACTGAAACATGAGGGAAAATAGCCCTTACCATGCTATTCAGGTTTAATGCCTTATTTTCCACTGAATGTAGGTGCAGTGCTTTCCAGACTTTCCAAATTATAGGTTTGTTTATATATTTTTTCCAAAAAGTGGCCTTTTTTTGTATAATCTTTAAGGGTTTTTTTTTTTTTTGTTTTTTTAGTACCACAACTAAATCCCTGCCATTAAGGAGCACACATGAAGAACAAAAGAAAAGGTGGGGGTGATAAGGTTGACCAGCAGATCATCCTGGGGGGGGGGGGGGTGATATAAGGTATAACGGGGCCCGATTAGCGCCCTTAACTATGTGTACTTCGACAATAATCGTAGTTACAAATCAGAATATGGCCCAGTAAGGTCTAAGTAGGATGTTGAGCCATTAAAGAGGAGCTTCTGTCTCCTGTGAAAAAAAAAAAAATAGAACTGTAGCTGCTGACTTTAAAAAAAAACAGCCACTTACCTGTCCCATGATCCAGCGGTGTGCTCACCTGAGCCGGTTTCACCTGCTATCTTCTTTCCTCAGTGCCGGCATCTTAATTATGGGGTCCTGGCTGTGACAGCTTGGCGCTTCACAAACGGGTGCCCACTGTGCATGCGCGAGCAGCGCTGCGCATTGTGAATGGTCAAGCAGTCTTCTGGGACCTGTGACGTGTCCCAGAAGAGTGCAAGGGGGAGGGAGGAGAACTTTCGCTTCCGGTCGCCTAGGTGGTCAGAGCAGAAGTGGGAGCAGGTACCTGTGATAATCAGGTACCTGCTCCACTCCCCCCGCCCCCCCACCCCCGCCTCAAAAGTGCCAATTTTTCAAGAGGCGCAGGGGACAAGTCCCTAAAGCGGAACTTCTCCTTTTAAGTGGAGCTCCGCTTTAGCTAATGTCAGTCACACTGGCTAAGAATTCCCTGAGGGCTAATATATGTTGCAAAAAGAGTACACTATAGACAGGCAGGGGGGTGGGGGGGGGTGGGCGTAAGGGTTTAAGAAGGCCTTTAGCTTCTAAGTCAGGTGGTCTTCAAAGATGCTTCCCCTGAGTGTAATGAGAATGGCTGGGCTGGGTTGCATTTCATAAATTCCAGAGGCATAATGTGTCCAGGAAGCCCATATTGTGGTAATGCATTCCCCTTTATCCCTGAAAGTGGCAATTCAATCCTCTGCATCCAGATTTAGCATTTTAAACTGAGTTTTGTGAATTAGTTCTTCTACCATCAAACCAGCATTGAATAGCACCATTTCTTACTTGCCCCTCTTTGTTGGAAAACTGCTGTATTTGTGTCTTCCCAGTCAACCAGTTATCTCTGAATGCAGGACTGCCAAGAACCACTGTGCAGAGGACCCAGACCTGCCCCTGCTCCATCAGCACTACATACTTTGTTATGTGAAGGACCCAGACCTGCCCCTGCTTCATCAGCATTACAGACATTGCTATGAGGAGCATTCAGACCCACTCCTGCTTTACCAACACTAAAAAATTTGCTATGTGTAGAACTATCATGTACCCGGCAGCAGAGCCTGATTTGATGAGAAAGGTGTCTGACTCGTGGCCCCTGGTAATGTAAACAGGAGGCGCAGGAATACAGAGTGACACGAGTGCCTGTAAGCCTTGCTAGCAGCAAAGCAGGTGTCCATGCTGGGCAGGTAAAGTCGCCATAAGGCTCCAGTAGCAGGTAGGCAGCAGGCTTTGGCAGGCTGGTGCTGGCGACCGCGGGCAGGTGACACGGTTATTGGTAGGAGACTGTGGGTCAGCCGGAACAGTAGGGTGGTAGTCGGGTACCGGTGACAGCAGGCAGAGTCATACACAGACGATGGATTGGGTACAGTCAAGTGGAGGTCAGGGGGCAAGCCGAGGTCAGTGCAGGCGGAGTTCAGAGAATAGTCAAGACAAGCCGGGTCAGCAATCAAAATCTGGATACAGGATACACAGGAGGCTGAAGACAAAGCAGCACTGATCCAGAGAACTGGCCCAGTTTAAATAGCCCGTTTGGCACCAACATCTGTCACAAGTGCACGTGAGTGCCGGCGCGCACAGGTATGTGCATACGCATTAACAAGTGCCCAATTCCTGCAAGTACGAAAGGGAACGTGTATTAGCCTGTGCACAGAAGTCCATCCAGAGGAGCTATCTTGTCTATTGGTATGCCCTTCCTTACAAGGACTCAAACCCACCCCTGCTTCACCAACACTACAGACTTTGCTATGCAGAGATTTCAGAGCTGTCCCTGCTTCACCAACACTACAGAATTTGCTTTGCGGAGAACCCAGGCCCACCCCTGCTTCATTGGCACTACAGACAGTGCTATGTGGAGGACCCAGGCCCACCCATGCTTCACCAACACTACAGACTTTGCTATGCGCAGGACTCGGAGCTGCCTCTGCTTCACCAACACTACAGTTTTGCAATGCGGAGGTCCCAGAGCTGCCTCTGTTTCACCAACAGACCTGATTTAGGAGCAATTTTTGCGCTGCCAAACGCTGCTCTAGATTATAGCTGTATTTTCTGTTGTGATTGTAGCGGCATCCCTGACCTCCAAAGGCCTAATCAGAGTTAGGGAGAGCTGACATCTATCTTCACAGTATGGGTTACTAGGCATGGTGGGTGTAATGCAAGTTGAAAACATGGATACCAGTCATATTTTGATTGCGAACAAAAGAGATTTATTGTCTCTTAACAAGAACTGAGGGAGAGAGGGTTTAGGGCAAGGACACCCTTAGGCAGATGCAATAGCAATTGGCAGACTCCAAGACAAAAATAGGAAGACAGCTATACAGGTAGAGGGCCTTTAAGCTGGATGCAGCAACTTTATTTGTAGATCTCCTGTCTCCTATGGCAACTGAACTTTGAACAGGCAATAGAGATCCATACACGTAACTCACTGTAACCCGTTATAGATCTTTTCTCACATCTCACAGTATCCTACTGTCGATCTTCACTCACTGGGCTCCCGGTCTCTGACTAGACTTTAAGATCCCAGTCATCACACTGGATCCCCTGAGGTCTTCCACAGCTAACACGCTGTATTCTCCTCAAGCGTCACCCCTGCTAACCCACTGGGTCTCTGGCTTGGCACTCTGCTGAAGCTTTTCCACTTGTTCACCGCCCCCGGCTAGTGAATAAGGCTGCTCTGGTACTTCTTAAGACTTCCATAACTGGCCTCTGTTAACGGGAGTGGTTGTCCCTTAATGGTAACTGTGTCTCCTTTATCTCTGACCTTGATCCTCACTTGCCTCTGGTAACAGGAGTTGTCCCACGTGGCAACTGCTTCTCCCTCACCACTGGCAATGATGCGGTTCCCCGTCTGGTGGAACCTCTGCAACTTGGTTGGGCTTCCGGCCGAAAGCCCCAACCCTGCGCTGCTTCCCTCGAACCTGGATAGGCCTCAGACAGCCTAGCAGCCAGGTGCTCCCGGGATAGGCCTCAGGCTGCTGGCCTAGCAACATGGAGCCTTGTGATACACGTTCACCCAGACAGCCGTCCGGGTGGCACAGAACTGCTATCACCTGACTCCTCCCGAATAAATAGGCTCTCCCAGCAGGCCAAGGGACTAAAGAAACCCCTGTCAATTGGCTGAGACAACACATCCACTCCTAGTCTGAATTCAATATGCCCTAGTCATTTTAATGCCACAGGCAACAATGCCACCTAGTGACAGAAGAGAGAGGTGCATCAAATCCAGAGTTAGGGAAAAGCCAGTAAATCAATCAGCCAGGCTAGTTACCACCTAGCAAACTAAATTTGTTAGCAACCCTGCCTACTACCGGGGTGCTACATGATGTTTACAGAGCACATAGACAGTATTTGTTTTCTGTGTGCACTAGCAGTGACCTGCATTTATCTTGCGTGCAAGTGCTTAGTGGTCAGCTTGACTGCGCTGACCATTGAGAAACTCTTCTTTCTTCTGGGACTCCGTACAGGGAAAAGCAGCCACAGATAAAATTTCCTACTGGCCAGCACCAATGAGGGCTTAGCCTTGCAAGCATTATGATGGATACTCGCTCCAGGGTATGCTGGCAGCACAGGTCATCATGACCGCTATGTGAAGCGTGGTTCCAAGGGATGGCCAGGATATTTGGAGTTCTGCTTTTAATTTTTGCCTAAAAAGGTGTACATACCTTTTTAAAGAAGCGGCTTCTTTAGGGGACTGGTTACTCAGATGGAGGAGTAAGGAAGCCTTGCACATCATTCCTCATCTGCACGAGTAAATGAGAATTTTGTTTTTGGGGTGCACTGCAAGGGTAGTTCTTCCTTTTTTTCTTTTTCTGTAATTCCTGCAGTTGGGCTTTTACCATGAGAAAATACATACTCTGTGCAGGGTGGGACTGAGCCCGGGAGTTTTTTTAGGAGGAGGGGTGATGGAAGACCTTGTATAGTATAGTGTGTAGGGTGTGAGATGCATTGTTCTGTAAAGATTTTGTCACATGAACCTCTGGATGGCCAAACGTGACATTTGTAATGACACCTTCGCCATCCGTAGCTCCCTGGTATAATTTTGCATGTTAATGACCTCACTAGAGGACCATAATACACAATTTATTCTGTTCTCTGTATGACTGAGTGATCAGCGTGCTGGTAATTTACTGTTTGAATCTGCAGTCTGATAATGAGCAGATTCGTTGCCGCTGACAGACCACATTAATTTTATTACTTCTGGAGCTGTGTGTGTTTAATAAACATACAGAGATTTTGAAATGCGCAGCACCCGGTCTACAGGCGGCAGGCAGCGATGTATGCGCTCACCCCCAACGCACCCATCACTGTACACAAATGTCCAGACACATGAAGCCCTATAGAACAATAAAGCTGACCTCCGGCCTTCCCTTCAGTCCTTTGCAGGTACAGGCTTATTTCCTGTACTGAAATGGCTTGCTCTGGTTTCACTGCATACTGTGAGCTTCTCGCAATGTGCATTCAAAGCTGCAGCAAGTCAGATAGAGCCCACCATTTTTAGATGGAGGATGTCCAGCATGACCTAGCTCTTTCCTTCCCAACATACAATCCCTTGCCCTCCCCTTTCATTCAAGTTCAATCCGTTCATTCACAGAGGCCCTCTCATAAACCAGCCCACTGCTTGCATCAGGGCCGAGGGTTGTAGAGAGGCAGGGTGCTGTTAATTGTTTGGAAAACTACAGTCATGGCCAAAAATACAGTGCTTTGAAAAAGTATTCACACCCCATGAAACTTTTCACATTTTGTCATGTTACAACCAAAAAAGGTAAATGTATTTTATTGGGATTTTATGTGATAGACCAACACAAAGTGGCACATAATTGTGAAGTGGAAGGAAAATGATGAATGGTTTTCAAATTAAAATATAAAAATCTGAAAAGTGTGGCGGACATTTGTATTCAGCCCCCTTTACTCTGATACCACTAACTAAAACCAAGTGGAAACAATTGCATTCAGAAATGTGTAATTTAATCTCTGTATAAATGCAGCTGTTCTGTGAAGCCCTCAAAGGTTTGTTAGAGAACCTTTAGTGAACAAACCGCTTCATGAAGGCCAAGGAACACACCAGATAGGTAAGGGATAAGGTTGTGGAGAAGTTTAAAGCAGGGGTTTGGTTATAAAAATATCCCAAGCTTTTAACATCTTACGGAGCACTGTTGAATCTATCATCTGAAAATGGAAAGAATATGGCACAACTGCAAACCTACCAAGACGTGGCCATTCATCTAAACTGACAGGCCGGGAAGGAGAGCATTAATCAGAGAAGCAGCCATGAGGCCCATGGTAACTCTGGAGGAGAGATCCACAGTTCAGGTGGGAGAATCTGTCCACAGGACAATTATTAGTCGTGCACGCCACAAATCTGGCCTTTATGGAAGAGTGGCAAGAAGAAAGCCATTGTTGAAAGAAAGCCATAAGAAGTCCCATTTGCAGAAGCCATGTGGAGGACACAGCAAACATGTGGAAGAAGGTGCTCTGGTCAGATAAGACCAAAATTGCTATGTATTGCTATGGCACAAAAAAGTAGAGAAACAAAAAGCCAAATCTGACACATTCCACGCAAAACTCCAAAAATGGGCTGGACAAAATTATTGGCACCCTCAATCTAATATTTGGTAGCACACCCCTCTGAAAGAATAACTGAAATCAATCGCTTCCTGTGACCATCAGTGAGTTTCTTACACCTCTCTACTGGAATTTTGGATCGATCTTCTTTCACCAACTACTCCAGGTCTCTCAGATTGGAAGGGTTCCATTTCCCAACTGCTGTTCTGAGATATCTCCACATGTGCTTTATGGGATTTAGATTTGGACTCATCTGCTCTCCAGCACTTTGTCCTAAACCATTTCTGGGTGCTTTTTGACGTGTGCTTTGGGTCATTGTCCTGCTGTGAGACCCATGACCTCTGACAGAGACCCAACTTTCTGACGCTTGGCCCTACATTACACCCCAGAATTCTTTGGTAGTCTTCAGATGTCATAATGCCATGCACACAGTCAATACATCCAGTGCCTGAAGCAGCAAAGCAACCCCATAACATCAGTGAACCTTCACTATGTTTGACTGTTGTGACTGTGTATTTTCTTTTTCTGAAAACAGTAGAATGATGGGCATTACCAGAAAGCTGTAATTTTGTTTCATCTGTCCACAGCACATTCTCCCAAAATGATTTTGGCTTCCTCAGGTAAGTTTTGGCAAACTCCAATCTGGCGTTTTTATGTTTGTGTCAGCAGTGGGTTCCTCCTGGGTCTCCTACCATAGCGTCCCTTTTCATTCAGATGGCATAGTGCAAGCTGACACAGTTGTACCCTGTGCCTGAAGGTCAGCTTGAATTTGTCTAGAATTTGATAGAGGTTCTATATACACCATTCGAACAATCCTTCGCTGCAATTTAAAAAAAAAAAATTCTTTCATCCACATCCTTAGCTACAGTGCCATCCACATCCTTAGCTACAGTGGACACAGAGACATTAAGATCTCTGGAGATGGGTTCCCCTTCCCATCTGCAATGGGTAACTAACATGGGAAATGCACTTATCTTCGAAAAGTATGTCTATCAACGTAGAGGTTGCCTGGGTAAATTTGAAAGGCTGTGGGCCCCTTGGTTAGATACCCCTGGACTGAGCCCCCGAGAGTTAGTACAGTGGCGAGTGATGCAGGGTTTGGCCAGACCTGTATGAGTATAATGGCTGGCAGACAAGGTACTGATCCATCATTGGAGTCTATGTTGGATGAAAGTGGGTAGCATGTAATTAATCGAATTTGCATCTATAGTATGTTTGGATACTTTAAATTGTGGAACAAAAAAGAAACTATTGCTGTAATGTAACCTGTGCATAGACTGTTAAGAGCTGGATAAGCTGATGTGACATTTCTGTTGTCATTGCCGAAGTTGTAAATGGCTGTGTTTAATTGAATAAAAACCTTTTTTGATAAAAAAAAAAAATCTCTGGAGATGGACTTGTCACCTTGATATTGTCCATGCTTTTCCACAATTTTTGTTCTCAAATCTTCAAACAATTCTTTGCTGGTCTTTCTCTTCTCTATACTCCTTGTGGCACACAGAGACACACAACAGAAGGGTTTAGTAAATGTTTCACCATTTTAACTGGTTGCTGGTGTGATTTTCTATATTGTCAGCACCTAAACCCTGCACTCTGTACGTAGCACATCCCTAAACCCTGCACTCTGTACGTAGCCCATCCCTAAACCCTGCACTCTGTACGTAGCGCATCCCTAAACCCTGCACTCTGTACGTAGCGCATCCCTAAACCCTGCACTCTGTACGTAGCGCATCCCTAAACCCTGCACTCTGTACGTAGCGCATCCCTAAACCCTGCACTCTGTACGTAGCGCATCCCTAAACCCTGCACTCTGTACGTAGCGCATCCCTAAACCCTGCACTCTGTACGTAGCGCATCCCTAAACCCTGCACTCTGTACGTAGCGCATCCCTAAACCCTGCACTCTGTGCGTAGCGCATCCCTAAACCCTGCACTCTGTGCGTAGCGCATCCCTAAACCCTGCACTCTGTGCGTAGCGCATCCCTAAACCCTGCACTCTGTGCGTAGCGCATCCCTAAACCCTGCACTCTGTGCGTAGCGCGTCCCTAAACCCTGCACTCTGTACGTAGCGCGTCCCTAAACCCTGCACTCTGTACGTAGCGCGTTCCTAAACCCTGCACTCTGTACGTAGCGCGTCCCTAAACCCTGCACTCTGTACGTAGCGCTTCCCTAAACCCTGCACTCTGTACGTAGCGCGTCCCTAAACCCTGCACTCTGTGCGTAGCGCGTCCCTAAACCCTGCACTCTGCGCGTAGCGCGTCCCTAAACCCTGCACTCTGCGCGTAGCGCATCCCTAAACCCTGCACTCTGCGCGTAGCGCATCCCTAAACCCTGCACTCTGCGCGTAGCGCATCCCTAAACCCTGCACTCTGCGCGTAGCGCATCCCTAAACCCTGCACTCTGCGCGTAGCGCATCCCTAAACCCTGCACTCCGCGCGTAGCGCATCCCTAAACCCTGCACTCCGCGCGTAGCGCATCCCTAAACCCTGCACTCTGCGCGTAGCGCATCCCTAAACCCTGCACTCTGCGCGTAGCGCATCCCTAAACCCTGCACTCTGCGCGTAGCGCATCCCTAAACCCTGCACTCTGTACGTAGCGCATCCCTAAACCCTGCACTCTGTACGTAGCGCATCCCTAAACCCTGCACTCTGTACGTAGCGCATCCCTAAACCCTGCACTCTGCACGTAGCGCATCCCTAAACCCTGCACTCTGTACGTAGCGCATCCCTAAACCCTGCACTCTGTACGTAGCGCATCCCTAAACCCTGCACTCTGTACGTAGCGCATCCCTAAACCCTGCACTCTGTACGTAGCGCATCCCTAAACCCTGCACTCTGTACGTAGCGCATCCCTAAACCCTGCGCTCTGTACGTAGCGCATCCCTAAACCCTGCGCTCTGTACGTAGCGCACCGACTCTCTGCTTTGCCCCCGCCGGGGCTCACTGCAGTGCTGGGCTCGCTGAGAGGCTGTGTTAACTGCCGGTCCAGCCATCTGGGTGGATCCCGACTGTAAAGCAATAACTTTTCAGAGCCAGGACCGGCTATATGATGTCAACTGACAACAGGCTTTAGCACAGAAGGAACTGCACTCCTGTGATCTGTAGGAAAAGTAGTGCCAAAAAAGCTTTGGCCCTACTTCTCCTTTAAAGTGGTTTCTCACAGAAGTCCCCTTAATGTTCAGGTTACTGGGAAGATTAAAGTAGAAGTCTAGTCAAATCCTATCTAAACTTAAAACCTGCTCCCATCCCATTTCAAGCCCTATACTAACTACCTTATCAAGGAATGATGCTTTTACTTACCTATTTTCAGAGTGTTCTGGTCCAGTAATATGATCTCCTGAATATCAGGCTTCTGTGAAGAGGAGAGATCGCCGACAACGGCCACAATACTTTAGTATCAGACTTACTATGGGGCATCCGTTGTCGGTTGTCCCTCCTCTACCCTGAAGCCGCTGCTGGCATCCGATCAAGTGACTAGGTAAAAGTTCTAGTTAGGAATAGGTAAGCATGCACATCTTTCTTCTATAGGATAGTTAATACAGGTTTTAGAATTTGCGTAGGAGCAGGTTTAAGTTTAGATATGACTGGGCTTCTAACGGTTTGGGTTACAGGGCGAGTTTTGAGTTGCAGAGAGAGGTTAGTAAAGTTAAACCAGAAATATGTTGAAGCAAAAATACCCAAACATTAGTAGCGCTCAGCAATCAAAACATTGTTGTGATTACAAAAAGGTCCACATAATAAATGAATATAAGTAGATGTGCATAAAGATTATCCACCACCAAGACGAAGATCCTTGCAGATGTAATGTTCCAAAGGGTAACCTTTACCACACCGCGTGTGTAACAATCCCCCCAAAGTAATGCACTTACCAAATAGTGCTGGAAAAAAAGCTTGTGTTTAAATGGTTGTAATCAGTACACACTGCATGTCTCCATCTAAATGTGTTGCTCGTCACAAGCAGAGAACAAAAGTACACATAGCGTAATCCAGTAACTAGATGTGAAATATATTTCCCTTATAACTGTACACTCACAATGTGACAGAAGATTAAAAGCATTGAACATCAAACACTTGAAAAGTTGTTGGCTCCTGTTTAGCTCTCACCGCTATGGCAGTGTTCCCGGGTAAGGCAAGCAGGTGATCCGACAACGTGGGTTTCTGCGTGGTCACGTGCTGATGCGTTTCGTCATCACTTCGTCTTTCTTCTATGGGATAGTTAATACAGGTTTTAGAATTTGCTTAGGAGCAGGTTTAAGTTTAGATATGACCGGGCTTCTAATTGTTTGGGTTACAGGGAAAGTTTTGAGTTGCAGAGAGAGGTTAGTAAAGTTAGAGGTTCGTGTTAGGATTACAGGGAGGATTAGTGTTGGGGTTACAGGGAGGGTTAGTCTTGCTTTTACAGAGAGGGTTAGTGTTGGGGTCACAGGAAGGGTTAGTGTTGGGGTCACAGGAAGGGTTAGTGTTGGGGTCACAGGGAGGGTTAGTGTTGGCGTTACAGGGAGGGTTAGTGTTGGCGTTACAGGGAGGGTTAGTGTTGGCGTTACAGGGAGGGTTAGTGTTGGGGTCACAGGAAGGGTTGGTGTTGGGGTCATAGGAAGGGTTAGTGTTGGGGTCACAGGAAGGGTTAGTGTTGGGGTCACATGGAGAGTTAGTGTTGGGGTCACAAGTAAGGGTTAGTGTTGGCATTACAGGGAGGGTTAGTGTTGACGTTACAGGGAAGGGTTAGTGTTGACGTTACAGGGAAGGGTTAGTGTTGGCTTTACAGGGAAGGGTTAGTGTTGGCTTTACAGGGAAGGGTTAGTGTTGGCTTTACAGGTAAGGGTTAGTGTTGGCGTCACAGGGAGGGTTAGTGTTTGCGTCACAGGGAGTGTTAGTGTTGGGGTTACAGATCGTGTTAGTATAAAGAAGGACTAAGGATAGGGCATTGTTCTCTGCTTGGAAAATGTCATTGCTAAAAAAAAAGACACATTTAAAATAACTTTTTTTATTTTGGTTAATTAGGTTTTCATTTACTTCTCGAAATAATATACAAAACATGGTGAAATAAGGCAATTAATGTGTAATTGGAATACAAAGAAACAGCATTTCAGTATGTTTTGCACTCTTCTCAACATTGAAGCAGCAATTAAGCTTGCACATTCTTCACTGGTAGATAATGGTAGAATCTGGAATTAAACGCCGCTCAGAAACATTGAATATTTGTTAGCGGGAGCACACTCGGGAAATGGCTTATCAATAGATTTAAGATAAATTGCTTAGGATAAAATGTGATTTATAAAATCAATCCAGTCTTTCCAAAATACAAAAGAAAATCTGCAATTTCCCAGCTGAGGACCACTGTTATCTAAATGGCTGGTTTTTATGTACTATTCAGGGTAATGTAGCAATCTGATTGGATTTCCAGAGTCTGGGAATTATAATTCTTTCCCCCAAGAAAAAAAAAAGCAGGGTAGAAATATTAGATACTTAAATGTGTAAAAGTTTATGAAATGTATCATTTTAGTAAAAAAGATTCACTTTCTCTATCACAGAGAATGAAAGTAAAGGAAAATCCCAAATTTTGGGCTGTCACTAGATCAATGAAGGAGAAAACATTCAATATGGACACTATTTCTGAGGGGCCTTGGTGGCAACCACAGGTTTCCTCACTTTGGAGAGATTTCCTGCCACTTTCTGTTTTGGCTATGGGACAAGAAATGAAGGAAAAAGGAAAATCTCCCTAATGCCGCGTACACACGGTCAGACTTTTCGTCTACAAAAGTCCGACGGATGCCGACGGACTAAAGCTGGCTGACAATCCGATCGTGTGTGGGCTTCCCCGGACTTTCAGCTGACTTTTTCAGCCTCAAATCCGACGGACTTTAGATTTGAAACATGCTTCAAATCTTTACGTCGTAACTACGACGGACCCCGAAATCCGCTCGTCTGTGTGCTAGTCCGACGGACAAAAACCCACGCTAGGGCAGCTATTGGCTACTGGCTATCAACTTCCTTATTTTAGTCCGGTGTACGTCATCACGTACGAATCCGTGATACTTTTGTGTGGTCGTGTGTAGGCAAGTCCGTTCGTTAGAAAGTCTGCCGAAAGTCCGCCGGAAGTCTGTCGGACAGGCTGTCGGACTTTTGTAGCTGAAAAGTCCGACTGTGTGTACGCCCCATAAGAGCTCTTTTACACCAAGCCACTCATAGCGTCGGCGGTAAAACTCCGCTATTTTTAGTGTTAGCAGCGCATTTCGACCGCTAGAGGGGCGCTTTTACCCCCGCTAGCGGCCGAGAAAGGGTTAAAACCGCCCGCAATGCACCGAAATAGCAGCGTTTTGCCGGCGGTATCCCAGCGCTGCCCCATTGATTTCAATGGGGAGCAGCGGTGGAGGAGCGGTAAACACACCGCTCCAAAGAAGCTGCTGGCAGGACTTTTCCTGACGTCCTGCCAGCGCAGCGCTCCGGTACACTGGAGACAATGCTGCAGCTGTTTGAGGGCAGATTGCAGGCGCTATTTTTAACGCTATAGCGCCTGCAAAACGCCCTCGGTGTGAAAGGGGTCTTATGGAACAAAGATGGCAAAAAACCGACAGGGGTTACGTAAATCTACCAAAAATATACACTGCCCCACAGGTTCTCCTAGGGATATTAATATTTTATACATGTCATCCTTGCTGCTCCTCTCACTTCTCTGTGTGGTGTCACGGTGTAAATATCAGTAAACCATTTATGGTAAGCGTTAGGTGCTATGAAAAAACTTTTCAAACTTAAATATATCAATTAAATTACAAAATGATACCTTCACAATATGAATGACAAAAGATGACCTAGAATGTGCATCCAACAACCCGATCCTGAATACAGCTATTATTAATTAAAGTGCATATATGCAACTACTATCAATTAAAGTGCATAATATAAAGTGCATAGTATAAAAAAAAGTCCATAAAAAGTGCCACAAGTCAGTGTCCCTGCCTCAACTTGTTTTGCCTCCCACAGCGTCATTAGGAGCTATGACGGCAGGCTTCCTGATGACACTATGGGCAGCAAAACGCGTTGGATCAAGTTCTTTATATGCACATGGACTTGTGGCACTTTTTATGGACTTTTTTATACTATGCACTTTATATTATGCACTTTAATTGATAGTATTTTCATATATGCACTTTAATGCTGTATTCAAGATTGCGTTGGATGCCTATAACCCTCCCCTACTTTAACCAACATGAAAAAGAAAGCTTGACCTTTGGTTCTTCTTTAAATCCAGAGATTTTCCTGCAGTACTTCTTTCAAAATGTCCTCAGGCTAATTGCCAGTATCATTCAACCTACATCCTCTGAGCCCAGGTCATCCTGGGCCTACTCTCAGCCTATAATTGGACAGTGGGGGCAGGTTCAAACCAGGTGCATTGGGACTGCACTAAACTGCTTTGCCCAATGCAGTCCATACACATACACAAAGGCAGATATCCTTGTCCCCTATCATGTTCGTTCACACCATGGCACTAAAGTGGCGTGCACTGAAGAAAGCGCTTTTCTTTTTTTATCCCTTCGTGCTCTGTATTGCATCACGCTGTGGCCGATAGAACTGACTGCAGTGACAATTTGTGACACTTCAATAAAGTACTAATGAAAAAGGTTGCCGTGTGGTGTGCTGTTTATAGCACGTTAGCACCACCGCCTTTACATCGCACACCAGCCACCATGCAGTAGTGCACACCATTGATTTGAACCAGCCCTAAAAGGAGAAGCAGCACAGAGTGGAGCTCCTTTATCTGTCACTCTGCTTTTCCATGCTTATTGTCAGCATGTGAACTGATTAGCTGCTTGTGCTGCTACTCCCTCTCGTACTCCAGCTCTGCTGTACATGGACTGCAAGAGGCTGATATCTTTGCCTTGTGTCATCAGGTGAATTTTCAAAAGAGAAGGGGACATTATGTTTGTGGAGAAAGAGGTTTCAGTTACTCCTGACCTCGGCACTGTTTTGTTTATATACCACTCCTGCACTCTGCGTTGCATACTACTGGCCCCTGCACTCTGCATTACATTCTACAAACCCCTGAACTCTGCCTTAGGTAATGCTGACCTCTGCATTACATACTACTAACCCCTGAACTCTGCATTTCATACTAATAACACCTGACCTCTGTATTACATTCTACTGTTTTCTGTACTGTGCATTACATATTACGAATGTCTGCACCCTGCATTACATACTGCCGACCTCTGAACTCTGGGATACGTCTGAACTCAGGGTTACTACTGATGACCTCTGCACTGTGCATTATGTACAACTGAACCCTGAACTCTGCATTACATATCACTGATTTCTGAACTTGGCTTTACTTACTGCTGACCTCTGCATTACATACTACTAACCCCTGAACTCTGCATTACATTCTACTGTCCTCTGCACTGTATATTACATATTATTAATTGCAAACTGAGTCGCGCTAACACAATCCTGGTAACAGTGAAAAATTATTAAATAGAAAAAGTCCACTTGTGTAGAAATAGTTTGATAATTGATTGAATATCAACGACATCCACCACCATAACTGAAAGTAGTCCTCCTGTGATATCACCACCACCAAGTGCCAAAATGCTTGCCTACCAGCTGTTGTTGACCTCATGTTATAGGAGGTCAAACACACTTTGTCTTAATACCCATCCAGGGCCTTTACATGACTGAGTCCTCTTGGTGCCTACATCGATCCTCCCGGTAGCGATGTTAACAAGCATCCAAAAAAAAAAAAAAAAAGCTCCACATAGCGTAAAACCATAATGTACTTTATTAAAAAGCTACTAAAGATCGCACTTACTGTACATAAAGTAAAGTCATAAAACGCCTTTGAAATAGAAACGCTGGCCTGAACTCATACAGCACCCGTCCTTCCGGGTTTCCACGATCGCGGTGACGTCAGCTCGTCGTCCACCTTACATATTACTGACCTCTGAACCCTGCATTACATACTGCCGACCTCCTGAACTCTGGTCTACGTCTGACCTATGAACTCAGGGTTACTACTGCAGACCTCTGCACTATGTACTACTGAACCCTGAAGCCTGCATTTTATATTACTAACACCTGAACTCTATATTACATACCACTGATATCTGAACTCAGCCTACTTGCTGCTGACCTCTGCACTCTGCATAACATACTAATGAACCCTGATCTCTGCATTACATACTGCTGACTATTACATTCTACTGTCCTCTGCACTGTGCATTACATATTACTAACCTCTGAACTCTGGGTTACGTCTGACCTCAGGGTTACTACTGTTAACTTTGCACTCTGCATTACATACTTCTGACCCTGAACTCTGCGTTGCATGCTACAGAGCTCTAAACTCTGTGTTAACTTACTACTGACCTCAGAATTCTGCATTACATGCTGCTGACCTCTGCATTACATTCTACTGTCCTCTGCACTGTGCATTACATATTACTGACCTCTGAACTCTGGGTTACGTCTGACCTCAGGGTTACTACTGTTAACTTTGCACTCTGCATTACATACTTCTGACCCTGAACTCTGCGTTGCATGCTACAGAGCTCTAAACTCTGTGTTAACTTACTACTGACCTCAGAATTCTGCATTACATGCTGCTGACCTCTGAATTACTCTCTACTGTCCTCTGCACTGTGCATTATTAAATGTTACCGACCTCTGAACTCAGGGTTACTACTGTTTAACTTTTGCATTCTGCATTACATACTGCCTACGCCTGAACTCTGCGTTGCATGCTACAGATCTCTAAAATGTTACCTTACTACTGACCTTGGTACTGCATTACATACTACTGAGCCCTGTACTCTTCAAATCTTCCTTACTTTTTAAATGGAGCCTCAATAGATCACCTCCTTAAAAACAAAAGAAAAAAAAAAGCATGCTACACCCTGGTGATCTCTTCCATGTTGTTCGGGTAGATCTGCACTTCTGCACGGTTCTCTAAGGCAAGCAGATAATCCCTGGGACAACAATCTTTGGTGTTATTAAATATGAATACTCACTTTTATTCTGTCCATTTAGCAACACCTCTACATTTTTAAAGTGAATATTTTTTTTTGTTGGTTATTTATAGCTAGCCATACATGTGACAATTTGATGGAGTGATCAGATTTTCAACTCCACTTTTTGTAGCAAAGAAAAAATATGGTGGTTTTGATCAGTCACAAGCAGGTGCTTTGGGACTGCTCTGAATAATTACTATTATTCTGAATGAATACAGGGAGAAAATCCGATCTCTGCCATTATAGAGGGCCTCAAGTGTGCCCCCCACCCCCGACACTCCCAGGGGGCCACACATTAGCAGCACAATTTTGTACCTCCGCGTCTAAAAATTTGGATCCTGCTGCATTTTTTGCAGTCTATTGAAATGCACACTGAAGATATTGGAGTATAACCCCCCGGCATATGTGGCAGTGGCCGTAATAATAACTCCCAGCATTGGTGGCAGTGGCTGTAATAATAAAACACAGCATTTGTGTCAACTGCAATAACCCCAGCATTGGTGCCAGTGGCTGTAAAATTAAACCCCAGCATTGGTGTCAATAACTGCAATAACCCCCTGCATTGGTGTCAGTGGCTGCAATAATAAGCCCCAGCATTGGCGTCAATGACCACATTAATGCCCCGTACACACGGTCGGACTTTGTTCGGACATTCCGACAACAAAATCCTAGGATTTTTTCCGACGGATGTTGGCTCAAACTTGTCTTGCATACACACGGTCACACAAAGTTGTCGGAAAATCCGATCGTTCTAAACGCGGTGACGTAAAACACGTACGTCGGGACTATAAACGGGCCAGTGGCCAATAGCTTTCATCTCTTTATTTATTCTGAGCATGCGTGGCACTTTGTCCGTCGGATTTGTGTACACACGATCGGAATTTCCGACAACGGATTTTGTTGTCGGAAATTTTATATCCTGCTCTCAAACTTTGTGTGTCGGAAAATCCGATGGAAAATGTATGATTGAACCTACACACGGTCGGAATTTCCGACAACAAGGTCCTATCACACATTTTCCATCGGAAAATCCGACCGTGTGTACGGGGCATTACAACACCCCCAGCACTGGTGTCAGTGACTGGCTGCAATAACAACCCCCAGCACTGGTGTCAGTGACCACTATAATACCCTCCAGCATTGATGTCAGTGATCGCTGTAATAACCCCCAAAATTGGTGTCTGTGACTGCAATAATAACCCCCCAGCATTGGTGTCAGTGACCACAATAATAACCCCAAGCATTGGTGTCAGTGACCGCAGTAATAACCCCCAGCATTGGTGTCAGTGACCGCAATATTAACCCCAAGCATTGGTGTCAGTGATCGCATAACCCCCAGCATTTGTGTCAGTGACCTTAGTAATAACCCCCAGCATTGGTGTCAGTGACCTTAGTAAATAACCCCCAGCATTGGTGTCAGTAACAGCAATAATAACCCCCAGCATTGGTGTCAGTAACAGCAATAATAACCCCCAGCATTGGTGTCAGTGACCGCAGTAATAACCCCTAACATTGGTGCCAGTACTATTAACATTAACACGCATTGGTGGTGGGGGGGGGGTTAGTGAAATTGAACCCCACCCACCTTACATTGATGGTCAGTAGCCGTGAAAGCTAACCCGCATTACCCCCTGTATTGGTGGTCATGGCAATGAAAGTGAACCCCCCAGTATTGGTGGTCTTAGCAGTGAAAGTATTAACCCTTTCAATCCCCTGTATTGATGGTCATGGCAATACTTGTTAAACCCCTCCCCCTCTGCATTGGTGGTCATGGCAGTCAAAGTTAGAACCCTGAGATCTGGGGCCTCATACCTGCATCGTCTACATGCATGCATTGGAAACCCTGTGCATGTCCGGATGTACTGCAAGTCTCCAGTGGCTCAGGAAGCCTTGCGGCAGATCTGCACATGTGTGGATTCTGGCGGCACTTAGTCGCTGTCAGAGTGACCAGGAAATGCAATGTCGCTCTTGCCTAGGCGTTGCGACATTAATTTAAAAAAAACGTTTTTTACTCGAAATGTGGAAGAGGGAGGTGGGAGGAGCCAGAAATACATGCATTGCTTTATTGGGTGCAGGTCCACTTCAACTCTTCTGGTCGAATATTCTTAAGGCTTTTATTCTCTTAGGATCAAATGTTAGGGAATGTTCTGTTCCCTCTGCAAAAGGCAAGAAATCAAAACTGACTTTTGCACAGTGAAGATTTCTATATATAAACCCTGCAATGTCAATATGCCAACACTTTGGGGGTCTCTCAGGGTCCCCATCATCAATGACTGAATCAACCTAATGAAAAGGACGTTGCTCTGGCATATTGACGTATGTCCCATTAGGTGTCCACAATAAATAGTTGGAGCGCCGGTGGCTTTCTGCTCCACACTCGCAATTTACGCGGCAGGCGCTGGAAGACGAGGCGGAACAAATGTGATTACAGATCTCCCCCCTTTCTCCCGTACGTACGCCCGGGAAGAGGGCGATGTGCGAGCCGCTCCTGCCGTCATCCTCTCTCCTCCCTCCATCATTCCATCCGCACCTGTTCCAGCTCCCGAACGACGTTCCCGGTCACATGACCAGCCCGTTTCCTTAGAGACCACAGCAGAGCGTAGGGTATTAGGATGCTGCTCAGAGAAGAGGGAGCGAGCAGGCGAGAGGCGTCTCCGCACAGCTCCAAGGTAATCAGTGTGTGTGTGTGTGTATGTGAGACACGCTGCAGCCCCATGTGTGTGATCTGTGTCTTCCCCGAGCTGTGTGCTGGATGTCACTCCTCTGCTGAACAGCTCCCTGTTAACTCTTCCCTGTCCTCCAAGTGCTGAGCCCCCCTCTGTACGTTATCTACAGGGGCAGCTGACAATATTGCAAAGATCATTTTATTCTTTTTCTAATTTCCTTTTTATGTGTATCTGGCTAAAAAGTGAACGGTGTTTTTTAAATAAGAAAGTACGCTTGGGGTTTTGTTTTTTTTAAAAGTACTTGCTTGCCTAGTTCAGCAGGATTTTTAAAAGGCTTTGGGGTGGGAATGCAGCCTCTTGTCACATGACAACATTACCGGGCAGCTTGGATCTACGGTGAAACCCTACGGTGTCGGGTTTCTTTCCTAGGCTTCTGAAAAGTGATTGGCGATGGATCACTTTTCAGATAGTGTTTTAAAGACTGGCAACAGTTGGACAGGAGGCCACCTTTTGACTGCCTCTTTTGCGACCCCCCCCCCGTGCATGACCCACGGTTTATTAGTGTGCCTGCTCAGACTCGATCACTGTAGTAGTAGTAGCAGGTGTGCTGGCAAGGGATCAAGCTCATCCCAGCTCCCGTAGTCGCAAAGGAAGAGAGGAAAGATCCCTGGTGCCGCACATCTACAAAGTCCTATGGTGGCAATAAGAGAGACAACCTCACCCTGGGCTCCCACCAGGCCATGCCTCCAATGTGTTTTGCTCTGCCCCCCCAGAGCTTAGTTACGAGGGATGTTTTGGGACCCCGAGGGGGTGAAATACCACACCGCAACCACCTTGGCTGCATTTGGCACCTGCTTGCAGCACAGTCCTATTGACTTTAATGGGCAGAACACAATATTCCAAGTTAAAACTAGAGGGCCATGCCGCAAAAGTGGCACAAGCATGCTAGTCTGGACCTCCTCGTCTGCCAGGAAGGTGAATGACAGAGGAGGGCATCACTAACTCAATACAAATATCTGTTTCTAATCGTGGCCGTGATTGGGATCTCAGAGACCATGGTGGCCATTATAACACACTAGCAATCCTATCACTTGCAGCAGCTCACCATGCAGTGATCACTAAAACAGTGATCCTAAACCAAAGCAGTGAGGTGTTGCCCCCAACGAGCGATATTTTGTTATGAGGGAGTGACATTTTAGCAGCAGATAAGTAGTTTCTTCAATGGTCCTCTTGCTAGTAAATTCCCCCACTGGCTGGATTGCTAATGTCTCATGGTCCCTATAATTTAGCTGGCAGGACTGACACCAAGAGGGAAATCGGGTGGACTGTGGCCCCTGGGTCGTTTAAATTAAAGCGTAACTCAAAAAACAGTTACATCCCTGACTTGTGCCAGGAATGTAAGGGCTAGTTTACACTTGCTTCAAAACATGGCTTCGGAAACTCTTTGTTAAAGCTCCGGTCACTAAATGAAATGGTTTGCTTTTAATCCAGTTTACACCTTGCTTTTGCTCGGTGTTTTGTGGAGCTTCGATGAGCCTTCGGTGGGGTTTCGATGAGCCTTCGGTGGAGCTTCGATGAGCCTTCGTGGAGCTTCGATGAGCCTTCGGTGGGGCTTCGATGAGCCTTCGGTGGAGCTTCGATGAGCCTTCGTGGGGCTTCGATGAGCCTTCGGTGGAGCTTCGATGAGCCTTCGGTGGGGCTTCGATGAGCCTTCGGTGGAGCTTCGATGAGCCTTCGTGGGGCTTCGATGAGCCTTCGGTGGAGCTTCGATGAGCCTTCAGTGGAGCTTCGATGAGCCTTCGGTGGGGCTTCGATGAGCCTTCGGTGAGGCTTCAGTGGGACTTCAAGCGAGTTTTTCCATAGACTTCTATGGAGGCTTTGAAGATGCTTTGAAGCACCACTAAAGCAACATGGGGTATAAGTTTTGAAGCAAAGCAAAAGCAAGGTGTAAACATTACTGTAAGCTAACCATTTTACTTAGTGACAGGAGCTGTGTCTGGCGTTCAGAGAGCTTTAACAAAGCGTGTCCAAAGCCTTGTTTTGAAGCAAGTGTAAACTAGCCCTAATGTGTGTTGAAGCCGAAGCAAACGCAAACGTGTAAATGAGCTTCAAAAATTATACCCTATGTAGCTGTAGTGGTGCTTCCAAGCGTCTTCAAAGCCTCCATAGAAGTCTATGGCAAAGCTCGCTGGAAGCCCCACTGAAGCTCCACCAAAGCCTCATTAAAGGCCCATCGAGGCACCAAGCAAAAGCAAGGTGTAAACAGGACTGTAGGCTAACCATTTTATTTAGTGACAAGAGCTTTGACTGGTGTTCAGAGAACTTTAACAAAGCGTGTCCAAAGCCATGTTTTGAATCAAGTGTAAAATAGCCCTAACTGTCACATTTGCTTGTGCTCCCAATCAAACTGTCAAACCATCCAATGAGGTCATCATTGATCACATGTGCAGCACCATGACAATTGAAGATCCCACAGAGGCTCAGATGGCATCTTCCTTGGCTGAAAAGGATACCAGTGTTTAGTACCGCTTTCAATGCAAAACATTTGTTTGAACTGATTTTTTGTTATTGCACACTATACAGTTGATATATATCCTAATGTATGGTGCTTAATTGCATATGTTAATAGAAGCTAAAATGGTTCTAATTTACTTGCGGTGTATGGATTGTGCTGGACTGTGATTGCCATTTTTGTGGCTGGTCTTGTAAGGCTTCTCTGTCTGCAGCTGTTCAGCTAGAATGCTGATTACATTGTCTGACGTTCTGATAAACTATATAAAAGGCAGATACAGCTATAATACCATCTTGAAAACATGGCACAGAAACCATTTAAAAAAAACGAGTAACTGTGTGAAAAATAACCTTTTTGTAGTATTTGTCGGGTACAGTATATGTGTACTCCCTACTGTACACACCATTGTCTGCAGGCTGTACACATACTTATATTACTGTACAGGGGCATTAGAATGTAAGCTCCTCTGGTGCAAAGAGGGATGAGGCTAGTTTATTGTTCTCTGTACAGTACTTGGGTAAATGCATAATAGTGTGTGACTGTGGTGGAGACATTAGAGTGTAAGCTCCCCTGGGACAGAGACTGATTTGACTAGCTTAGTGTTCTCTGTACAGCACTGCGGTATAGGTTAGAGTTATAGAAATATATAATAATAATAATTGTGTGTAACTGTGGTGGGACATTAGAGTGTAAGCTGCTCTGGTGCAGAGACTGATGTGACTTGTCTAGTGTTCTTTGTACAGCACTGCAGAATGTGTTGACGCTATATAAATGTATAATAATAGTGTGACTGTCGTGGGACATTAGAGTGTAAGCTCCTCTGGTGCAGAGACTGATGTGTCTCAGAATTCGCTGTGCAGCACTGCAGTATATGTCAGGGCTATATAAATGTATAATAGTGTGTGATTGTGGAGGACACATTAGACTAAGTCAAAATATCTGGAAAAATGATTTGGATCGTCAAATGACTAATGAAATATATGATGGTCCGTTTAAAGTGGAATTAAACCCAAAATGCTATTGCAGCTTACCAATGATTAGTGGTGGCTGCATTCATTTTCTTTTTTAGGATTTTTTTTTTTTAAGTTTTGCATGAATAAATAAAAGCTGATCAATATAATCACCCCTGCCAATGTTAGTTGGTTTGTCTTATCCATGTAAACTGATACATTCTGCTGGAGAGCTTGTGCTTTTGAAAGATAAGAGACTTGCTGGCTGGATCACCAGATGAAAGAAAGAGCCTAAAAAAGGAAACTAATGCAGCCATCACATCTAAGAACTGGTAAGCTGTAATATAATAAATGTTTGGGTTTATTACTGCTTTAAGGTTTAGCACCCAGGCCATGGTAGTTTGAACATTTAATGAAATACCATTGAGGAAAACGAGACAAAAACTTTTAAATGCTCGCGAACAATAAACTAAGCAGAAGAACTCCATGTGAAGTGCAAATAAAATCCTAGAATGTATAAAGAGATCTAAGACAGCATTGTGTAAAGGTCTTGTAAGGACATGTGTGCAATATATTATGGGGTCCAGCAAATTCAGTAAAATGCATTGTAGGTCTCGCAATGAAATGTGAAAAGAATTGGGTTTCCTTAGTCCAGTGGTAAAAAGACATCACCACTATACTTAGTGAAGATGGCTTACTGTTCAAACCGAGCACCACAATGGGGAAGAAAGGGGATTTAAGTGACTGAACATGGCACGGTTGTTGGTGCCAGACGGGCTGGTCTGAGTTTTTCAAAAACTGCTGATCTACTGGGATTTTCACACACAACCATCTCTCGGGTTTACAGAGAATGGCCTGAAAAAGAGAAAATATCCTGTGAGCGGCGGTTGTGTTCACGAAAATGCCTTGTTGAGGTCAGAGGAGAATGGGCAACTCAAATAACCACTTGTTATACAACCAAGGTATGCAGAATACCATCTCTGAACGCACAAATACCATCTCTGAACGCACAACACATCGAACCTTGAAGCAGAAGACCAGGATGAACAGGAAACTGATGCTACAATTTGTACAGGCTCACCAAAATTGGACAATAGAAGACTGGAAAAACATTGCCTGGTCTGCTAAGCCTCGATTTCAGCTGCAACATTCAGATGGTAGGGTCAGAATTTGGCGTTAACCTGAAAGCATGGATCCATCCTGCCTTGTATCAACGGTTCAAGCTGGTGGTGGTGTAAAGGTGTGGGGGATATTTTCTTTGGACACTTTGGGCCCCTTAGTACCAATTGAGCATCGTTTAAATGCCACGGCCTACCTGAGTATTGTTGCTGACCATGTCCATCCTTTATGACTACAGTGTACCCATCTTCTGATGGCTCCTTCCAGCAGGATAATACACCATGTCACAAAGATCAAATCATGAGGTCACTGTACTCCAATGGCCTCCACAGTCACCAGATCTCATCCAATAGAGCACCTTTGGCATGTGGTGGAATGGGAGATTTGCATCATGGATGTTCAGCCGACAAATCTGCAGCAACTGTGTGATGCTATCATGTCACTATGGACCAAAACCTCTGAGGAATGTCTCACCTTGTTGAATCTATGCCAGGAAGAATTAAGGCAGTTCTGAAAGCAGAACGGGGTCCAACCCGGTACTAGCAAGGTGTACCTAATAAAGTGGCCGGTGAGTGTCTATTCAGGGTTAAGATAGCAATATGGCTTGAGCCCTAGTCCATTGACTTTGCCTAGACTGAGATGAGATCAGCCTGCTGCAGGCAGAAAGAAGCATGTCCTCACTCTCCCCTTCCCCAGTGATCAGACTGCATTCTAACTTGGTTGAGAGGCTGATCTGTGTCAAACATTTACACTATTGTGTCATCTCAGTCCAATAAGATGACTTTGCACACCTTTTTTGTTTTTAATGCACCTGGCATGTATTTAGCAGATTTAAACCAAAAGCTCAAATGAGCTTTAACACAAAAATATATATTTAATGCCGTCTGTTTTATTTTGAAGGGGGGGAAATTGGTGCTTTTTTGACAACGGTTACCTACAATTGTGATAGCAAAGTCCAGTGTGGTAGAATTGTAAAGGAGGGAATTGACAAGGCTGTCTTTATAGGGGGGTCTTTGCAAAGTCGGGGGTTCAGAACCAAACTGCCAGAGTTTAAGAGGGGAAACCTGATGGATGGTGCTGATGAAACGAGGGTACATACCAGCAGATAAACACTTACATGAAGCAGCTCCTCACCGCATGAATAATGTGAAATAATGGCAAGTGCACAGTTTATACCCACGTCATGAGCCAGAGCAGGGTCTGCCCTGGGTACGGGGTGACATTGGTGGCATGTGTGTGTATATATAGTGGATAGAGACTGAGGCGTTCCTGGCAGCACCATCAGACATCCCTCCTCCCTGCTCCTTCTCTTCTGCTCATTAATGTGGATGTTCCGGCAGAGGGCTCGGCCTCGGGCTGGAGATCTGCCAGAGATAACTCAATGCTCTGTCTTCTCTGCCTCCCGTCTATGTGAAAGAGATGATACTATAACTCTTTATATCACTGAGCGCCCCTCCACCCCACATTAAGGGGCTTAGATGATACTATAAGCCTTTGTCACTGAGTGCCCCTCCACCCCACATTAAGGGGCTTAGATGATGCTATAACCCTTTGTCACTGAGCACCCCTCCACCCCACATTAAGGGGCTTAGATGATGCTATAACCCTTTGTCACTGAGTGCCCCTTCACCCCACATTAAGGGGCTTAGATGATACTATAAGCCTTTGTCACTGAGCGCCCCTCCACCCCACATTAAGGGGCTTAGATGATACTATAAGCCTTTGTCACTGAGCGCCCCTCCACCCCACATTAAGGGGCTTAGATGATACTATAACTCTTTATATCACTGAGCGCCCCTCCACCCCACATTAAGGGGCTTAGATGATACTATAACTCTTTATATCACTGAGCGCCCCTCCACCCCACATTAAGGGGCTTAGATGATGCTATAACCCTTTGTCACTGAGCACCCCTCCACCCCACATTAAGGGGCTTAGATGATGCTATAACCCTTTGTCACTGAGTGCCCCTTCACCCCACATTTAGGGGCTTAGATGATACTATAAGCCTTTGTCACTGAGCGCCCCTTCACCCCACATTAAGGGGCTTAGATGATACTATAAGCCTTTGTCACTGAGCGCCCCTCCACCCCACATTAAGGGGCTTAGATGATACTATAACTCTTTATATCACTGAGCGCCCCTCCACCCCACATTAAGGGGCTTAGATGATACTATAACTCTTTATATCACTGAGCGCCCCTCCACCCCACATTAAGGGGCTTAGATGATACTATAAGCCTTTGTCACTGAGCGCCCCTCCACCCCACATTAAGGGGCTTAGATGATACTATAAGCCTTTGTCACTGAGTGCCCCTCCACCCCACATTAAGGGGCTTAGATGATACTATAAGCCTTTGTCACTGAGTGCCCCTTCACCCCACATTAAGGGGCTTAGATGGTACTATAACCATTTGTCACTGAGCTCCCCTCCACCCCACATTAAGGGGCTTAGATGATACTATAAGCCTTTGTCACTGAGTGCCCCTTCACCCCACATTAAGGGGCTTAGATAATACTATAACCCTTTGTCACTGAACGCCTTTCCACCCCACACTAAGGGGCTTAGATGGTACTATGACTCTTTGTCACTGAGCGCCCCCACCCCATACTGTGGTTAAGGGACTTAGATGATGCTATAACCCTTTGTCACTGAGCGCGCCCCCCACCCCACCCCATACTAAGGGGCTTAGATGATACTATAACCCTTTGACACTGAGCGCCCCCACCCCACATTAAGGGGCTTAGATGATACTATAACCCAGGGGTAGGAAACCTTTGAGAGGTGCAGATCTATCTGAGCAACATGAAAGATCAAAGATCACAGGGGTTTGGCGCCGTTTTTTTTTCTTAAGAATGTAGCTAGCAAGACTTAACTAAATAATAAGGACAACTTAGAAAAATATAATAAAACAAATGTTGATGTAAAAATATAAGCTTTGCATACCTTAAAAGTGGACAAAGGCAGTGGACAATGTGTGGACATTGTCAGGGTAGTGGATTACGTGTGAAATCCATTTTTTTTTTTTTTTTTTTACAATTATTGATTACAATTTTATGGGTTTTTTTGGGGGTTTTGTGGAGCTTTGTGAAATATCAGGGATTTTAACAGACCCCTTGATGTCTCACTTTTGAGACAGAGAAAAGAACTGAGGACAGAGATTCCCCAGTCCCTTTCTCTGCGGCCCCAGCTGCACTGGACAGGGAATGAATGGGAAGTGCTCTGTGATGAGCGGCTTCCTGTTCATTCACAAACTGAAGCATAGTAAACACAGTTTACTATTTCAGGATGAATGAACATGGTAAAAGGAAGGGTTCGGTAAATGGCCCCTTCCACTGCTGTCCATCCTGAAAGCATCCCCTGCAGCAGCCGGAGGGGAGGATGAACCAGGGAAGCACACAGGGGGACCCAGGCAGCAAGAGGAACAAGGAAAGGATGGGCAGCATTTACTGGACCCGATCACCTGTATTTTTCTACAGCAGCTGAATGAATGCGAGAGGGGGAGGAGGAGAAGCGGGCTTCCAACTGCTGCAGAAAACACAACTGATCGGGTCAAGTAAATGCCACCCCACCCCTCCTATCCTTGTACATCTTGCAGCCCAGGCCCCCTGGAGCATGAGCGGAGTCTCCATTGCGACACTTCTTACTACTGCCACGTTTCCTGGAATTATTCTTTAACTATAGCAATGATAAACAAGGAACTTGTACACCAGATTTTTTTTTTTTTCAGTGTGTTCTTATCTTAATTGTTCTTTTGTCTTCTCTTCAGCCCAGCTCGCCCCAACATGAATGATGCAATGGTCACTCATATTTCATCTGGCGCACCCACACCCACAAAAAGGTAGGTGGTGGAGCTTCTGTCTGTCGAGACGACTCTTCCAAAGATGTGTGAAATGTACCCGAGCTATAGAAATGACAACATTTGACAGTGTCAGGACAACCCACAAGATCCCTTTTTTTTTTTTTTTTTTTTAATCGATCTAGCTTTTTGTCAGTGTTGAAAAACGAATACCCTCCAGAGAGTAGTGAAGACACAGCATCATCATTCATAACAAGGACACTGATTCCTCGCTGTGTATATAGTGAACACAGCAGATATACCATCAGAACTCCTGTAGAATGTATCATATCGCAGGTTGAAGCGCTGTGCGTTGGCGTAGGTGGCAGACTGCATTTTGTCTGGTTTATTGTGTATGTTTCATGTCATCACTGGTCCCACAGCCTGCCATCGAGGGCCCCTGCCCATTCAACCCATTAACATTGTCTCTCATTTCTCACCGACTGTCACTAGGTTACACACGGACACAGGCGGACGGGTACCCGACGAGCACACTCTGATAGCGGACTATGTGGCTCGCCTCCGCAGTGGCACACGGTCAGTGGCAGGAGTGTGGCTAAGTCCACCACTATATAAGAAACTTTTTTTTTTTCCAACTTACAATCCTCACTAAAGTTTTTCCTCCGGATTAAATAAATAACAGACGCTAACACCTTTCTGGAAATTATAATATCAATAACATCAATATATTTCTATGCACTTTCTCTGCTCTCCCTAAATCTTATGCTATTAATGTGATTCCAAGCAGCTGAATATGCATTTGACTTGCATGCCTGCAAAATGATTTGTAAAGTAATTCTACTATTCTTTTATTCTTTTGACCCCCCCTTGTCCCTGCAACTTCGGTTGCAGAGGAGGAACACTTTCCTGAGTCTGCTGTTCTTCATACCACTGCCTCACTTTTTTAAAAAATTTTATTTGGAACATAAAGTTAAATTATTTACGTAACCAAAAAAGAAAACTAAAAGTAAGTACAGTCGCCTCCAATCACAAGGTATGGCATAATTAGGAAAAAGACTGCAGAAATAGTAGATATAATCACAGTTAATGGTATGCAATTAAATAATTAGAATAGTATATGTAATCACAGTCAATTTTATGTGATTAAATAAATGACAAATAGACCAAATAACTCAACAGATGTCAAGTGGGTTTATGTAAAGCCAGGGTGCTGTCGTGTAAGTTACCTCAATTACTCTACAGGGGGTCATTATACATAGGCCGGTATTACCGCATTAAATTGATAAGGACCGGTGGGAATGGGGCTAAGGCAAGCCATAGATTAATGAATTTTCATGGAAAATTACAGTCAGTGTTGATGGGGTAATGCCTCCCGCAGAGCTATTGTGTTCTGCATGGGGAGCCTTCCCTGCAGCCAGAACACAATGATTATTGGTTGTACCCAGGTCGATCGATTTATCAAATTTGGTACAATCAGCCTGCCCATAGATGGATCGAACCCTGGCCGGTCCCTGCTCAATCGGCCGAGATGCTATGCATCTATGGCCGGTTTAAGGTAAGGGAGGTCAACCAAGTTGACTATAAATTGAATAATTTTAGGATACATCCCCTGTGCTGATAATTTTTTTTCCCCTTTCCAGTATGTTATTAACTGTATCCTTCCACTTGTTGAAAAATGGGGGTACAGAACTGCGTCTTTGTCTCTGAACTGCTATTATACATCACAATGGTGATGACCAGTCTAAGCCGTTTCCCACCTGTTACCTTCCTAAGCCCCCACCCCACCCCTTCCTGTCCATCACTCTACAAAAACGACCACCCCTACTGAAAGACTGATTTGAGATACTAGCTGGTGTGTGACAGCTTAGTGTAAAAACAGATCACACTGCCTGGCTTGCAATGTTTTTAGAAATACATATAGGCTCAAAGTAAAAGGTGTTTATTTATATTGAGCAGAAGTTGCTCTCGCTGTGTATGTACACTACATAACTAAAAGTTGGTAGACATATAGACCATCACACCTGTATATGTTTGTTGGACATCCCATTCCAAAACCATGGTCATTCATATGGAGTTGCAATCCCCCCTGCCACATTTGCAGTTATAACAGTCTCCGCAAACTTTTGGAATATATTTGAGTATTTATGCCAATAAGTGAGGTCATGTATTGATGATGGATGAGAAGACTTGGCTCTCAATCAGTGTTCCAAGTCATCATATACTGTAGGTGGTCAGTAGGGTTGAGCTCAGGGCTCTGTGCAGGACACTCGAGTTCCTCCACACCAAACTCCTCAAACCATTTCTTTATGGACATTCCACACAGGCACAGCCGTGGAAAGGAATAGAACTTATGTTGGTTTTTATTAGTGATTCTTAGGGAGATTTACCCTCTCACTGTGGCTCCATTTGGGCTAAAACTACACAGCATTGCGTATGTATGCAGTGAAACACTGTTCATGTAATCATTATCCAAGTGCTCTGTGCCATTTCTTAACAATATGAGCATGCAAATAAGTCTTTGTAATATTTCACGTAATCCCCTAAACAGCCAAACTTCTTCAAGGGGGGTGTAACACTGTGAGCCAATCAGGCGTCACTGCACTGTGACATTTGTCTAACACTGGGAGCTTGCTGCATAGAGAGAGCAGAGCTGGAGGTGGTTGGGTGACAGCTCTTTAATGCTTAAATGTATGCCTGGGAAAAATAAAAAAAGAGCGAAAAATACATTCAGTACATCTCTGTAGTACATGCATACTTCCCTGTGTTTTGCCTTTGTAAAAAAGTACAGAAAAATTCCCTTTCGATTTATCGGAAGCAGCTGCCATAAGGGGCGCCCCCCTCATCCATGCATGTCCATCCCCCTAATCTACATGCGGGGTGCCGGACCCATGGATTCCATTTGGGGGGGGGGGGTTTGAAGCACATGATTAGAGTCAGAGGCTCTAATAGACTTCAAAAAAGGGTGAACTCAGGGCGCGGAGCACTGCGCCCCAAGCATACCCACTTGTTTGACAACAGCGAATGAATATTTGCTATTGTCACACTGATTCTCCTCCCGGCTATTCAAGAAGCGTGTCCTGAGTCTCCTCACCCCATTGGCTGAAAGGACAGGTGATCCTGTTGGATGCCTAGGAGGAGACGCACGGTGGAAGCCGCCATGATGCAGAGGAGGAGGAGACACGATGGAAGCAGCCGCCCGTAGAAGCGCTGCCCGCGACCTAGAAGGTGTAAATGTGGGGCTAGATGACCTACGATCGACCTCATAGGGGGGTGGGGGATGTGCGGGTGACCCGACCGACCAGGGGGGTGGTTGTTTGCCCCCCCAAAAAAAACACAAGCCGCCACTGATGAGAAGTTCAGTGAGATGCTAACATCCTGTAGTGGGCTGCCAACACGGTGTCGCCAAAATCCCAAGCATTGTTAACCCTGCTCAGTGCTTCTCTTCAGGGCTACAGAACACCTCCATCCCCTTTGTAGTCCAGCAAAAGTAGAAATGGGCAGGTCTGACAACACTACTCGGGATTTCAGTAGAACAGAGGCAGTGTTGTCAGCTCACTAAAGGAAGTTGGGAGCTCGATGGACTTTTGGCAGATCACTAGGTATTTTTCTATATTTGCAGTAGTTTAAAAAAAAAAATCATGGGGAAATGAGCATCTACTGCAGAGATGCACACATTTATATTTTTCCCAGACAATTACTTTAACGGCAGTGGAGAAAAGTGAGGTCAGTGACATCTCTGCTGTCTGGAAGAAATGCCTAGAGCATAAAATGAGCTCACCGGGATTATAATTCATTCCAACAATTCACACATTACAATATAACACTTGCCTGAGCCACCCCTTTTGTATTGAATTTTGTATTTTCAACAAATTATTTGTTAAAGGACATAGAAAACAAGCACAAAATGAACAGTACCTTTATAAATGTAAAAAAAAAAAAAAAATAGATTTGTTATGCAGTAGGTGCAGAGGCAGCAAACACGAACAAACCTCCAAAGCCGAGATCCAACAGGTCCTCCATAAGAATGAGTTTTGGGTGGACTGACCCTTTAAGAGATGTCAAATCACTGTTCCTTCCTTCTGCTCGCCACGCAGGCCAAAAATAGAACACGCTCCCATCACTATCCTACAGTCCGAGGAGCTTCGTTCCTCCTAGTGATCGATAGAATTGTCTAGTGGGTGCTCGCGGGACAGCGCTGTAAGCTCAAGCGTCACGCCGAGACCAAAGAACGATGTAATTATCGCAGCTCCCACAGATGCCGCAGCAACATTAACAGCCTGCCATCTCCATCCCCAAAATTGCTTTTTCTTTGCTGGCTTGAGCGAATGTGCTGACTGTTGTGTCCCAGTGTCCCCATTCATTTGGTACATTAATTTTCTGCAATAGGCATTTGCTGGAATCAAGTAAGAAATGATATGTTCCCAGAACTCATCCTGACTTGCCTCGACCCTTTAAATAAAGCCGTAGTTCACCCATGCTGGGAAAGTGACGGAGTTCCTTTAGTCCCCCCATCTGCAGTTGCTCATACTCACCTTCTCTTCACTACCCTACTTCATTGTTACACTGCTAAAAGCAAGAGAAGCCGTCCTTTAATTGCTTGGGTCAAAGCTTACACACTGCTGTAGACTATGGAATGGGACAATGCTGACAATGTTGGGGCTTGGTGATTGGGTCACATGCTCCTTCATATACAGTTTTTTCTTTGCTTTAGAGAGGTGGGGGGATTAGTGAAAACAAGTGGGCACACATTACTGGTGATAGGTTCAAGTATATCTGGCCAGTACTCCAATTCAGCACTGCAGGTGCTGAAAGTCACTCTAGTACACAAATATCCAATCTTATTTTATCGGTGTATTGATATCTGCAACCCAACAGCAGTTAAAATATTTCCCATTATTGCCAATTGCCCCTTTTCTAATTTTTGGGTTTAAGAGCACCGTATGCTGTAATTTAACCACTTCCTGGAGCACCATTATCCCAAGGTGGACGTCATATGATGTCCTCCCATTCGCACACCTTGTGCAAGCCCTAGGTCCTATGGAGCAGTGCCATTGTGACCTGCTGTGTCCACTGAACACTGCGGAACACAGATCATTGTACCGACTCTGGTACCTTGTGATCATTGTGACCAATCGCAGCAATCGCATGTCGGCTTTCAATCATGGAAATTGTGTACTATTATGATGATTTCTGTGATTGGTCACAGTGATCACATGGTGCAGGGCCAAACACAGCAGACCTGTACCATGTGATAGCTGTGGCCACTCATGGCTATCACAATTGTACACAGTGGCACATGAATGGATGCCATTCACAGTTTCACAGTGTAGAAATGATTGCTTATACAGTGATCACCACTGTAATAAGTAATCATAGTGTAAAAAAAAAACCCTGATCACCTCTCTAGAGCAGTAGTGTCATTATGTTGACACTGTACTGCTCAGGTCACAGTATGTAAAAAAAAAAGAAATAAAAATAAAACCGATTTATAAAATTCTTCAAAAAACTCACAATGCCTCTTATTAAATACCTATGGGTGTCTACTTTCCACAAAGGGGTTATTTTGGAGGTATTTGTACTGTCAGTACATCAGTATTGATCAATTATCAAATATATATATACCATAGTTTGTGGACTCTGACTTTCACACAGACTGAATAATATACACTGATTTGGGTTATTTTCACCAGAGAAATGTAGCAGAAGACATTTTGGCCTAAATTGATGAAGAAATATTATTTATGTGTAAATTTCTTTAACAGGAAAGAAGAAAAATGTATTTTGTTTAGGTTTTTTTTTTCAAAATTTTTGCAATTTTTTTGTCTATATAGCAAAAAAAAAAAAATGGTGGTTAAATACCACCAAAAGCAAGCGCTATCTATCTCCAACAAATGAAAAAATGTAATTTCGGTACAGTGTTGCATGACCGAGTAATTGGCGTTCAAAATGTGACAGCACTGAAATCTGAAAATTGGCCTGGGCAGGAAGGGGTGTCCGGTATTGAAGTGGCCAAACAGAGCATGTATACATTTTATTGTGCTGCAACTGCCGCAGTGTGTACTAACGTGGCCATGTTAACTTGTGGTGTTAAAAGGGCTAAAAGAATGCCTCACCTAACTGCCCCTTGGCCACAAGTGTAAGCGAGGCCCTAACAGACACGTACAATTCTTTGCACAGTAATGGAAAAAAAAAAAATCTGTTCTATTTCATATACTTGTCTGCACCCTTTATTAACATCAAACAGTGACTACTTAGAAACTAACAACTGTTAATAAAAACACTTTGGTCAAAAGTATTAATGTACAATAAAGCAAAGGTAATGCATGGGTCGGGAGTACAGTATATAATTTACATATATAGTGCAGTGGTCTGCAGTATGTCAAATACAGCCCAGTGTACGGAGTTTAGTGGTCAGGAGAATGAAATGTACAATATAGTGCACAGAGTGCAGGGGTCAGGAGTGGGTAATGCACAGACTGCAGGGGAGTGTAATGCACAGATGATAGGGGTCAAGAGTGTGTAATGCACAGATGGCAGGGGTCAGGAGTGTGTAATGCGCAGGCGGCAGGGGTCAGGAGTGTGTAATGCGCAGGGGTCAGGAGTGTGTAATGCGCAGGCGGCAGGGGTCAGGATTGTGTAATGCGTAGGCGGCAGGGGTCAGGAGTGTGTAATGCACAGGCGGCAGGGGTCAGGAGTGTGTAATGCACAGGCGGCAGGGGTCAGGAGTGTGTAATGCACAGGCGGCAGGGGTCAAGATGCGTAACACAGAGTGCAGGGTTTTGGGCAAGAGTAATGCTGAATACAGTACTCAGGAGCAAGTAATGTACACAGTGCAGGGCTCAGGAGTGCATATTGCACAGGGATCAGGACTACATAACGCACTGGATGTAGGGGTCAACACTGCTTAAAATGCAGGGGTCAGAAGTATGTCATGCACTGGATGCAGGGGTCAGGAGAGCATAATGCACAGGCTAGTGTACAGAATATACCAAACATTACCATATCCTCTCCCTTCCTGAAACCCACTTACCAGACCATACCAGTTTATTTAAAGTTTTTATGCATTCCCAGGTGCAAGGAGTATGTGGTCAGGTAGCTGACAGGGCAGCAGCTGTCTCAGGGATCAGGTAACATCTGAGCTACAACACTCAACCGAGTACACCCTATCTGTTTTTCTTGTTCAACCCAGCGGTTTGAACGAAAAACTAAAGAGCTTGGGAGGAGATCATGTACTAACAATCTGATGTTAGTACAGTGATCTCCTCGCTGAGCTATTGTGTTCTGACAGGGGGTGCCCTCCCGCCAGAACATACCGGTCAAACAAAGCTCACACACATTAGGTAACCTTAATGAGATAAAGTATAAATCTCATAAGTAAATCTGCACAAGTATAAAAATGTAGGAGTCAGTAAAGTTGGTTCGCCATGGTAAACTATGGACCTGTTCCTCACTGCTCCACCTGAAGTGACACTGAATTGCTCCCACCCATAGACTGCTAGTGTGGTTAGTGCTTCGTTCTTACAGATGCCATCCAGGAAGAGAGGTGAGTATACTGCCCATATTCTCTGGCACGGCTGTCATCAAGTGTGCGATATAACAAACGTGGTCTGGCCTGTATCTCGTGTTCCTGACACCACGGATTGTGTGACTGCTCGCTTTGTGCTTACTGCTTTGTTTATCTTCACAGCGTACTTGACAGCCCGAGTCGACTAGACGAGGAACACCGCCTGATCGCAAGATACGCCGCACGGCTAGCTGCAGAAGCCGGCAATTCCGTGAGTGCCACCTCTGCTGACGTTCTGTCTTATTAAGAACACCTGTACTGTAGAAATAAACGTACTTCTGTGAAGGCGGATAGGTTGGACAGATCACTGCCTACATCTGTTCACCTTGGTCCTCGCTCTGAAATTAAGCAGCTAAAAACCCATACACATTTAAATGTGCTTTTGAAAACATTTTGTTTGTCAAGAGCTTGATTTAACTGACTTAAATGGCAAAATCCAGACCAACACTGAAACTAAGCAAAAGGATCAAGGTTGTGTAAGTGGCCAGAATTAGGGCTCATGTCGACGAACATTGCTTTTATATACTTTGATTGCTATTGAAACGCATGTAATCACATGGCAAATGCTGCATTTGACAGGAAAAGGCTGAATTTGATCTGCTTTGTGTAATCACGCCTCAATGAGACTCGCTGCATCTAAAGAAATGCAACATAATGCAAATCAAATGCAGCCTCTGTGCTGCCATGTGCACTCAAATTAAGTCAGTGGGATTTTGATGACCTATTGGGTGAAATGTGCAGCGCTTATGTGATCATAAAAACCATAACAAATAATATGAGTACAAAAAACGTGAATAATAAATGATGTGCTCAAAAATACACCAAGCAGTCCTCTATTATGACATGTGATGTCTATAAACAGAGGAACTTGGACGTGTGATGTCCAAAAAAAAAAATGAAAAAAGTCAGTGACAAGCTTCAATCATGTGTGATGATAATCCTCAACCACATGTGGGTATAATATAGTGACAGTCTTTAACTTCAAATATGTATGATGTAATAACAGTTAATAGTAGGTCCACCACCAAAGACACCAGAAGCTGCTTACCAGAGGGATTGAACTCAAATAGGTGTACACCTAGTGAGTCAATCAAGCTTTGTGGTATAATATACCAAGGGGATCAGATGCTCTATCCAGATATGACCTCCAGAAAGACCTCCGAACAGGTGTAAGGTATGGATGGACTCAGTAGATATAGGCAGTCAGCCCCATCATTAAAAGAAAGAGGAAGGCATATAGTGTAACTCTGTATCGAAATTTTAGTACATAAAAAGCAAAAGGAAATACACTCACGTGTTTAGCAGTAAAATCAAGCGCTTGTATAAAAGAAGACAGTGGTCTCAGCATATCCTCCCGATGCGTTTCGACTTAGAAGTCATCATCCAGATGACTACCTCGTATGGGCAGACAGTTACCTGAGAGAAGGAAGATCAACGGACTACGAGAGTGCTCACCAGCACCCTCATAGTTCATTGAAAACTACAAGCCGTCAGCTGCAATGTACTTGTAGGTATTCATTAGGGTTGCACCGATACCACTTTTTTTGGCCGTATACAAGTACCAATACTTTTTTTCAAGTACTCGCCGATTACCGATACTTTTTTTTTCTTAATATCATGTGACAGTGGCATTAATATGTAGCACTATATGACACGTGGACTGTGTCTGTAGTTTTTATTTTTAATTAAAGTGGAGTTCTACCCACTTTTGAGAGGTAGTCTTAAATGAAAGACCACCTCTCCACCCCTCATTTTTGGATATTAAACTTTTTTTTTTTCTTCTATAGTACCTTTTTATGAAGTACAGCCTGTACTTCTGATCCATCCAGTCCACGGGGCAGGACGCCATATCCTTTTGTGCGGCGAGCCCCCCGCTGTCTTCTGGGACCTGTGTGTCCCCCAGAAGACAGCTGGCTATTCACAAAGCCGCAAGGCTCCACTGCCAGTTTCCCTTAGTTAGAATGGCGGCGCCTGCACCCGATCCGATGGACAGATTGGCCTCGGGGGGGGGGGGGGGGGGCGACATTGTGGGCTCCCTGGACAGGTAAGTGTCCTTAATAAGTAAGTTTAAAAAAAAAAATTGCGGGTGGAACACCACTTTAATTTTTTTTTTTTTTTTTACAATTTTTCTTTTTTTTACAATGCTTTTTTTTGTGGGGGGGGGGGGGGGGGTCCCTTTCCCTGTCTCTTTTTGAGATAGGGAAAGGGGCTGAGGACACAGATTCTCCAGTCCCTTTCTCTGCAGCCTCAGCTACACTGAAGGTCAATGGACAGGAGATAGCGACTCCTCTCCATTCATAATCTGAAGCATCGTAAACACAGTTTACGATGCTCAGTGACAGTTATGAATGAACAGAGTCAGTGATCACTGACTCTGTGCATTCGGAAAAGGAAGGAGCCGGTAAATGACATATTTACCGGCTCCTTCCTCCGCTCTCCATCCTGACAGATCGAGCATGGAGGGGGACCGGAGGAGCACGGAGGGGGACTTGGAGGAGGATATGAGGGACAGTCGTGGATGATCGCTGCGGCACTGGGGGGGAGTTACAATCACTGATCTCCCTGTATAGATATCAATAAAGCAGCTGAAAGGAGAAGTGGCTGTCAGCTGCTTTATTGAAATCTATACAGGGAGATCAGTGATTGTAACTCCCCCATCCCCCCAACGCCGCACCGATCATCCCTGACCGTCCCCTATATCCTCCTCCAATCCCCCTCCATGCTTCTCGGTCCCCCTCCAAGCAAAGGTAGAAATATACTTTAAGACGTTTATCTGACATGCAGACATGATCGAACCTCAGTCAATCTATAATGCCTTTCACTGAAAGGGACAGTTGAAATTAGGATGTGTTTTCCAAGTTGTATAATTAATCATTCTCCCAAAAGCAGTCAGCCGGCAGTGTCTGCAGACAGGTTGGACATGAGATATGGGTTCCGTTTAATAAAAACGTCTCACTATGACAGACAAATCAAAGTAACGTATTTGCCTATTAGCAGTTGCCGCAAGTAAATTTGTCTGCACTGGTTCTCCCTGCACCCGGCTTCATTGTTATTTTTTTTAAAAACCTTTCCAAACCCAAGAATATAAATGTAATATGTTGTAGCCTACCAATCGTTAGATCTGGTGACTGCATTAATTTTACATTTTTTAGCCTTTTTATCTCCCTATATTTTCACCTGGTGATCCTGCCAGTAACACACTTCCTGTCCTAGGGTGTCGACGCTCAATCACTGTTACTGTATCAAAGGAGGAGCAGTGTTGCCACTTTAGGACAGGTTTGCAGAACACCCCCTTATCTGCATGAGCAAGCAAGGAGGTGTTTTGTAGTCTGCAGAGATTGCTGGTAACAATTCATTTAATGAGAGTGCAGTACAGGCAGAGAGCTAATCAGCTAATAACATTTCTGGCAGGATCAACAGGTATTCTTTGAACTTATCAAACAGATATAACAAATTGTATAATTAGCTGACCAAATGGGAGCAAAGAAGAGAAGTTCATTGTTGGGCCCATTTTCACATGGGCATTGTCCATGCCGCATAACCAGGAAATTGAGGCAAAGAGATCTTAGGGTGTCAAAGATCACTGTACAGTATCTATGGAGCCTAGGACAGGATTACTCAATACCTCTTCTCTTCATCTCCATTATATAAGGGAAGGTTTTTTTTTTTTTAACTTCAGACAAGTTTTCTAGCAACACTTCAAGTCCCCTCCAAAGCTTCCTCAAGTCAGTGCAGCTCTTGGCTTGAGAAAGAAAGGATCAGGTTGGAGCCTATGGGCACATTCACATAGGCAGTTAAGTTGCAGTTTTAACGCCTCCCTCAAGCTGCAACAGTGGCTGAATGGGGCTTTACATGTGCTGCGGCCATGATGCTTTGCTCCACAGCAAAAATGCTACCCCTGTCGCATTCAGCAGGCAGTATTACCGCTGCCGAACACCCCCTAATCAAATTAATGGGGCCTCACCGCAACTGTCCTGTAACCACATATAAGGTATGCAGGTGCAGGCAGTGAGTAGGCAACATATCACCTCCAAGCCGTCTGTCAACAACAAGTGCTGCTGCAAGTGAATGATCCCTAAATATTGACTGTGCATATCAGCTTGGATTTCATTAGATAAAACTCTGTCTGAAGGATGGGATCACAGCACCAAGGTGTGCTATTAGACTGAGGTGTGCGCCAGTGTTCATTTTAGTCTTAGGACTAAAATGGCATTTTAGTTTTAGTCCCATTTTAGTCTTCTGCAATTGTTTTAGTTTTAGTCGTATTTAGTCGACTAAATCTCCAGTACATTTTAGTCGACTAAAATGTCCTACGTTTTAGTCAACTAAAATCTCCAGTACATTTCAGTAATTGCAATTTAGTTTTAGTCTTGACTAAAATGGCTTTTAGTTTGTCGTATTTTAGTCATCTCAATTGTTTTAGTTTTAGTCGTATTTTAGTCGAGCACTTCCAGCAGATCACTACCACCCCTCATCAGAGCTGCATGTATTTGTTTGGGCGGTGCCTAACGTGATGTCACCACGTACAGCGGTCGTCAGCAAAAAGGAACTTGTCGCCGACATTTTGCTAACTGCGGTTTACACGCTATTGAGATACCTGTGATTATCTTCATAAATGTGAGTGGATTATTTCATGTTTTATACTAAACTTTTACAGTATAAAGACATTACGCTATGGGATTCTATGTTTTATATGCCCCCATGCATTGAAAGTGGAGTCAAGAGGCGGAGGGTTGTCTTCCCAATCACTGTGGATTCATTTGGGGTTTATCCACTAGAGCACTCCTGGCTTTTTATTCGTTTGAAAGCCTATTATCTCTTGTCTCCCCCTCTTTCTGGATTTCACTGCTGGACAGGAGGTCCACGTACCGGGATCGAGGACCGCTCAAGCCTTATGGGAGGTTTGCAACATCCCTGTGGGGATACACGCGCTTCTGACCTTCTGTGATAGGGAGGTCCACCATTTCTGGTAAGCGTATCTGGGCTTATTTGGTGGAGGAATTGTCACTTAACATCGGAAGGACTTTCCCACTTTCTTCACGAGGGATCCTATTTTTTCCTTTCTGTCCGGTGATTGGAGATTTTCCACCTGGATTGGACTTTTTTCTTTCTTCATTTACATTTATTTTTATGCGCTGCACTTACCGTTGGTTTTTTGACTAAAATAGTATTCATTTAGTCGACTAAAATGTTTTAGTCGTTATAGTCGATTAAATTAACACTGGTGTGCGCTCTTCTTTTAATGTCTACAGATCCCAAATAGAAATGAAAGTCATTTTAAAAGCTAAACTCAACAATCTGGCCACCAGCAGATATTCAATTTTTATGCTGGCTTCAAAAAATAGTTTAATACCTTTTTTTAGGTTTTTTCAGCCCTGTCACGTGAGCACATTTCCCTGTCAGGTCGCAGTACGGTGCAGCCAATGGGCGTGTTAAACTGAGCATCTCTAATGTCACTGGAGGATGGGAGGATGCTGAGCAGGAGATGTGCATGAGGATGCGGAGACATGCTCTGAAGCATCTGACATGCAGGAGGTGTATGCATACACCACATATCGGTGAATGCGGAGGGCCAATATTACTGACAGGTGGTGTAATTCCTCATTGTCGGTCACATTAAAGGCAATTTTAATGTATATATAAGGAAATATAGGAAGATGAATATTATGAAAGGTTAACGCTGATTTAGGCCTCATGCACACGAGACGCCGGTGCAAACTCTGCTGAACACGTTTTTAAAAGCTGAAACCGGCGTATAAAACGCCCGTTTTGCCGCGTTTGCATGCCGCTTTTAGCCGCGTTTTACCGCGTTTGCGTCTAGAAGCGTCTGCAGAGCAGAGAATGACATTTTGCGACCCAACTTTGGGGCCCCGTATCTCGGGGCCACTTGGTGCTAGGAACCCCAAATTTGGTGTGCTAACAGTGGAACTAGCACTACAACATATCCAAATTTGGGGTTCCCAACACCAAGTGGCCCCGAGATATCGGGCCCCAAAGTCGAGTCGCAAAATGTCAAACACTTCTGCAGCAGAGAATGACATTTTATGACCCGACTTTGGGGCCCCATACCTCGGGGCCACTTGGAGCTAGGAACCCCAAATTTAGATATGTTGTAGTGCTAGTTCCACTGTGTTTGCACACCAAAGTGGGGCCCCAAAGTCATGTCGTAAAATGTTCCTTTAAAAACACTTATAAACGCAAACTAAACACGGTACCGGCGTCTGAAACGTGGAAAACTTTTGCGTCTGAACCCATTTTTTTGCTTCTGGAAAAACGAGGTTAAACGCAACTGAATAAAAACGCCAAAAAACAAGACTGGTGTACATGGACACATAGGATAACATTGAATGGGTTCAGGGGCAGTTGAAAAAAGTGTCCAACTGCCTCTGAACATGCGTTTAACAGCGTCTCGTGTGCATGAGGCCTAAAGGATAAGTTCTCCTTGCAGGTAAAAAAATGTGCATTTATTAATTTTTTTTACACTGGAGCCTGTAAAGCATTGCACCCATGATCAGCAGACCGCGGGTGAAATGCCAATATCCTGTAGACACTCAGTACACTCAGTCTGCCCGTACCTCCAATACATGCAGGCAGTTACTGAATGGCAGGAAGAATCCATGAACTATGAGAACGCTCAACAACTACAAGTCTGTCTGCCACAGTGGACAGCAGTACTTGTAGTTCATTCATTCACAGAACTCTATGAACAAATGACGCGGCCATGTGGGTGGAACGCCACACTGTTTTTAAATTGTGACAGAGGGTGCGGGGAGAAGATCCCCAAGCCGCTGTCACAGGGAGGGGGGATCGGGGAGGAGAGGCGGCAGGAGCTGGAACATGTAATATGTTCCAAAGGTGAACTTATCCTTTAAGTCTAAACCAAAAGCAGATTTTTTTATTTTTTTATTTTGCATGGAATTCCACTTTAAGATCTTTGTGTAATTTTCCACAGCCTCGTCCACCTACTGATCTCAGCTTCAACTTCGACGCCAACAAGCAGCAGCGGCAGCTGATCGCCGAGCTGGAGAACAAGAACAGGTAATGTCTATTCAACCCTAGTACACTCATGGAAATAAACGACTCTGAGGATGGGCGTAATGCTCAGTCACTTATAAGCATCATTTCCTTTTTGCTGTCGTCGTAGAGAGATATTACAAGAGATCCAGAGGTTGCGTCTGGAACATGAACAGGCCTCCCAGCCCACCCCCGAGAAGGCGCAGCAGAACCCCACACTGCTGGCAGAGCTGCGACTACTACGGTAAGCTGGGTACTACTGGACCTGTATTCTTACAGGGAGTCCCCCTGGCTCTATAGAGGATTCTGTGTAGAAATATATGGACAAGGCAGTCTAGGCAGAGAAACTGGTAATCCAGGACAAAAAAAAAAGAAGGGGAAACAACCCAAGGAGGACACAAACAGCAATGAATACTGTTACTGGAGATATCGTTAAAGGAAACCAACCATGGGTATCATTGGGCTTTGAGCCTTAAATTATTATAATTGTGCAGGATTGTGAAAGATTTCTTTTTTGCCCCCTTATTTAGCGTCTCCTACTTTTGAGCCCAACTCTTCAGCTTGAGGGTCAGTGTTCAGCTGTAGGGTTGCACCGATACAGGTATCGGTATTGATGCCGATACCGAGTATTTGCACAAGTATCGGTACTCGTGCAAATGCACCAATACCAGAAACCGATACTTTCAAAACAGCCGGCAATGTTTATTACCAATATTGCTCAACCCTGAAACACTAAAATAAAAAGAAACATTGGGGGTTATTTATTAAAGACAAGTCCACTTTGCACTACAAGTGCACTTGAAAGTACACTTGGAAGTGCAGTCGCTGTAGATTTGAGGGGGACATGCAAGGAAAATAAAAAAACAGCATTTTAGCTTGCATATGATTGGATGATAAAATCAGCAGAGCTTCCCCTCATTTTGGATCTTCCCCTCAGATCTACAGCGACTGCACTTCCTGTGCACTTTCAAGTGCACTTGCAGTGCACTTGTAGTGCAAAGTGGATTTGCCTTTAGTAAATAAACCCCACTGTTTCTTTTTGTATATTTCTGTTTCTTCATCTGCAGATCAAAGGGATGAACAAATGTTCCTCTGTTTAACCCCTTAATAACCCTTAATTTACTCTAATCAGCCTTAATTAAATCCCTGCTCTCCTCCATTTAATTATTGTTTTCCTGCTTTTTTTCACGTCTATTTTCTAAACGATAAACAATTAAAACTTTTTTTTTTTTGTTTGCTTTGTTAGTGAATATTTTTACACATATATATTAACATATATTTACACATTTCACATTGAAAAAGCCGCTAAATTAAAAAAAAATCAATTTATTTCATTTGTAATAACTTTTCAATGCTTTGTACCATTGCCATTTAATTATTTTCTTGCAGATTTTTTTTTTTCACTTCTATTTTATAAACTATTAATAATTAAAACTTTCTTTTTGTTTGCTTTGTTCATTAATATTTTTACACCTTTAACATATATTTACACATTTCACATTGCAAAAAGCGCAAAACTTTAAAGAGATACATTTATTTAATTTATAGATAACTTTTCAATGCTTTGTACCATTGCTGACAGCTGAAGTATAAACAAAACTGTTGCGGTAGATATCGGTAATTGGTATCGGCGAGTACTAAAAAAAAGTATCGGTACTCATACTCATTGTAAAAAATGGTATCGGTGCATCCCTATTTAGCTGTCAACTAAAATTTGGCAGTTGGTGCTCTGTCAATGTCCTGGCTTCGCACACCATATCCCAGTTCCCAAAATAGCAAAGCAATGTCAAATAACAGGAACGCAAACAAGTACAGGACTCTTTTGTTTGACGATGTTATGCATAGTTAGGAGCTGGGAAACCGTGTATGAGATTGGGCTGCTAAAACTGCAGCAACTGTCAGACTTCAGTAGAAATCCAGACCTTTAGGCTCGGTTCACAGTGGGGCGACTTGGGATCCGACTTGTACGCCCTCAAGTCGCCCCAGAAATAGTTTTAATGGGAGTGAACGCTAGCGTCTTAATAGATGCTACTGAAGTCGCTCCGACTTCAGAGCGTACTCCCTGTACTACTTTGATCCGACTTGGTAGGCGACCTGTACCATAGAAATCAATGGAAGTCGCCTCCAAGTCGGATCTCTCTGTAAAGTCAAGCGACTTTGCAGGGAAAACCCCTCCCTCCCCCCCTCCCTCCCAGAGAGCTGATTGGCCACAGACGAAGTCGCCTGTCATGGAGGCGACTTCAAGTCGCCTTGTAATTTGCTAAAGTCGCGTCGAAGTCGCGTCGAAGCCGCCGTGCAAAGTCACGCTGAAGTCGTGTTGCCCCAGTGTGAACCGACCCTTAAGCTAAATAAGGGGACAAATATAGTGCCCTGTATTATTCAGATTCTTGCATAAGCCCAACAAGGACTGGGTCTCTTTAATCATATCAGTCATTTTTCATTTAACAGCTTTGTAGTCTTCGTCATAAAAGGTTTAAAGTTGACTTGTCAACACTTTTATAGACTGCTGGGTGCTGGGTTATGGGTGACCGCTAAGTTTGTTGACTGGCTCCATTACAGAGAGTCATTCCAGAATATAGGACAAGTCATTCTGTCACATGTGATAAGTCTCTTAGGGCCTATGCCATACACAGGGGCACGCCAGCATGTAGGACATTATGTCACATGTGATTACAACTCCAGCTCGTCTGTGTAAAGTGGAAACCGACAACAGGGTTGAATCACATAGAGTAGTGATATCAACCGCCGGTTTCCATAGCTCTAGGCATTGTTGGCATGGGGAGGGGAGTTCAAAGTCCACCGGCTGCACAGAAAGGAGATAAGGAGATAGTTAGAATTTTCACTTGACCACATAAAACGTATTTCCATTGAGATTTAATATATGATATATGTCGGGCAATATGGAGGCAATGTTTAAAAGTTGGTTTATGGTTTAGCCCTTCCTTCTACTTCAATGAACACAGAGCTGGAATCTGTTTTTTTGCCTGCTTGAAGTTCAGCTGTACGGTCGATGTTTTTACTGTATACTAACTGAAATTATGCATATGGCGGACAAAAGTACTTGATAATTCCTCATACAGCAGCACTCAGACCATTATAGGGTAGGACAACACTAGGGGTCAAACAGACTCTTCTGCATACCCATGGACTGACAGGAAACATGCTAACAGGAAAGGAAAGAGGACACCATCAATGAACTGCTGCGCTATCATTGTCCAATCACAGACTGGGGTAGATCCTGATCTAGGCTGTATCGCTTTACTACAATGTGTTCATCACAGCAGTCTGCCATCTGTCAGAGCTAGTAGGCTTTCTAAACAGAATTCTAAATTGTTTGGCAGGTAACATCGTTCAGAAGTACAGTGCCTTGAAAAAGTATTCATACCCTTTGACATTTTCCACATTTTGTCGTGTTACAACCAAAATCGTAAATGTATTTTATTGGGATTTTATGTTCTAGATCAACACAAAGTGGCACATAATTGTGAAGTGGAAGGAAAATGATAAATGGGTTTCAAATTTTTTTTACAAATATCTGAAAAGTGTGGCGTGCATTTGTATTCAGCCCCCTTTACTCTGATATAATCTAGTGGAATGAATCTGAATTGCCTTCAGAAGTCACCTAATTAGTAAATAGAATACACCTGTGTGTCATTTAATCCCAGTATGAATACAGCTGTTCTGTGAAGCCCTCAGAGGTTTGTTACAGAATCTTAGTGAACAAACAGCATCATGAAGGCCAAGGAACACACCAGACAGGTCAGAGATAACAAGATATGGCCGTCCACCTAAACTGACAGGCCGGACAAGGAGAGCATTATTCAGAGAAGCAGCCAAGAGGCCCATGGTAACTCTGGAGGAGCTGCAGAGATCCACAGCTCAGGTGGGAGAATCTGTCCACAGGATAACTATTAGTGAACTCCACAGATCCTGCCTTTTTGGAAGAGTGGCAAGAAGAAAGCCATAAGAAGTCTAGTTTGCAGTTTGCGAGAAGTCATGTGGGGGACACAGCAAACATGTGGAAGAAGGTGCTTGGGCCAGATGAGACCAAAATTGAACTTTTTGGCCTAGAAGCAAAAGGCTATGTGTGGCGGAAAATTAACACTGCACATCACCCTGAACACAACAGCCCCACCGTGAAACATGATGGTGGCAGCATGTTGTGGGGATGCTTTTCTTCAGCAGGGACAGGGAAGTTGGTCAGAGTTGATGGGAAGATAGATGGAGTCAAATACAGGGCAATCTTAAAAGAAAACCTGTTAGATTCTGCAAAAGACTTGAGACTGGGGCGGAGGTTCACCTTCCAGCAGGACAACGACCCTGTGTTAGAATGGCCCAGTCAAAGTCCAGACCTAAATCCAATTGAGAATCTGTGACAAGACTTGGAAATTGCTGTTCACAGGCGCTCTCCACCCAATGTGACAGAGCTCAAACTATTTTGCAAAGAAGAATGGGTAAAAATGTCACTCTCTAGATGTGCAAAGCTGGTAGAGACATCCCCAAAACAGACTTGCATCTTTAATTGCAGCGAAGGCGGTTCTACAAAGTATTGACTCAGGGGGGCTGAATACAAATGTACGCCACATTTTTCACATCCATTTATAAAAAAAAAATGTTGAGAACTGTTTATCATTTTCTTTCCGCTTCACAAATATGTGCCACTTTGTGTTAGTCCATCACATAAAATCCCAATAAAATACATTTCCATTTTTAGTTGTAAACATGACAAAATGTGGAAAATTTCAAAGGGGTTGAATACTTTATCAAGGCACTGTAGGTATTCTAGCTGTAGATGATAAAGTACCCCGAAACATGTCGGATGAACCCCTCGGTGTAGAGATACCACTGGCAGAAAAAGCATGTTCTTGAGAGTGGGACGCAAGTGACTTAACAAAGTCTCTGCTCTTCATATTCAGTATTGCCGTCACAGTCCAGCCACTCTTGTCATCGCACAAGCTTCAGCTTAACTCTGCCATGTATTAAATCATTCATCGAGCTGAGCGCTACTTTCAGGAACTGTGTTCCATGAATTAAATATGGCTTTAATATATTAACGAGGGTCAACGAGGATCCACAAGAGCTGCTCATGCTGAACAAATCCCTTAGAGGGCTGAGAGAGGACGAATGTGCATAAACTAAATAAAGGACAACTTCCAGGGGAGAAAATGTTATCTATATGCTAAATAGGCAGCATAATTTTGTGCTTGGGTGAATCAAACAACATTGTATGTAGTGGCTAGTTGTTTTCATGAGCTCTTGGGAGCAATATCCTATCACAGACAAGCTGAGTGTCCCGTTTTGAACACCAAACCCGTATTTTTTTTACTAAATCCGTGAATAAAAAAAAACTACTATAGATAAATAACTTTCTTCCTTGTTCATGACAGTGATTCGGTTTTTCTGAGACAGTTGGGCTATCCTGCTACCTTTAGAAGGTGTTGGACACTGGCAAAAAAAAAGTATTAGCCAGCTAGTTATAACCCCTCCCACTCCTATGCCATCATACCATCATGCTCAGTGGCGGCCTGTCGATACAGGGCGCAGAGGCACTGCCCCCCTAATCCATGCACCCGGCCCCTAATCTACATGCAGGGAGCCTTACGCATAGATTCCAATGGGTTTTTTTTTTGGTTTTTTTTAGAAGCATGTGATTAGAGCCAGAGGCTCTAATTGGCTTAAAAAAAGGGTGGGCTCGTGGGCGCAGAGCACGGCGCCCTGAGCCCACCCAGTTGTGTGACAATAGCGAATTAATATTCGCTATTGTCCTCCTGATTTTCTTCCTGGCCAATCGGGAAGCGGGTCCTGAGACCTGTCACCTATTCTAGTGGGCCCGGATGGTCTTGTCAGTCTTGGTACACCGACCTGGTGCGCTTGGACGCTGACATTCCTTGGCGACTGCCTCTCAGGGAGGTTCTACTGTCCCAAGGGCCGACCTTCCATCCTCCTTCCCTGCTTTTGAAGGCCTGGCTGTTATGAGCCAGGTGCGGAAGTTAACGACGCTGCTGAAGGCTAGTCTTCCTCTGGGAATATTTACCCCTGGACATGGATAGCATACATATCCTGGTGTGAGGCGCTTGCCATTTACTCTCATTCTTTTTCAGTGGCTCAGATTTTGACCTTCCTTCACTGGGCAGTTGAGCAGAACTTGGCCTTGAGTACCATCAAGGGCCAGGTGTCGGCCTTGGCGGTTTTCTTCGGTGTCCCCTAGTCTCGCACTCCCTGGTGGGTTCTCTTAATCAAGGGGTTCGACGTCTGCCTCCACTCCTTCTACCGCCATGGGATCTACTCTTGGTGTGTTCGGTTCTACAGGAGCCTCCCATTGGATATTTGGGAGGTTCCTATGCTTGCTTTGTCCCAGAAGGTGGCTTTTTTGGTTGCTATCACCTCTGGTCGCAGAGTGTCGGAACTGTAGGCATTACCATGTCATACTTCTTACCTGGTGATCCACAAAAATAAAGTGGTTCTTCGCCCTTGTCCGTGGTTCCCTCCTCTTCCTTTTGACCAAGGATGTTGTATTGCCTTCCCTGTGTCCCAGGTCAAAATGTCCTAAGGGATTTACCTTACATGCCCTGGATGTGTTCGGGCAATTCGGGTGTATTTGGCAGTCACAGGGCCTTTTCGGAGATCAGACTCATTGTTTGTGATCACAGACGGGTCAAAAAAGGGGCTGTCTGCTTCTTCTGCGACCTTTCTAGACGGATCAGACAGACGATGACTCTGGTCTATTCTATCAGGGGTTGGGTTCCTCCTTAGCCTGTTACGGCGCATTCTACTTGGTTGCTGGTTGCTTCTTGGGCCTTCCATCATCAGGCGTCGGCTGCGCTGTCTTGCAAGGCTTCTACTTGGTCGTCGGTGTACACTTTCACAAAATTCTACAATGTGGATGTGCTGGCATCTGAAGATGCTTCTTTTGGCCGCAAGGTGTTGCAGGCTGCTGTTTAGAGGGTCTATTCCCTCTTGAAGGGGTATTGTTCAGGTTGGGCTCCAGTTTGTTTCTGTGTTGAGCTCCTGTTACCTGGTTGGCTCTTGTGTTAGCCTTTTTTCAGGCTTTTTTTTTTTCATTGTCCCACCCCTCATGTTTGGCACCGCATTGGGACGTCCCTATGGTTCTGAAAAATGGAGCGCTGTGTCTGTCAATGAATGAAAGAAAAAATGGGATTTTTGACTTACCAAAAAAGTTCATTGACAGACACAGCACCCACCCTCTAAGGCGTTTTGATGCTTCTGACACTGCTTGTTACTAAACTGAAGGCCTATAGCAGAGAGGGGGGTGTATACCACCTAGGACTGCCCATAGGTGTGGCCAAGTCTTTTTTCTGCCTAGTGTCCTACCCCTGTAGGGGGTGATATAACCCTATGGTTCTGAATAATGAAGCGCTGTGTCTGACAATGAACTGGAATGGATTTTACGGTAAGTCAAAAATCCCATTTTTTTTGCTTTGACATGATTTCGTTCAGTTGTTGAGAGTAGAGAACAATAGGAAATCTGAAAAAAGACTTATACATGAGGAGGGTGCTTGATGCAGTGCCTCCTGTTGCCTCCCCATGAGCCTGACTCTGCACTCTCATTACCCACATAGCTTAGTTCTGCCCATGCCATTGCTAAAGCAGATTAGAAGTTACACGCCGTGTGGGCAAAAGTTTGTAGACTCCACGCCATCATAACTTTCTGTACATCCAAAAGTATGTGGACACCTGACTATAGCCTTACACTACACTAAATGGCCAAAGGTTGGTGATATGGTTACGTTCAGGTTTTTCCAGTAATAGGTGGTGTTAAGGGGTATATAAGCAGTAACAATTAACTTCTCTTATTCGATCCCTTCTAGTACTATTGAAAGTGTTTTGTTATATCTGTTTGGAAAAAAAATACCTGTTGTACAAAAAATCGTATGAGCTTAAAACCCATGCTACACTCTTCAGCTACAATGTTCCCAGTTTTTTCTAAGGGCTGCAGAATCCCTCTCTTGTGTGTTAAGCCTGCCATAGCCAGATCGAAATTCGGCCGGTTCAGGAGAAAAATTACCTGTTTGCAAAATGTATTTACAAAATATAAAATGGTTTTGTATTATTTTTTTTTTTTTAATTGGTCTTTTTTTCATTTTTTTTACAAAAAATTAAAAACCCAGAAGTGATCAAATATCACCAAAAGAAAGCTCTATTTGTGGGGAAAAAAATGATAAAAATGTCATTTGGGTACAGTGTTGTATGACCGCGCAATTGTCGTTCAAAGAGTGACAGCGCTAAAAGCTGAAAATTGGTCTGGGCAGGAGGGGGTTTTAGGTGCCCAGTAAGCAAGTGGTTAAATATTGAGGGGAAAATAAATGGAACACATTGAAGAGCAAGTATTTTCACAAGACCATTGATCAAATAGGCACAGGAACAACCCTTTTAAATTCTAAGGATATTTGGAAAGTTTTGCAAACATCAGAAAGGCACATACGTTTTTGGTTTTCATTAAATCCATGTAGTGACCCAAAAATGTCAGATGGTTTTCATATCAAATGCTTTACATTTAGCAACAAGATGTTGATACAAGGAAAAAAAATAAAAATCAGACTGCAATGAAGCTTCAGCATACAGCGTACGGCTGGATAGGGGCCGTTCACTTCTACAACACAGCATTGGTGACCTCCTCCTAGTCCTGCCTTGGCACGGTCTCTGATCTCCATTTAGAATGTGTCTATATAAAGCATTGACTGAAAGCTGAGCGGTCTTATTGATAGTTGAAGACAAAGTGAGCAAAGAAGTCATAACCAGAGACTGAGGGTCGGTTCATACTGAGGCAGCACGACTTGCAGCGCGACTGCCTCAGGCGACCCAGGACACGACTCAGCGGCGACTTGCAAAACGACTTCTGTAGAGAAGTCAATGCAAGTCGCCCCCAAAGTTGTACAGGAACCTTTTTCTAAGTCGGAGCGACGGAAGTCGCTCCCATTAGAACGGTTCCATTGTACAGAATGGGGCGCTACTTGTCAGGTGGCTAGATCGCCTGACAAGTCGTCCCAGTGTGAAGCGAGGCTGAGAGCAACTGTTATATCAATACTCCAGCCTGGAATGATGACAGTTACCCTCTCCCCAAGGATGTATACTCAAGTGGTTAAAAAACCCACTAGTACTTGTTGATCTGCAAGAATTGCACCTAGCTCCTATTGTGGGTCGACTGAGTAGTGTCAGCCCTGCCCAGTGTCTTTTGCTAAACTACTCCAAACCCTCCTACTGTGCTTATCACTACACCAAAGACACCAAAGCTGCACATATTCACATATGAGGTGGATGGAGGAATTCCCTCCCGCTGGGACATTGTATTCTTACAGCAGCACCCGTGGAAGCACTTTGTGATGGCCATGGGAGATTTGCATAGCCAGGAACGCGTATAATAAACCTGTAGGTATTCAATAGGTAATTTCACTCTCCTGCATTTACCAGTTATGTATATTCTTACACGGGACATATAGCACCAACAGTTTTGCAGAACTTTAAAAAATAAAGGGAGAAAGCACAGTTATAATACAATTCAATACAGAAAGACCCTGCTCATGAGTGCTTACAATCTTATAGGAAGGGGCAAGTGATGCGAAATGTAACCACGTATGGATGGACTGATGGAGAAAGTAAAATTTCAGCTCCTTAGGTCAGAGTTTCGCAACCTTTTTTTCAGTCAGGCTACCCTTTGTACAAAATTTTAATCTGGAGGCACCCCATTCTAAAATGTAAAAAAAGCTAAACTTATAGTATTACATATTACAGCACCATCTACACACATAGGACCCCCAATGTTAGAGATGATTTATTCTTACTAAGTAAATACACCTTTTCACACTGGTATTGACTAGTATTCCAGTGTTTCTCTTCTCCCTCAATTTCTCTCCCTCACTCAGCTAATATGACCCCAGTGCTGACAGAAGCGGTAGGGGAGGAACAGACAAGGATGTCGTGCAGGTACCCGATGTCCTTATCAACCGATGATACAATTGGGTGTTACAACGCCGGCAACTAGAAGGTTGTAATGTTGCACAATGCAAACCTGTGCTTTGTGAAAGCAGGCTTGATCCACCTGCTGGCTTGTAAACAGTTTTTGAGCACTTTTTAGGCATTTTGTCAAGGCACTCCTGAAGAAACCTGAAGGCACCCTGGTTGAAAAAGTCCGCCTTAGGTGGACATGGGATAAACTTCCATGAAGAGATGAATTTTCAGGGATTGTTGAGGACAGACAGGGTGGAAAGTAGCCAGATGGTATGGGGTAGGAAGTTCGGAAGAGAGAGGCTCTGGAGAAGTCCTGGAAGTGAACATGGGAGGAGGCAACAATGGAGCAGAGGTTTTGTGAGGAGTAAAGGAGTCAGTTTGGTTGATAATTTGAGATGAGGTTTGTGTTATTGAAATAAAGTATTACGTTGTAACATAAAGGCTTTTGGTAAACAGTGCATATCATTTTATATAGATCTACACAACAAACGTAATAGGGTAAAACATGTGAAGGAAGCTAAACTCCAGGGTAATCAAATATTGTCTAAATGTAATCGTTGTGTGATTTCTTCATTGAATCTTGGTGTGCTTTGTGTATTTCTTCGTGATCAGTGCAGTAATCCAGTGATTTTACACCTGTGCGGGAGCTTCCTGTAATAAAGACCGGCCACTGCTGCTCTCTCCCCTAGTTCAGGGTGACTGGTCTGGTCTCCACCCCCTCCTGTAGTTTTCTGCAGATATCCTGTAGTGGGTGGAGCCTGCTGGGTCCCTCCCTCCTACAGGTTATGTACAGCACAGTGATGATGTGAAAAATTTCACCAGCACACCAAGGATTCCTCAGACTGGGTACAAAGCTTTATTTTTGTGGTCATATGGTAAACACAAGGCAATGTTTTGGAGCCACAGAGGGTCCCTTTGTCAGGCAAGTGACAAAGTGCAGAGCAAGTCAACATGTTTTTAACAGACAATCCACTAATCAGTGAAGGCAATTTGGACCCAGCCCCTCCCCTAACATCATAATAACGCCATAAGCCCACTATTACACTCCGTTTAAACAAATTACATAACTGCCAGACCCACAGTGGCAATACAACCCTCCATCAGGTATTGTACAAGTAAAAAAAGGCAATGGTCACTGTATAAAGTTAAAATTCTTCAGGGATCATTAATGAAGGTTCGTCTGTTAAATACTTGTTGACTTGCACTGCAGTTTGTCACTTGCCTGGCGAAGGGACCCTGCGTGGCTTTGAAATGTTGCCTTGTGTTCACCATGTGACCATGAAAATAAAGCGTTGGCCTTGTTTTGTGGAATCCTTGGTGTGCTGGTGACAGTTCTTTACTTGGATTGTCCACGGTTCTCAGCCTGTGGTCATAAAATGACTCAGCAAAACTGCATAACCATTTTAGGAACGTGTGCATGGGAAATATTGTGTTTGGATTCGCTACTTTTTTACATCTTTACAGCTGTGTTTTCAAAGGTATTTGGTGCTCCATAAAAGATTTATATCCTTTTGTTGTTATTGAGAAATATATTTAAAGGAAAGTTTCTGTGCCTTGAGTTTGGCTTTAATCAGGAATACTTGGTATCTGTCCTGGTGCTACAATCATACCCTTCTTCCTTCATATACAGGCAGCGGAAGGACGAGCTAGAACAGAGGATGTCCGCGCTGCAGGAGAGTCGCCGGGAACTCATGGTACAGCTGGAAGGTCTCATGAAGCTGCTAAAGGTGAGGATGTCACATTTGATGACACTACTGTCATATATCTGTGTGGAGAGAGTAAGTTGTAGAAGTGTCAGGACCGACCCTCCATCAGTCAGTAATAACCGTCATTAAGCAACAAAATCTTTGCGTGCACAGCCAACAACACCAGCTTCCCTGGAATTGTCACAGTAATTTATTAGGATTCTTCTCTTTCTCATTGGACTACAACATTTTAGGGTTAACATCCAAGCAAAAAGTGCCAAAAAAGCCTCCACATGATCCTTGGACAAATCTCTAGCAATGGAATTCTTTTCACTTTGGAGACCTCTCATTTCGTATGTCTTTAGGACCATAAATGAAGAATAATCTCGAAAGAGGAGATATAAAATAACCCCTAAGGGTTTTATCCCTTCCCTACCCTATCTAAAACTTAAAAAAAAAAAAAAGGCTTTATACTGTATAAGCATTCTATACAGTTCCCCACAAACGCTTAAAGCGGGGTTCCACCCAAATTTTGAACAATATCTGTATGTATTCTCTTCCTTGCCTAGATGCTGACATGCCGTTTAAAAAAATTGAAATCGCCGTAATTACCTTTTATTTTTCTATTCTTCTTTGCACTTCCTGGTTCTCCTCCCGTGGGAGTAGGCATGTTTCTAGCCTCTCCCAGACTCCTGGGAGCTAATCTCAGGCTTCCCAGGATGCCACTGAGCATGTGCGGGAACGAGCGGTGAATGCTGGGAGCACAGCATTCACCACATCCAGGAAATAAATGCTTGTGGGCTTCAAATGCCCACAATGAAGATGGAAACGGCCTGCAGTGAATAATATAAGTTATTCTTTCCGACGAAATCTGACACAGGCGGACATATTACACACAATATGTGAGTATGTAATGCTGAGAAGAAAAGTTTGTGAATGAACTAAAAAAAAAAAAAACGATAGATAGGTGGACCCCCGCTTTAATATGCAAGCTGAGGTCTGCAAGTATGCACCATAAGGTCTGTTCTTGGATAGAAAACTGGTTACAGGGGCGTGTCCAAAAGGTCGTGATAAATAACCTGTACTCAGACTGGCTAGGAGTAGTAAGTGGGGTACCCCGGGGCTCTGTCTTGGAAACAATTCTGTTTATTTTATTCATAAATGATATTGGGGATGGGATAAAAAGCTCAATCTCAGTTTTGCCCTCAGTTTTACAAAAATAAGTAGGGCAATAACTTCACATCAGGATATAGAAATTTTACAGAAAGACCTGAACAAAATAATGGGGTGGACAGCTACATGGCAAATGAGGATTAATGTGAAGAAATGTTAAGTAATGTACTTGGGGGCTAAAAACATAAAGGCAAGCTACTCACTAGGGGGAGAACATCTGGGGGGGGATCAAGGATGGACAAAGATCTGAGGGTCCTAGTAGATGACAGATTGAGCAATAGCATGCAATGTCAAGCTGCAACTACCAAAGCTGGAAGAATATTAGCAAGCATATAAAAGGGGATATACTCAAGAGATAAAATGATAGTCCTGCCACTTTATAAAACTCTGGTTAGGTCACATCTGGAGTATTCTGTCCAGTTCTGATCACCAGTCCTCAGAAGGAATGTGCTGGAGCTGGAGAGAGTCCAGAGAAGGACAACAAAATTAATAAGGGAACTGGAGGATCTCCATTACAAGGAACGACTACAAGCACTAAATGTATTCTCGCTAGAGAAGCAAAGCTTGAGAGGGGACATCTCATAGCGATTCACAAATACCTCAATGGTGATTTCAGCGAAGGAAATAAACGATTCAGTCTCAGGGAGTGTAAGAGGACAGGGGCCACACAATGAGATTGCAGGAGAAGCAGTTTAACCTTAAACTGCGCAGAGGGTTTTTCGCTGTCAGGGCGTTAAGGACGTGGAACTGGAACCCTGTTGAGCTTTTCACGCAGGCATTTCCTGCGTAGTCTCTCTCTCTTCTACCCTTATGCCGCACTGTGCTGCTTCTAGTCCCTGGGCCCTCTCTTTCCAGGATCTTTGCTATGCCCATCGGGACCCTTCGGGGTAAGACAGCGCTATATTAAGATTCAGCTGAACTCTCTTCCACAATTGGTGGTTTCAGCGAGGAGTATTGATATTTTTAGGAAAGTATTGGACGTGCATCTTAAAGAACACAACATACAGGGATATGGGAAATAGTTACCGACACTGACACATACACCTACACAGGTTGAACTGGATGGACTATTGTCTTTATTCAACCTTACCTACTATGTAACTATGTACTGTATATGTTTTAAAGTGAGCCTATAGCCGGGCTGTGGACCATCAAATATTTATGTACTTTGGCCTCCCTTAAATTGATTTTAAACCCCATGTTTAACAAATATCAGATATTCACATCTGCTTACAGTTTGTAGAATGAACATGGCAAGCGCATTATGTGTTCTTCAGTATTTTCATGCCATTGCCTGTTTCAGCTCACTGAATATCTCCTGATCCATGGGCGTGTACACAGAGGCTTTACCCCTAGTGTTGCTTAGCAGCGTGCACAGTGGCTGGACTCCTCATTAATACTGTTATTCAAAGGAGAGGGGGGGTGGCGACACCTTTTTTTTTTTTTCTCAGATGTCGGATTTTTTTTACTGTAGAAAACAAGGGAGGATTGCGGATGACCAGGTGCTCTTTTCCCGGTCAAACAGAGAACAGTTGATTTCTGCTCCTTTCCTGACTTAGATACAATGTTCAGTTTAATTTTGATTTTTTTGGGGGGGTTTTACAACCACTTTAAAGTGACACTAAACTCACATTTTTTATCAAATCAATAAATGCAAATTGCATAAATAGTAGAATGTATCTATTCTATCATTCTCTTCCTTTGTTTCATCTCTGAAATGTAAGCTTTTTTTTTTGCTGTTCTCAGACTTCCTGTTCTAGGGTGGCTGTTTGTTCTCCATGTCCACCCCCGTGTATCTTTACGTAGCCACCCTCTCTTGCTTGCCCCCGAGATGGACTGCACAGGTTTGAGGGCTGCTACCTGGAATGCAGTACACAACTTTTTTTCAGTTTTGTAGGGGGGACGTGACTGCATTGGTTGATACAAGAACAGAAGGTCCTAGTGGCAGTTGTGTGATTCTGACACTATTTTTGAGGATTGAGGTGGCATCTTTGCCCCTTTTTTTTGTTGATGTGCTTGCTATCACTTTTTTATTTACAGGTTTCTTTTGGACATCTACAATACTGAAAAATAGAGACCCGTGCCCTCCAATGAATCTTGGAAGAAATTAGGACTTTTTTGTACTTGTGAAAATTATTTTTTCTATTATTTCATTGGAGGACACAGCTCCCTTCCTGATATGTTGCTGGCTTTTTGTCACATTTTTATGATGTGCTAGATAAGGTTGTTTTAGCCTTCTTATGTTGTTCACTGCTCTTCTATGCACTGGGGATTGTGGGGGCACTCGCGCTGACCTACTTGACACTGACATTCACTGACCTACCCGACATTCACTGACCTACCCGACATTCACTGACCTACCCGACATTCACTGACCTACCCGACATTCACTGACCTACCCGACATTCACTGACCTACCCGACATTCACTGACCTACCCGACATTCACTGACCTACCCGACATTCACTGACCTACCTGACATTCACTGACCTACCCGACATACACTGACCTACACGACATACATGAACTACCTGACCAGATTTCAGGCGTCCTCCTGCAGCTTAGCGGCGTGCCCATCACACAGTAGAGTAGACTCCAGAGTCCAGGCAGCCAGAGAGAGCCATGATGAGGAGAGCCAGCCGCCCACCCGAGCGCCCGCATTGTAATTCCCGCCTTCTGGAGCCTGCAGCACCTATGCTGGACGTCACGTCCTGCGGTCCCGGCATTGGGCAAGTGGGACGTCCATCAGCGCTGCAGGCTCCAGAAGGCGGGACTTGCTATTACACTCGGCCGTGCTCGGGATCAGATCGGTCCGCGCGCAGCTGCGACGCTCAGGGCTAATAACAGAACCTTGCCCACTCGAGACCTGGGGCTTTTCGGGGACCCACTCGGGGCTTCAGCCACTGTCAGCCCCCCTCTGCCGACGCCACTGGGGATGGCTATGTCACACATCCCAGGAGGCAGTTTGCGCAGGCTACATCAACCCACGCCATGTCTGCACACATGTCATCCTTGCCTAGGCCCGTATTTAAAGCAATAGTAAAACCTTGACAGCAAAAAAAATGAAATGCCCGCCTCCCCCTCGCATCCTAGTACATTATGACAGACCTGCCTACAAACTGAGTCTTCCAGCAGTGCACTGTCAGGGCTCTCCCCGGTCCCCAGCGCTTCAATCTTCACCCCACTTAATTGGCCGGGCCGAGGTGACGTTACTCCTACGCATGTGCACTGGAATCCCATCGCCACAGCACACAGAGTGGCCCGTAAATGTGGTCCGAGCTGCACATGTGCGGCTCAGATCACATTACTCACTAATTGGCAGAGGGGACATTTATGACAGAAGACCTCTAGGGTCTCTTCTGTTATAAAGAGCCTGTCTGTCAGCAGATTTTTAAATTTAAGTGATTGTAAAGTCTCGTGTTTTTTTCCTATAAAAATAACAAACATGTTATACTTAGCTGCTCTGTTGCAGTGGATTTGCACAGAGCAGCCCAGATCCTCCTCTTCTCAGGTCCCTCTTCTGTGATCCTGGCCCCTCCCTCCTGTTCAGTGCCCCCACAGCAAGCAGCTTGCTATGGTGGCACCTGAGTCGAGTCAGAGCTCCCTGTGTTCATTCAGACACGGGGCCCTGACTCAGCCCCCTCTATCCCCTGATTGGCTAGCTGACTTTGATTGACAGCAACGGGAGCCAATTGCGCCGCTGCTGTGTCTCAGCCAATCAGGAAGGGAAATCTTCGATAGCTGAGACACTTGTGGACAGAGAGGGACCTGAGGTAAGTGTGAGGGGGGGCTGCTGCACACATAGTTACATAGTTAGCCAGGTTGAAAAATTGCACAAGTCCATCTAGTTCAACCATAAAAAAAAAATAATGTTAATAATTAATAAATGGAATAAAAAATATCATACAATCCTATACCCACAGAAGGCTTTTTATCTTAAAGCCTTAATAATTGCCTCAATCCCTTGAATTACTTTACTACCATCTTTAAGAGGTTAAAAAAAAGAAACTTATTTTTTTTCTTTTTCTTTTATATTTTTGCTAATGTGCATGGGAGGGAGGGGGAGCAAACAAGAGGGAGTACCCTAAAAAAATGGGGTACAGTTCCCCTTTAAGACACATGCAAAATAAGCGTTGGAGAGCACGGAAAATGGAGGAATAAAATAATGGTTTGCAAAAAATTGGAAATCATGTAATAGATAGTAGTAGCTCGAAAAATATTTTATCAAAAAATTATCCTGTTAATCCAATGGAACAATTTGATGGGAAAGTTCAAATGAGGTAAAATATTAAAAACTGTAAAATTAATTCAATGTTCCTTTTTTGTACATTTTTGTGAATTATGCCTTGGTCAGTTCATATATCCCTCGGCCCGCCCCCACCCAGGGATTCTATAGTCCATGCCATTGATGCCAACAGTGCCAATCATCACACCATTGTGTCTCTGTGCTCTCAGTATTGCGTTCTGTGTCCATCCTATTTCATCATTGTCCTTCAATACATTCCAACACGGACATCTTCATTTACACTGTGTGCATCCTAATGTACAGAGTCCAGAACAGAGCAGGGGGTCCATCTGATTAGGGGACACAGATTTAGCATCATCATTCAGCTGCCTTGTTCTCTGTGCTCCCTCCAGTGGTGAGAAGGAGAACTGCACCACCTTAAACTTTCTGAGCACAAGAACAAAAATGTAATATACTGCAGCTTGCCAGTCCTTAGCTGTGGTGACTGCGTTAGTGAATTTTTTTCTTTTTTCAGAAAAATACTCTTAGACAATGTCCGATCTTTTGTCTTTGTAACTTCCTGTGAACCGCAATCTTAAACAATGTTATCAGAATTGGCTTTATTGGCCAAGTATGTACAGCTTTATTTGTATGTTTGTCCACATTTACATGAAGACCAAGCTGTCCCATAAATGTAACATTGACAGGGATCGGGACATACCATATAACATAGCAAGAGGTGCTGGAGCAGTGGGTTTTTTTTTTTTACTTTTTTTATGAAACCGTATAACCATATAGGTTATGATGAGAAGGGAGTTAAAGTGGTTCTAAAGCCTGAAGGTTTTTTGAGTTAATGCATTCAGGGGTCTGGTAGGGGATCCAAGAAAAAGAGGATCAGGGCTGCTCTGTGCAAAACCATTGCACAGAGCAGGTAAGTATAACATGTTTATTTTTATTTTTTTTTAAAAAGGAACCTTTATTAAGGAATATAAAAGCCATCCAACCAAACTAGTGCATAAAGGCTTTTTAAAACTGAAGATGTTACCTTTCCATCACATATCCTGAAAAAAAAATGGTTCCTTATGTCAGCACAGAGAAATGATATGGCAGAGTCATGCAGATCATTTCTTTAACTCTTTCAGCCAGATTTGCATCCAGAACTGCTGGTGTATAGTGATATATACACTCACCAGCCACTTTATTAGGCACACCTGTTCAATTGCTTGGTAACGCAAATTGCTAATCAGCCAATTACATGGCAGCAACTCAATTCATTTTGGCATCTAAACATGGTGAAGATGACTTGCTGAAGTTCAAACCGAGCATCATAATGGGGAAGAAAGGGGATTTAAGTGACTTTGAACGTGGCATGGTTGTTGGTGCCAGATGGGCTGGTCTGAGTATTTCAAAATCTGCTGATCTACTGGGATTTTCACACAACCACCTCTAGGGTTTGCAGAGAATGGTCCAAAAAAGAGAAAATATCCAGTGAGTGGTAGTTGTGTGGAGGAAAATGCCTTGTTGATGTCAGAGAAGAATGGGCAGACTGATTCGAGATGATAGAAAGGCAACAGTAACTCAAATAACCACTTGTTACAACCAAGGTATGCAGAATACCATCTCTGAGTGCACAACACATCGAACCTTGAAGCAGATGGGCTTCAGCAGAAGAAGACCCCACCGGGTGCCACTCCTGTCAGCTAAGAACAGGAAACTGAGGCTACAATTCGCACAGGCTCACCAAAATTGGACAACAGAAGACGGGAATAACGTTGCCTGGTCTGATGAGTCTCGATTTCATTTGCGACATTCAGATGGTAGGGTCAGAATTTGGTGTAAACAACATGAAAGCATGGATCCATCCTGCCTTGTATCAACGGTTCAGGCTGGTAATGGTGGTGGTGTAATGGTGTGGGGGATATTTTCTTGGCACACTTTTGACCCCTTAGTACCAGTTGAGCATCACTTATATACCACGGCCTACCTGAGTATTGTTGCTGACCATGTCCATCCCTTTATGACTACAGTGTACCCATCTTCTGATGGCTTCTTCCAGCAGAATAATGCACCATGTCACGAAGCTCAAATCATCTCACCACTGGTTTCTTGAACATGACAATGAGGTCACTGTACTCCAATGTCCTCTACAGTCACCAGATCTCATCCAATAGAACACCTTTTGGATGTGGTGGAACGGGAAATTTGCATCATGGATGTGCAGCCGACAAAACTGCAGCAACTGCGTGATGTTATCATGTTACTATGGACCAAAACCTCTGAGGAATGTTTCCAAAACCTTGTTGAATCTATGCCATGAAGAATTAAGGCAGTTCTGAAGTCAAAAGGGGGTCCAACCCGGTACTAGCAAGGTGCACCTAATAAAGTGGCCGGGTAGTGTATAATATAGCCTGATATTATAAAGCCATTTATTCTAAACTGTGTACAGCTGTTTCAATTATCGGTGCAGTGTATGTAAACCATGGCTTCTGTGGAGTAGGGCTTAGGAACCAACCAAACAGTATAACCATAAATGTTGTGGTGAGAAGGGACCATTTCAACTATGTGAATAAAAGGTGACCATTGTAAGCAAACCTGGCTGTGATTCACTATATAACTAGTAATCAAGTCATAGGGGGAGATTTACTAAAACTGAAGAGTGCAGAATCTTGTGCAGCTCTGCATAGAAACCAATCAGCTTCCAGATTTTAATGTCAAATCTTAATTGAACAAGTTGAAGTTAGAAGCTGATTGGCTACCATGGACAGCTGCACCAGATTTTGAGTGCTCCAGTATTATTAAATCTCCACCCATAATGTCCGCTTTGAGATCAGGGTGAACCCCTAGCTGAAAAAGGTCAGGTTCTGTATGAAGATGGAAGGATAAATACACCAATAGCTCCCAGGTATGTCAGATAAGCGTTCCTGTATATTTTTGCTTGCAGTAGATGGAATTCTCTTCTCAAATCCCCTGTGCATAAATCCCTAGCTACAGACAAGAAAACCCCCACATTACTATATTTACACCCTTCCCCCGGGATGCAGTGATATTGAAAAAAAAAAATAAAACGCATACAAACAGTGGTTAATGAAGCATCTGTTTTACAAACAAGGGCAGATTTGCACTTCAGAGCCTATGGAAGAGTGGGGGCTGCAGTTTGATGTGGGAAAACGGAAGTGAAAATCAACCAATCACATTTTCCTGGAGCAAGCTTGCCCAGGTTCATCGAGGGACCTTTAATTATATGAAAAACCCACCCAATGGGGAGAACACGGTCTAATGTTTATAGGTAGATTAAAAATATAAGTAACAATGATTAAAAGCCAATTTTAAGGTATCAAGGGAATCAATAGAATACTTGGAGGGGGGGGGCAGAAAATGGCACACACAGCAGACTTCCTGTATTGTGGACACTTTTTATCAGGAGACACTTAGACCCCTTTCACACTGAGGTGCTTTACAGGCGTTACAGCGCTAAAAACAGTAAAAGAAAAGTCCTTCAAGCCGCATCTTTGCAGTGCTGTAGGAGCGGTGTATACACCACTCCTCAAGCGCCCCTGCCCATTGAAAACAATGGGGCAGCTCCGGCAAACTGCCGCTGCAGCGACGCTTTGCAGGTGGTTTTAACCCTTTTTTTAAAAAACGACGGTAATAGCGTCACTTTACCGCCGACGCCCGCCCGCCCCAGTGTGAAAGGGCTCTTAGGGGGTTATTTACTAAAAGACTGGAGAGTCAGCTTAAGGCCCCTTTCACCCTTATACGACTTGTCCCACGATTTTGTACTGCAAAATCATATGACAAGTCATTCTCCATGATTTTCAATGACTACCATTCATATTGGCACAACTTTAAGTCGTCCGACTTCCAAGTAGTCCCTGCACTACTTTGGTCCAACTTCCATGCGAGTTGATGTCCATAGACCTCAGTGTTAAACCCTCAAGTAGCATGCAAATCGTGCCTGAATAATATAGACACAAGCTGAGAATGGTTAATGCCAAAGTTGTGACAAAGTCGTACAAAGTAGTACTGCTCCAAAATCGCGGCCTCAAAATCGCACAAGTGTGAAAGGGGCCTAAAGGTTTTTTTGTCAAAGCTTAATTGAACAAGCTGAAGTTATAAGCTGATTGGCTACCATGCACAGCTGCACCAGATTTTGCACTCTCCAGGTTTAGTAAATCAACCTCTGTGTCTTTTACAAGGATTACTCTGTCACAGATGTGATACTGTACAGGCAGTTCATCAATATTTGCTAATTGATTCTCTCCTACCCTCTCCACTCTTTGGAATCTCCCCCATTTCTTGACTATTGTACTTTTAACATTGGTCATCATCATTATTTTTTTTATGGGTCAGTCCACCCAAAACTGATATTCTGTCAGTATTCCAGGCTCTACATTCCTCTTTGCCATGGAAATGCTGAAGGGAATAGTAATTCTCCTTTGTCATGGGTGGCATGTGGGTGAAGTTGAGAACTCCAGATGCATCGAGACAGTAGGAGACCTGAGATGATTCCCCCAGCATTTGCACACAGCTGACCTATGTTTCAGGTGGTACTACCTCTTTAATCCATCTACACCTAGTACAGTGATGGCGAACCTTGGCACCCCAGATGTTTTGGAACTACATTTCCCATGATGCTCATGCACTCTGCAGTGTAGATGAGCATCATGGGAAACGACGTTCCAAAACATCTGGGGTGCCAAGGTTCGCCATCACTGACCTAGTAGGACATGTTCAGTCTCTTTCTGACGCTTCTTTTCTTCTTTGTTTCCCACTTGTGACGTCAGGAGGAGGAGCAGAAACAGGCAGTAAGTTGGTGCATGAAGTCCCATGTGCTAGAAGATAGTTTACCATGTGTCATCTCTATTTGCTATCCCTGCATGCCAATACTAACTAATGAAAAAATGTCCTTCCCCCTCGTCTTACACACTGTTATAAAGTGGAACTCCAGACAAACCTAAAGAAAAAAGCTAAAACGCCCCCTTTGACCTGTAATATTGACTAAAATTCATTAAAATGTATCTCTAGCCAAAGAACTCTTTCTCGTTTTACGTTAAAGCGGGGAAAGATGAGAACTCCTGTTGTGTTTTTACTGCTATCTGGGGCTTCGTTACAGAAATTTACCCCTGAGAAAATATGCAACACAGAAATAAAATCCTGACGGGTTGTAGCCTTCCCCTGTTTTTCTAAATTATACTAAAGATTGGTTCCTATCCCTCTCCACTCTGTCCTAAACTAAGAATGAAATGGTTAAAGGTACGCCTTAACATGTTTGTTAAATAACGGTAATACAAATAGATGTCTTTATATTAACTGCATGCCATGCACCAGAAATCAGTCTGGATGTAGTAAAGGCAGCACTAGGTGCCCTATGGGTTCTACAGCATGGTATATTGTGGTCATCCAAACATTTTTTCTGAATTGGCGCTGGAGGGATAGGTATTGTTCATCCCTACATGTTTCCTGCACTGGCAGGGTAGGTGTTTAGCAGTATGAAGGAGGGAGAGAGGAGCATTTTTATCCTAATACACAGTCCAGTGACAAGGTTGGAACTGTGGAGGTGACTCGGGAAACTGCAGAAATGCAGTCTCTCAATACTAGGACCACCCTCCAAAAATTTAGACCGGGGGTGTCCAATCTTTTGACCTGTTTTGGGTCACACCTAAAATACACTAATAATAAGGATAGATGATGAGCAGAAAAAGTCTGGCAGATCACAAGTTAACGATCACTGATATAGATAATGGGGTTGATTTACTAAAGGTGAAAAGACTGTGCACTTTGCAAATGCAGTTGCTCCAGAGCTTAGTAAAGGAGCAGAAGCTCTGCTGATTTCCATCATCCAATCCATGTGCAAGCAAAAATTCTGTTTTTTTTTTTCCTTGAACGTGATTGGATGCTCTTTGCAAAGTGAAGCTTTACCTCATTTACTAAGCTCTGGAGCAACTCCATTTGCAGAGGGCAACTGCACTTTGCAAAGTACACGGTCCATTTGCCTTTAGTAAATCAACCCCAATGTTCCTATCTGAGTAATAAAACTTCATTTATTTTTAAATATTTTTTATTATATACGTAAAAGGGGGCAACATAAAACTAGTGCAATATGTGACACTGTTCAACTCATCAATATCTGGTTGGATAGATGTAGTAGCAATTCTTAATGAATTTTTAAGGTGCTCATCAGATATTTTGGTTCTAATTTTGTCTTTCGTGTGCTTCTTCCTTGAAAACAGTTGCTCACAAATATAGGTGCTGCCGAAAACTGATGGCATGAATAAAGTGTGATTGTGAAGAGTGGGAGATTTTTCTTTGGGAAGATAAAAGTCCAGTAAAGAGACACTTACAATTTTTTCTTCAGCCGCATGTGTTCACTAAGTGTAAACACATTTTTATTAAAAAAAAAAAAAAATCCAAAATAATCAACATTTTAAAGTAAGTTTACGATTTTGTGTTAGGCCGCATTCATAGTCATCTATGGCCGCAGGTTGGACACCCCTGATTTAGACTCTATTAATTACAAGGGTGGTTAAATTACAAAAATTTCAACAAAATTTATAGATGGAGTTCTGCTTTAACTTCTACAGCAATCAGAATTCATACCTCTACTTGTTCCAGAATCATCTAACACTTCTTTTGGGAATCACCTTCCCATTACCTCGTACTAAACACACGTGAAGGAAAAAACCTTCCAGTGTGACCAGAGAGAAGGCCTGAAGCTCCGTATTTTCTAATCTATGGAGGGTCATGTTGGAGGGTAATATCCAGGCGGTGGGTATAATCATAAAGATAGAATGTCATGAGCAGAATAGTCCTACCTTAGAAAGGTTCGTTTGGAGGCTGTGCTGTCTAATGCCGGCCATACACGGTTCGAATTTCGTAAGAATTTTCTTTCGAAAATCGTATGAAAGAATTTTCGTATGAATTTCGCACCATTAGTGGGCTGCAACAACGGCCGATTTTCGTGCGGCAATCAAATTTGAGGAATCAGACATGTTGGAAATTTTTAGAAAAACTAACGATTTTCTAATCAATGATGGGAGAATCGTGCGAGAAATGTAATAAGAAAAGAAAATTTACGGAGAGAAAAGAAGATTCCCAGCCAAGAAAATTTTTTCTGTAGCAACATGCGGTGAAATTGAAGGCTTGGTCGGCCGAATTTCGAAAATCAATGGTGGCATCATCGGATCACAAAAAAAAACGAACTTTCTGATTTTGAAAGAAAATTCGTTCGAAATTCGACCGTGTGTGGCCTGCTTTAGTAGTGGGTGTAATCAGAAAGGTAGATTGTCAGGTGCAGAGTATTTTCTACCTTAGAGAAGTCATGTTGTAGGGTGTATCTTTTTGGTGGGTGTAATCAGAAAGATAGAAAGAAGATGAAGAACTTTATGGAAGTTCATAATGTAGGATATGATATTCTAGTAGTAGGTCAGGTAGGAGCAGCATATTTCCTACCTTTATGGAGAGTTATGTTAGAGGGTGTGATATCTAGTTGGTGGGTAAAATCATAAAGGTAGTATGTCAGGAGCAGAGTATTTTCTACCTTAGAGAGGTCATGTTGGAAGATGTATCATGCTTGATGTAATCAGAAATGTAGAGAAAAGATGAAGAGCAGAGTATTTTCTACCTTATGGACGTTGATTATGTAGGATATAATATTGTAGTGGTGAGTAAGGAACATAGACAGAAGGTCAGAAAGGAGCAGCATATTTACCTTTTATGGAGAGTTATGTTGGAGGGTGTGATATCTGTTGGTGGGTGTAAAAAGAAAGGTATAGGGAAGGTCATGAGCAGAATATTTTCCACGTTATAGAATTCTATCTTGTGGAATATAATATCTTGGTTGTGAATCAGGAAGATAGAGAAGAGGGTCAAGAGGCGAGTATTGTCAAGAAGCGAGTATTTTCTATTTTATGGAGGGTAATTTTGGAGGGTGTCATATCCTAGTGATCGATGTAGTCAAAAAGGTGTAGAGGTCAGTATCTTCTACCCTCTAAACTAAAGGGTCATGTTGAAGGGTGTGATATTCCAGTGGTTAGTGTAATTAGAAAGGTGGAGAGGTCAGGAGCAGAATATTTTTTCCCTTATGAGGGGTCATGTTGGAGGGTGTGATAACCCAGTGGTGAACATAATCAGAAAGATAGAGAGAAGGTAAGAGAAGGAGCAGATTATTGGCTAACTGGAGGGCGAGATATCCTTTTAGTGGGTGTAATTAGAAAGATAAAGAGAAGGACAGCATCAGAGTATTTTCTGCATAATAAATGTTCATGATGTAGGATGTGAAATCCTGGTGGTGAGTCAGGAAGATAGCGATTAAAGTCAGGAGCAAAGTATTTTTTACTTTATGGAGGGTTATGTTGAAGGATGTCAAATCCCATTGGTGGGTGTAATTGGAAAGGTAGTGAAAAGGTCAGCAGTATTTTCTATCTTATAAAAGGTTGGAGGGTGTGATATCCAAGGTAATAGTGTAATCAGAAATGGTGGGCAGAGTATTTTCTACTTTTTGGAGTGTCATGAGGGAAGGTGTGATATTTTGGTGTTCCAAGTAATCAGGAAGGTAGAAGGAAGGTCATGTTGGAGAGTGTATTATCCCAGTGCTAGTTGTAATCAGAAATGGGGAGAGACAGTCAGAAGCAAAGTATTTTGCAGAGGTGTATATACAACAGTTATTGGAATAATCCTTTTTTGTGGGATATACAAGGTGGGATCTGTCCATATCATTTTCTTTTTCTTTCAAGTTTCTTAAATCTTTAACTAATTTAGAAAGTATGTTGGATTTTTATTTCTTTCTCATGCATTGAGAGGAGTTCTTTAAACATTTTGGTTATATTGCCACTTACAGGAGATTTTGAGTCCGGCAAAAAAAAAAAAAAAAACTGTAGGCCAGCTCAGGGTAATTCCTCCCACTACCAGTGTGCCTCTGTTTTTTTGCTAGTGTCTTAGGTGGACAGACATACAGTTGTGCTCATAAGTTTACATACCCTGGCAGAATTTATGATTTCTTGGCCATTTTTCAGAGAATATGAATGATAACACAAAAAAGTTTTCTTTCACTCATAGTAATGCTGGCCATACACTATACGAAAAATCGGCCAAAAAATCGTTCGTATGGACACTTCGTTCGTTTTTCGGCAAGTTAGTGGGTACAAATCGATAATCGTTTGTGACGTTTTTGTGGAAAAAAAACGAACGGCATGTTTGGAAAATTTCTGCCGAACGTACGATAAATTGCAAGGTTAATGTGTTTCCCGTCCGAACTGCCTGCACTAGGTATATGTAAAAAAACGAACACAAAATTATTTATTCATGTCCACTGAACAGATTATCGGTCATTATATGATGGCACGATCGTTTGCGGTCACGGTCGAACGTTCGTTTTTCGAAAAGGGGTTCGGCCGATTTTCTGTATAGTGTATGGCCAGCATTAGTGTTTGGCTGAAGCCATTTATTATCAGTCAACTGTGTTTACTCTTTTTAAATCATAATGAAAACAGAGCCTACCTAAATGACTCTGATCAAAAGTTTACATACCCTGCTGATTTTGGCCTGATAACATGCACACAAGTTGACACAAAGGGGTTTGAATGGCTGTTAAAGGTAACCATCCTCACCTGTGATCTGTTTGCTTGTAATTAGTGTGTGTATAAAAGGTCAATGAGTTTCTGGACTCCTGACAGACCCTTGCATCTTTCATCCAGTGCTGCATTGACGTTTCTGGATTCTGAGTCATGGGGAAAGCAAAAGAATTGTCAAAGGATCTGCAGGAAAAGGTAGTTGAACTGTATAAAACAGGAAAGGCATATAAAAAGATATCCAAGGAATTGAGAATGCCAATCAGCAGTGTTCAAACTCTAATCAAGAAGTGGAAAGTGAGGGATTCTGTTGAAATCAAACCACGGTCAGGTAAACCAACTAAAATTTCAGCCACAACTGCCAGGAAAATTGTTCGGGATGCAAAGAGAAACCCACAAATAACTTCAGCTGAAATACAAGACTCTCTGAAAACATGGCTGTTTCAAGATGCACAATAATGAGGCACTTGAAGAAATATGGGCTGCATGGTCGAGTCGCCAGAAGAAAGCCATTACTACGCAAAGGCCACAAAGTATCCCACTTACAGTATGCCAAACAGCACAGAGACAAGTCTCAAACATTCTGGCACAAAGTCGTTTGGAGTGCTGAGACCAAAGTTGAGCTTTTTGGCCACCACAATAAACGCTTCATTTGGAGGGGAGTCAACAAGGCCTATGATGAAAGGTACACCATTCCTACTGTGAAACACGGAGGTGGATCGCCGATGTTTTGGGGATGTGTGAGATACAAAGGCACAGGAAATTTGGTCAAAATTGATGGCAAGATAAATGCAGTATGTTATCAAAAAATACTGGAGGAACATTTGCATTCATCAGCCAGGAAGCTGCGCATGGAACGTACTTGGACATTCCAACATAACAATGATCCAAAACACAAGGCCAAGTCGACCTGTCTTTGGCTTCAGCAGAATAAAGTGAAGATTCTGGAGTGGCCATCTCAGTCTCCTGACCTCAATATCATTGAGTCACTCTGGGGAAATCTCAAACGTGCAGTTCAAAGAATTTACAGGAACTGGAGGCCTTTGCCAGGAGGAATGGGCAGCTTTACCATCTGAGAAGATAAAGAACCTCATCCACAAATACCACAAAAGACTCCAAGCTGTCATTGATGTTAAAGGGGGCAATACGCGGTATTAAGAACTGGGGTATGTAAACTTTTGATCAGGGTAATTTGAGTAGTTTCTGTTTTCATTATGATTTAAAAAGAGTAAACACAGTTGTTTGATAATAAATGGCTTCAGCCAAACACTAACCATAAGTGAAAGAAAAGTTTGTGTTATCATTCATATTCTCTAAAAAAAAGGCCAAGAAATCATAAATTCTGCCATGGTGTGTAAAATTATGAGCACAACTGTATTTTCTACAGCTCTGCTGTGTTCAGACTAATTTTTGTTTTGCACTTTCTTGTCCATAATACTCCATTGGGAAAGCATCTCCCTGCTGTTGCTTCTGCTTGAAAAGAGCCACATGAATACTTGATCTGTCCCTGCTACCCACCTTCAGTGACTTTGGTCACCTCTGGCCATCCAACCTTCAGCTGCTACCAGGTGTTTGGGTTTTGTGAGTACCTGAGGCCTTGACTCTTACCCTGATCCTGTATGTTGCCTTACCAACACACAGTTGCAATATGTCTTATTCTGGCTATAAGATTGACAGTCCCACTTTATTGCGTGCCCCCAGCTCAACTTTTTCTGGTGGTTTTGGGTTTGCTTGCAGCGTGCCTACTGACTGTGTTTACATCTCCAGCCTTGAATCATGTTTCCCTCCTGCTTTTTTCCATTCTCAGAATCATCCTTGTCTCTGCTGAGATGTGGCTAGACCCTGTCCCCTCTCTACTGAGGTTTTTACTATGGCCATGGAAGATTTTATGACCCAAATCATCCAGATTTTTGCTGACTTTGATTATTTTTTTTCTGATTTGTTCATGGTTTTCAAACCGTTGGACAGGAGACTATTTCAGTTCTTATTAATGCAGTGCACACCACTTGGAAACAAGAGGATCAGCCTGTTGCTTCTACCAATGCGGTTTCCAACCTTGGGTCATTTTAAACTCCAAAGCTGCAAAGGCATTCCTTTTGCCCCTGCTTTTCTGTGGATATTGGAAACATCCTCACAAGCTATTTGCATCCCCTAACGCTTCTTAGTCTTGTATCTGTTTAGTGAGGATTTTGTGCAGAAGTGGTGTACTGCCACTGTGGATCCAGCAGTGTCCCACCTTAACAGGACACATTAATGTTTCAGTACAGCATGCTCCTCTCTTTAAGGACTCAACAGATAAGCCTTTTGGAAGTCCTTTCTAGAGTTCTGTCCTGCTGTTGGGCTTTGCCCTTTATCCAATTGTAGCTGTGACCTTTGCCAGACGACAAAGTCTGATTGGTCAAAATCTCTTAAAAGATCTACCTGCTGCCAAGATTGATCCCTCACTTATATAACGTGTGGAGCAGATGGCTGTAGTGTTAAATTTCATCTTTGACAATTTGCTGGAAGCCGCCTGATATATTTCTCATATGTGCTAGGTCATATATGTAGGGCACTTTAGTTATAATTTAAGCCACATGACCTTGGACAGCATCGCTTCGCTTCGGACCAGCTTTTGATCATCAAGGATGCTTCTAGTGGCAAGAGCACCCATTTTCTCAAGTGAAAGAAGACTGCAAAGGTTTCTCCCTCTGCCTGTTAAGAAATATCCCTTTGGTTTCTTTACTCCCTTTTGCTTTGAGCCACCACCCCCTAGCTTGGCTCCCTGTCCACTCGCAAACCTGGCACGCAAAAGTCTGCCAAATTTTCAGCCTACCTCTTTATTAAGGTGCAACCCCAGTATCCAAAGTGGGAGGACGTTAAATTTTTGTGGGTACTAGGACAACTTGCATCTCAGACGCTTGGGTGCAGGAGGTGATATTTCAGACCTCCAAATTTGATTTTCCCTCCCTGCCCCATCCTTTTTTTCTCACCTCCACATCCTATCACCACAAAAATCAGCAGATCACCCTTGAGCCCTGCTGTGTTCTCCTGGCGTCTCCATTGTGGGACACTTAACTTTAGACAAGAATTACTTTGGTCGAAAGAACACAGCTGAGAGTGTTCCTTCCACAAGAGCAACTTCTTCCACTCTGGTCTGAAATTCAAACTCTCTGGTCCAGGAGCCATCTCACTGTCCAATTTTAAGAGTTCTAGGTCTAAAGGTGGCCTCTTTCGAGGCAGTTCTATTTGCCCATTTTTACTCCAGACCTTTACAATGCAGCATTCTGTTGTCCTGGGATAAGTGGATTCGGTCTCTGGACTGACTGATTTTATCAGCAATGCCATTAAGGCCATAAACTGTGAAGCAAAATATAATCAAAGTTCTGAAGAACAAGGACATCTCTCAAGTCTGTGATTTCTGCAATACTAAACGCTACGAAGTCTGCTTATTGGACAGGGAGGCGTGCTTCAATTGGTATAAGTTTCCTTCCACTTCAGGAGTGTCTCCATTGGACAAATTCTTTCCTTCTTGCAGCTGGGTCTGGACTAGCATTTGTGTCTCTGTACTATCAAGGGTCAGGCTTCTCCCCCTTTTCTATTCTGTTTGAGAGACTGTTGGCCTTGCAGGGGTCTCCCATGTAGCTCTCCTTGTCAATTTCCATTTGACTCCCTATGCACTTCAGAAACCCCCATTTGAACACATTAGAGATATTCCTCTCATTACTTTGAACCTGGTGTTTCTTGTAGCCATCATCACTGTGAGGCAAATATCTGAACTGGTGGCCTTTGGTTGGTTCTGCATAGGGGCAAGGTGTTGTTGAGGTTGAGGACATCATTCTTGTGCAAGGTAATTTCTACCTTTATCTAAACCAGGACATTGTTTATCCATCCCTCTCTCCAGCCTCAGTAAACCAAATGGAAATTTCCTTCCATTGTCTAAATTTGGCTCCAGCTGTGGGAGTCTATCTCTCAGCCACTGCTTTTTTCAGGAAGACTGACTCCCTTTTTGTAACCCCAGATGGAACCCATAGGGGGGGCGCAGCAACCTCTCATTCCACCATCTCTAGGTGGCTTAGTCAGACCATCATCCAAGCTTATGGTGTCAAGTATCCGGTTCCACCCTCTGTTAAGGAGCACTCTACTAGATCTGTGACTGCTTCTTGGGCTTTTGGGCACCAAGCAACTGATTTGCAAGGTTGTCTTCTGTTCACACCTTTTCTAAGCTCTACCAGGTGGACATTTCAGCCTCATCTGGTGCCAGCTTCTGACATAAAGTCCTTCAGACAGATATTTCAGCTGCAGCAGTCCTAGGTCTTTTGTTTTCTTGGGCCTGTAAGTTTTTTGTTTGCCCACCCCTCAGTTTGGCTGCTTTTGGACATCCTGAAGATGTAAGACTTTTGTGACCCTCAATGAATGGGAAAGAAAATAGTATTTTGTGTTCAGTTTAAAATCCTATATTTGGAGACCATTGAGGGATACAGGTCTCACCCATCTTTTGTTTAAGATTATGTTCTCTGTACTGCTTTGTTAGAACACCAAAGTATGCTGGTAGTAACACTGATTATTATGGGCTGGTCTACAGTTTTTATATGCCGATCCTCTTGTAGGCAGCAGTGTAACCTGAAGGTTTAAAGGAAAAGTCCGATCAAGGGGTTAATATGGCGCACAATGGAGGTAGCCGGGTACATATAACTAAAAATGGTGGGGGGAAGGGGGTGGGTTGGGGGTTCCTGAGAGGGGGAACTTGATGGTGGTAGTTAATGTTTCACAACAAGTTCGGGTATTAGTCCATGTAAGGATAAAATGATGCTGAATAAATGGAAGGCAGCCAGTCTATAAAAGCTAGAAGAAGCTCTGGAACAAATAAAAAAGAAAGAAGGACGGCGCCCTCTAAGTGCAGCATGTATGTTAAAAATATTTATTACAATAGATAAAAACACTCACATTTGAGTTGCTAAAAACCAGCATGTAAAGTAGTTTCATCCGCGTGCTCTCGGGGGATGTGGGTGTCACGGGCCAGTTCAGGGGTTCCTGGGATGTGAGTCCTGTAACCTGGGTCCTGGTAGCTGTTCCGGTGGTGCCAAGGGTCCTCAGAGCCTCCGGGCGGCCAGGATATCGGTCATGGATCCTCCGTGGAGCGCCGTGCTGACCTGCGTCTTCACTTCCGGGAGCGGGGTGAGGCGGGCGGTGCTTCGCGTTCGGAGCATGCGTGCTCCTTCATCAGGCTATGCTGGTGGCCATATTCAGTGTGGGAATTTATACCATAGGCAATGGGAGGGGTGGAGAGGTAATTGAGAGGAGGGCGGGACTATGTATAATGATTGGGCACGTAGGTAACCATGGAGATGGGGTGTACACAATGTGGAAGGGGAGTGGAGGGAGACGGGGAGTGGGCGGGGCGGGGAGTGAGGAGGGGGGAAAAAAAAAAAAAAAAGGGAGATATGCAAATGAGTGTGTTGTGGTAAGAACATATATGTGTGTATATGGAATGTGGGGTAAGGAGAAGGCGGTCTATAGGAAGAGGAATGTTGTATTAATCATAGTGGACGGGAACAAAATATATATACATATATGGGAAGGGAATACAAAAATGCAGAAAATGGTATATAATTAAATAGGTATACAATTATAGGGAGAGATTGGTGGTATATATGAGAAGAAATGACGCAATGATGGAAAAGGGATAAAACATGTACAATGTATATACGTGTGTAAACACAAAGAACCGTTTAAAAAGGATCCCTTCACACACACATACACATATATACACATTTAAATGACGCGTAAGATTGGGACAGAAGAAGGGGGGGAGTGTGTTTCCAGACGGGTATTTGGGAATGAGAGGAATGTTATGGGAAATACAGGGAAATAAATAAATAAAAGTAAAAATAATAAAAATAATAAAAATATATAGAAATATAAATAAAAATAAAGATAAATATAAATATATATATATATGTAAAAATACAAGTACAAATAAATAAAAAATAAATAAAATTAAAAAATATATAAGGAAATTAAAAATAAAATATTTTTTAATAAGAATAAAAATAAAAATAAAAAATAAAGATAGGAATAAAAATAAAAATGGTATGTGTTATATACTAGGGCTATGTGGATAGGGGTAATGGGTGGGAGACGGGTATACCCATACACGTGCTCCACGTGGACTGTAAGTTACTGGGGTAGTGACTAGATGATGGATAAAACAATAAATGAGACAACAGGTAGGACAAAGGATGAAACAATACGTGGTGAATTGGGATGAGATGATGTGATGAGGCAGGGATATGGTTGGGGTCACAGCAAAATGTTAATTTCAATGCCTTCATTGAGGCCTCCTGGCGATAAAGTGTCCAGTGTGTATATCCAGTAGTTTTCTCTTTCACACAACCTTTTGTAGCGTTCAGCGGTAGGGAGGGTGGGTGGGATAGACTCAATAACCCACACGCGTAGCCCTGAAGATGTTTGTCCATGATGTTCTTTAAAATGTCTTGGTAACCTTGTAGAGAAGGGCATTGACAAGCATAGTGTACCAAGACATTTTAAAGAACATCATGGACAAACATCTTCAGGGCTACGCGTGTGGGTTATTGAGTCTATCCCACCCACCCTCCCTACCGCTGAACGCTACAAAAGGTTGTGTGAAAGAGAAAACTACTGGATATACACACTGGACACTTTATCGCCAGGAGGCCTCAATGAAGGCATTGAAATTAACATTTTGCTGTGACCCCAACCATATCCCTGCCTCATCACATCATCTCATCCCAATTCACCACGTATTGTTTCATCCTTTGTCCTACCTGTTGTCTCATTTATTGTTTTATCCATCATCTAGTCACTACCCCAGTAACTTACAGTCCACGTGGAGCACGTGTATGGGTATACCCGTCTCCCACCCATTACCCCTATCCACATAGCCCTAGTATATAACACATACCATTTTTATTTTTATTCCTATCTTTATTTTTTATTTTTATTTTTATTCTTATTAAAAAATATTTTATTTTTAATTTCCTTATATATTTTTTAATTTTATTTATTTTTTATTTATTTGTACTTGTATTTTTACATATATATATATATTTATATTTATCTTTATTTTTATTTATATTTCTATATATTTTTATTATTTTTATTATTTTTACTTTTATTTATTTATTTCCCTGTATTTCCCATAACATTCCTCTCATTCCCAAATACCCGTCTGGAAACACACTCCCCCCCTTCTTCTGTCCCAATCTTACGCGTCATTTAAATGTGTATATATGTGTATGTGTGTGTGAAGGGATCCTTTTTAAACGGTTCTTTGTGTTTACACACGTATATACATTGTACATGTTTTATCCCTTTTCCATCATTGCGTCATTTCTTCTCATATATACCACCAATCTCTCCCTATAATTGTATACCTATTTAATTATATACCATTTTCTGCATTTTTGTATTCCCTTCCCATATATGTATATATATTTTGTTCCCGTCCACTATGATTAATACAACATTCCTCTTCCTATAGACCGCCTTCTCCTTACCCCACATTCCATATACACACATATATGTTCTTACCACAACACACTCATTTGCATATCTCCCTTTTTTTTTTTTTTTCCCCCCCTCCTCACTCCCCGCCCCGCCCACTCCCCGTCTCCCTCCACTCCCCTTCCACATTGTGTACACCCCATCTCCATGGTTACCTACGTGCCCAATCATTATACATAGTCCCGCCCTCCTCTCAATTACCTCTCCACCCCTCCCATTGCCTATGGTATAAATTCCCACACTGAATATGGCCACCAGCATAGCCTGATGAAGGAGCACGCATGCTCCGAACGCGAAGCACCGCCCGCCTCACCCCGCTCCCGGAAGTGAAGACGCAGGTCAGCACGGCGCTCCACGGAGGATCCATGACCGATATCCTGGCCGCCCGGAGGCTCTGAGGACCCTTGGCACCACCGGAACAGCTACCAGGACCCAGGTTACAGGACTCACATCCCAGGAACCCCTGAACTGGCCCGTGACACCCACATCCCCCGAGAGCACGCGGATGAAACTACTTTACATGCTGGTTTTTAGCAACTCAAATGTGAGTGTTTTTATCTATTGTAATAAATATTTTTAACATACATGCTGCACTTAGAGGGCGCCGTCCTTCTTTCTTTTTTAAAGGAAAAGTCCACCTTTTACAAAAACAATTTTAAAAAAATGCACATTTTTTGCAGGTAAAAAATATGCATTTATTTATGTTAGAAGCTCAATGAACTACCTAAAGCGCTCAACAGCGCCTTGGTACTTCATTGAGAACTACAAGCTGACAGCTGCAAAGGCTGTGGGTACTAGTAGTTTTCACATTCACAGAACAATGGATTAGAGGGGTGCTGAGGCTTGTGCATCTGTAACATGTTACACCCGGACTATGGGTGTAACATTGTACAAAAGGTGAACTTATCCTTTAAGACTTCCTGTATCACTCAACAGACATTTTATGGTGAGTACAAAAACTTTAGTTTTTCTATTTTCAGCATTAGGCAGCTTACGCAATGCTTCAGCATGCTTTTTACATAAATGTATTAATATACTTCTCTCTGCAGCCAAGTACACATGTTTTTACCATTTTTTTTTCAGTTGAAATCATTGTCTTGATTTCGCTTAGAACTTGCACATGTTCAGTTGAAAGAAATTTTCCCTGGTGATAGTTAAGCGCTATAATGTAATGGTGCTCCCCGTGTTATAATAAAAACCATGATTCTTGTTGGTGACATACAATGGGGTCGTTTTATCCCGGAGCTGTACAGAAAACAGACCTGTATCCTCATCGGCTGCAAATGCCGTTGGGTTTGTCTGCTCTGCATGACTTGCACAGATGAGATGACTTATTGAAATTCACCCCGATGGAGAGCACACCTGGAATTGTTCAGCATTTAATGAATGAATGCGAGGATGAAACCGCCTACAAAATCCTTTCATCCCCTGCCAAACATCTCCCGGCCCAGCTAACATTTTAACAGATTGTGAAAGCTCCAGTTAGCAGTCAGGTGTTTGGCAGAAGGCTGCAATAAAACCAGGCTGACTCTTTTTTCTTAAAATAGCCTTTCTGCGCACTTTGAAAGGCCATCTCTGCCTTGTCTGCTTAGAACAGCTTCTGAGCATTGATGAATTGTAAAGCACTTTATCTGATATCTACACAATTTATATTTTATCTTGATGTGTGGTGGCCTTACCTGTAGGTTACAGGTCGCCCCTATCTCTTCAAATTCACCGATGGAATCTGTGCACTCAAAATGAGAAAGAGATTAAAGTGACACTAAATTTTGGTTGAAAAAACAATTTCAAGTACTGTATTTATTGGCGTATAGCACGCACCTTTCCACCCTGAAAATCATGGGAAAATAGTGTGTGCGTTTTATACGCCGATACTGCATTTTGGGCTGCCTAGGGAACGGGGAGGGGGGGGCGGGACGAGCTCTGTCAGATTACATACAGCGAGAATCTCCTGTTTACTCAGCGGCCTCTGTAATAGGAAGTCCCATCTCCTGGGCCGGCATTGGTCCAGTATTCTGTCTATCATGAAACTCCCCTCCTAAAATGAAGGTGTGTGTTATATGCCGATAAATATGTATTCTTAAAGTGGTTGTAAACCCCAGACATAAAATATGAACAAAGTATATCCCTCTGTTGTGTGTACTTGTCTCAAGAGCACTAGGAGTCATTGTTCTCTGCTGCTTTGTTCCTTTTCTATAAGCATGAGTCACTTTAGACAAGTTTTCCTTATACCTAGAGAAAAATGGTGACGGGGGAAGAATCTCCAGCAGATAATTCATACTAAGTGCAACGCTTATTGTAAACATAACAGATTGAGTGCAAAAGAATAAAATTAATTTAAAAAAGTCCCTTCAAAAAAGTTCATTCATAAATGATGTGTATAGAAAAAAAAGAGTCCACAAATGTGCAAAAAAATGTGCTTCCCATAATTGCAAGCCAGAAAACACAGTTCCGGAATAACTCCAAAAGAGAAGACAGGAAAAATCTCCCCAAATGTCCAGTAGACGTGAAGGTGCCTGCTTACCAAAGGTTATTGACTTTCAAACAAATGAAAATGTGGAAGTGCTTCAGGGGACAAAACCCAAATGGATCCACGAAAATTGCAAAAGGACAACCCTCGGCCTCTCTACTCCACTCTCAATACATGGGGACATATAGAACATAAAAGCTCATAGTGTAGTATGTTCTAATAAAAGTTTAAAAATTGTAAAAAAAATCCACTCATGTTTCAGAAGAAATTGACAGGCATCTCCATATCGTAAAAAGCTGCAACTAGCAAAATGTCGGTAACAGATTCCTTTTGGCTGACGACATGTGATGATGTCATGTTAGGCACCGCCCCGCCTCCTATCTCCAGCAGATTGGCAGCCTCGGCTCTGTTCCTGTTTGCTGTGTGGAGGGGGGGGGTGTCCCTTCCCTCCAATCAGCTCTCAGAGCTCTCCTCACTGATGTAACTTCAGCTCCCCGTCCACTCCTTTTCAGGGGTCAGAGATCCTGTGTAAATTGTGCACTTTGAATGGATGTAGGAGAAAATCAGGTGTAGATAAACAGGTACAACGTATGTAGGAGGATTTGTTTCATCTCTGTGTATTATCTGAGGTCAGTCACTTCACTGGGTATATGTGAGGGTTTACAACCACTTTAACTCACTTTTAAGTACCTTCTATTGCCCCCACCTCCTCCCAAATTCCTTTTTTTTTATTGCTGTAATCTAACTTCCTGTTAGACGGTGGCGCTACTTTCATTCTCCATGCTCTCATTTGTATGTAAGAACATAGCCACCCTCTCTTGCTCATACCCAAGATGGACTTTGGTATTTGTAGTGTGCATACATCAGAAACAAACATTTGCCACCAAACTTACCTAGCAAGAGCACAACAGCAGTGAAGGCATCCGATGTGTCCCCACACCAAATCTGTGAACAAACTATACAAAAAGATGGCAACCACCACAATCTATAACTAGCCTTTGCAGGGAGGTGCACATGGAAGGGCAACGCACATCACAAACAAACTAAAATTTCCCAGCACACTTACCAGCTAGACTACAAGCAAATCAAATGGACTAACCATTCACGTTAAAAACAGAGGGTTTCATTGCACATATTTGCAAATATGGTGCCTTGAAAAAGTATTCACACCTTTAAATTTTACTTTTTTGTCATGTTCCAACCAAAAACATAAATGTATTTTATTGGGATTTTATGTGATAGACCAACACAAAGTCGCACATAATTGTGAGGTGGAAGGAAAATGATAAATGGTTTTCAAACTGTTTTATAAATATGTGAAAAGTGTGGCGTGCATTTGTATTCAGCCCCCTCTAAGTCAATACTTTGTAGAACCCCCTTTCACTGCAATTACATCTGCAAGTCTTTTTGGGGATGTCTCTACCAGTTTTGCACATCCAGAGAGTGACATTTTTGCCCATTCTTCTCTGCAAAATAGCTCAAGCTCTGTCAGATTGGATGGAGAGCGTCTGTGAACAGCAATTTTCAAGTCTTGCCACAGATTCTCAATTGGATTTAGATTTGGACTTTGACTGGGCCATTCTAACACATGAATAGGCTTTGATCTAAACCAGTCCATTGTAGCTCTGGCTGTATGTTTAGGGTCGTTGTCCTGCTGGAAGGCGAACCTCCGCCCCAGTCTCAAGTATTTTGCAGACTCTAACAGGTTTTCTTCTAAGATTGCCCTGTATTTGGCTCCATCCATCTTCCCATCAACTCTGACCAGCTTCCCTATCTCTCCTGAAGAAAAGCATCGCCACCACAAGATGCTGCCACCACCATGTTTCACGGTAGGGATGGTGTGTTCAGGGAGATGTGCAGTGTTAGTTTTCCTCCACACATAGCGTTTTGCTTTTAGGCCAAAAAGTTCAATTTTGGTCTCATCTGACCAGAGCACCTTCTTCCACGTTTGCTGTGTCCCCCACATGGCTTCTCGCAAACTGCAAACAGGACTTCTTATGGTTTTTTTTCAAAAATGGCTTTCTTCTTGCCACTCTTCCATAAAGGCCAGATTTGTGGAGTGCACGACTAATAGTTGTCCTGTGGACAGATTCTCCCACCTGAGCTGTGGATCTCTGCAGCTCCTCCAGAGTTACCATGGGCCTCTTGGCTGCTTCTCTGATTAATGCTCTTCTTGCCCGGCCTGTCAGTTTAGGTGGACGGCCATGTCTTGGTAGGTTTGCAGTTGTACCATACTCTTTCTATTTTCGGATGATGGATTGAACAGTGCTCTGTGAGATGTTCAAAGCTTGGGAAATTTTTTTATAACCTAACACTGCTTTAAACTTCTCCACAACTTTATCCCTGACCTGTCTGGTTTGTTCCTTGGCTTTCATGATGGTGTTTGTTCACTAAGGTTCTCTAACAAACCTCCTGAGGGCTTCACAGAACAGCTGTATTCATACTGAGATTAAATTACACACAGGTGGACTCTATTTACTAATTAGGTGACTTCTGAAGGCATTTGATTTCACTAGATTTAGTTATACAAATGAACGCCACACTTTTCACATATTTATTTGTAAAAAATAATAAAAACCATTTATCGTTTTCCTTCCACTTCACAATTATGTGCCACTTTGTGTTGGTCTATCACATAAAATCCCAATAAAATACATGATGTACATTTTTGGTTGTAACATGACAAAATGTGGAAAAATTCAAGGGGTATGAATACTTTTTTAAGGCACTGTACATACAATGGGAGCATGGAGAATGAAAGTAGTGCCTCAGTTTAACAGGGAGACAGATTACAGCAATAAAAATTAAAAAAAAGATGGAATTTGGAGGAGGTGGGGGCAATAGAAGGTACTTTTTTTTTGGTTAAATTGGTTGTAAACCCTCACAAATGCCCAGTGTAGTGACTGACCTCAGGTGGTACACAGAGATTAAACAAATCCTCCTACATAAGTTGTACCTGTTTATCTGCTGTCGTCTCTTCTCTTCATCTGTTCAAAGTGCTGAATTTATAAAGCTTGTCTGCGAGTTAAAAAAAAAAAAAGAAGGGCGGGACGGAGAGCTGGTTACACTCTGCAGAGCTCAGTGAAAAGAGCTCTGAGAGCTGATTGGAGGTAAGGGACACGCCCCTGCACACAGGAGCAGAGCTGAGGCTGTCAATCAGCTGGAACTCTCTCCCCTGTCACCATTTTTCTTTTGGTGTCAGGAAAACTTGTCAGAAGTGATTCATGCTGATAGCAGAGGAACAAAGCAGCAGACAGAAATGACACGTTATGTTCTTAATTGAGACAAATACACACTATAGAGTTCTGGGCCGAGACAGATAAGGAGCCTTGCTGTACTATTTCCATATCTATATAGATATCTCTATTCTATAGATCTGGTTTAGGAATCAGGCCGTTTTCCCATGGTTTAGCATAGCCCCCACAATGCATTGCATATCTCCAGGCTGGGGATTGTTGGATTCTGGCGGAGACTGTCTCCGTTTGGGAAATGTGCCAGCTCTCTCAGCCTCCATCTGTGTTTTATTATGAGCGGTAGTAGCATTTGTGTGTTTATTTTCCTTTATTTCCCTTTTCGTAGTAATCCAGGAATCTGTGGCACAACGCTGAAAATCTGTACATTGTAATACATGTTCATAGTTCCTCATTAAAGAGTTCTTGCCAGATATACAGAAATCAGGTTTAGTTATGCATTCTTTTAAAAAGTCCTAAAATGTTATTCTCTGGCTATGGCAGTTTGTACCTAAGTTCTGTTTTTGCCACATACAAGTTTAGTGCTTGTATTAGGAGTGGTTGCTCTGTAAGATGATGGGCAGGAGGATGAGGTTCTAGCATATCCTTACAGAAAAGAGTACAGGATGGGTGCGTTCATTGTGGTCATGTGTGTTAGTAGCCATAGAAGAGGCAGGGTGGAGATCCAGCATTACAGAAATGAAAGGAGTATTTTTTTTTTCTTACCTGTAAGGAAAAGGCATAATGTGCTAGTATGCGATTATGTGAAACTCATCTGAAAACTATGCCTCCCAGCAATGCAATGTCATCGCTGGAGACAGCTTCTATCTCCACCCGTCTTGCTTCCGGGTTTGCGCACTCCGGCTCTGTGATTGGCCGGAACCGCGATGACGTCACTTCCAGGCATGCGTGCAGGAGCCGCCAGTCATGACACAGGGCTATGAAGGAACAGCAAGGGTGGCCGTTCCTTCAGAGCGCATGCGCCAGTGGTGTCACGGTGCATGTTTAGGAGATATTTACATTACCTATAGGGAAGCCTTGTTATAGGCTTCCCTATAGGTAAAATTTAAAGTGGAGTTCCACCCAAAAATGGAACTTCCGCTTTAAGGGAGGTGACCCCCTGACATGCCACATTTGGCATGTAATTTTTTTTTGGGGGGGGGGGGGATACCCTCTTTTTAGAGGGTCCCAACTCCCACTTCCTGCCCTGGCACCGGAAGGGAGATCACCTCTCCCCCCTCCCTCTCGGCAATCATCTGGGACATGTCACAGGTCCCAGATGATTGCCCGGTCAGTCACGGTGCACGGCGCGACATGCGCATGTGCAGCGGGTGCCAGGCTTTAGCTTGTATTTATTCACGTAAAACCTTTTTGCTGACTCCAACTGTTGTAATAGTGACTTATCCCATGCTGAGACCTCTATGCCTGGCCTGTATAAGCAGACATCATCGCCACGGACAGCCTTTATCAGATAGCTGAACTCACCAAATACCATCCAAGGAGATCGTTATTGAATGCAGCAGATTACAGAAGACAGATGTAGCAGATGATTGAAAAGACAGTATTTGCAGGTGAAAACAAGATAATGTGTTCCCAGATGCGAGCAGATTGAGGCCTAGAGACAAGATGCCATCTCTTATTCCATACAGACAATGGTAAGGAAAAGGAAATACATCATAAGTGGGCGGGACGCAGAAAAAGATGGTACAGTAACCACAAGATGGCAGTATATTAACCAACTATACAGAGGCCAAATAAACAATGGCTTAAAGAAATTAGTAGTAACCATTTAAATCCTCAATTCACAGTAAAATGAACACTAACCATGACTATGCGTTGTATTATAGTTTCACACAAGTGTAATATAGCACAACCTTTATCCTAAAAGAAGAAAAAACTGTTTGTTCTTACTGCTTGTGTAACTGCTGTGTGAGCTGAATTTGGCTTCACTTTGTTAGCATATTTAAATTTGCTAGTCCATCTAACACTCCCCTTGCCCCAGACTGACAATGCCGCTGTCCACAGGTGCCCCCTGTGCTCTTTCATCCAGAGTGTAGGCAATACAGGAGGTGTGCTGGCCAGATCACCAGGTGAAAACAAAGCGGAAAAAAGAAAACAAATACAGCCACCAAAGTAAACCGATATCTCACCCCCAAAAACAAGGGGAAATGTGGACACTCTGGAGTTTATTGGTGCGCACAGACAACAGAAAATAGTTTGTTACCAATTTTTATTAAGAAATCTCTGTTTAAAATAGATATATTGCCGTTAAAGTACAGAAAACCCATGTTTCCTTAGAGAAAACTCTCTAATGGCTTAAACATGCTGTAAATGGTATCAGGGGGCTCCTCATTAACCTTGTGATGGCCTCTATGTATTTTACATTCTTCAGGAGGGCTCCAAGGTTCACTTCTCTGAAATAATAATTGCGCATATAAAGTACGTAAACATATGGGAAAATATACATAGTCCAAAACAGTATATGTACACTCAAAAATCTCAGCAACATACACACAACATATTATTATTATACAGGATTTATATAACGCCAACAGTTTGCGCAGCACTTAACAAAATTAAGGCAGACCGTCCATTTACATTACAAGAGGCGTCAGAGGGTCCTGCTCATTAGAGCTTACAATCTAAGAGGGAGGGTCAATTGATACAAAAGGTAATAGCTGTGGGGGATGAGCTGATGGAGAAAGTAAAACAGTGTATTAGTTAAAATCAGGATAGGCTTCTTTCACTATTTGCCGCCCACCCACCGTCAAATAACGGTGGGGCGGTGCGGCTCTCGTTCTGGGACGCCATCATATGAAGTACGTAAGTATGAAGTAAAAATCATAAAAACTGCAGCCATGTGTAAAACCAAGTCCCATATACTATATTAAAAAATAGTCCATAAGCAGTGTGTCAGAACCAAAGATCCCCACTTCTTCCACCTCACATTCAAAACTCCTGAAAAACAATAGAATGCTAAAGTTACAAACAATTCTCATATGACAGAATACATCTTCGGAGGTGATGTAATTCTTTCATTTCCGAGCATGCGTGGTCTTGGTCACACAATTTTTTTTTTGGTACCAATACTATGCCAATTTCGTGAAAATCATTTGTTCTGTTATTGTACAAGAAAAATTTTCGTGCTTGTCCTTTGGATAATTTCACATGAACTGTCATGATCGGCTCTCGAAAGCTATGTACTAATAATCAGATTATCGGGCGACTGATCTGAAAGCTGTATTTTTCGTCTGATTTTCTTATTGTGTGTACTAGGCATTAGAATGGGACCTATACGCTAATATAGGTCACCAGCGCATTCCCCACAGCTACACTGCGTTTACAAATAGATGACATACAAAAATTCCCAGCCAGCCTGCAACAAACCGAATTAACCCTTTCTTACAGTTCACATTAAAACAAGGGGTTTAGTTTGCTCACATTTTCAAATATATATATGTAAGCCACAGAGGCCACATCATGGCACCCCAGTGTATTGCGAAGGGACCCACTGGATACCTTTGCTGCCATTGTGCTATTGCTGGGTGTCCAGTGTGTCCCTGTACTTTTTAAAGAGAGGGGTGGGCTCCCTTCAGGCATAATCTATCCATTAATATTTATGTGCTCCGACTTTGGAGACTCTCAAAACTTTTAGAGTTAGGACCTCAGTATACTGGGGTGCTGTAACATGGCCCCTGCAGCTTACTCATATATTTTGCAAATGTGTGCAAACTAAACCCCAGGTTTTAAAGCAGAGTTCCAAAAGTGGAACTTCCACTTTCAGGGATGGAGTTCCAGTTTTGGAGCTTTAAAACCTAGGGTTTAGTTTGCGGAACTTCGGCCCCCTCCTCCTTCCTCCGCTGCCGGGCAAAATAGAAAGTGCAGTGTGCTTTGCGCATGCACAGTAGGGGACCGTCTGCGAAGCCGAAAGGCTTCACTGCATGTTTCCCTTAGTGGAGATGGCGGTGGCAGCACCTGACAGCCAACCTGAAGATCAGGTGGGGTGCCGACATCACAGGCTCCCTGGACAGGTAAGTGTCCATGTATTAAAAGTCAGCAGCTACAGTATTTGTAGCTGCTGACTTTTAATTTTTTTTCCCCAGGCTAGAACACTGCTTTAACGTGAACTGTAAGGACCATTCGGTTTCTTGCAGGCTCGCTGGTAAGTAGGCTAGCAATTTTTCTTTGTTGTTTTTTGAAATGCGTCGCCCTTCGTGTGCTCCTTGCTGCAAATTTATAGGTTGGGGTGGTTGCCATTTGTTTGTACTGTGCACAAATTGATGCAAGGACTTCCCAATCTTCATCCAGTTTTTTAGGGTAATGCCGCGTACACACAACCATTTTTTCCGTCGGGAATGCACTCATTTTTCTGACGGAGTTCTGCTGAAACTGTCTTGTGTACATACTCACGATCACACCAAAGTCCGAGCGTCCAGAGCGCGGTGATGTACAACACGTACGACGAGACTAGAAAAAGGAAGTTAAATAGCGAGTAGCCAATAGCTTCCGTCTCGTACTTGCTTCAGAGCATGCGTCATTTTTGGTCCGTCGGAACAGCATACAGACGAGCGGTTTTCCCGATAGGAATTGGTTCCGTCGGAAATATTTAGAACATGTTCTATTTCTAGGTCCGTCAGAATTGTTCTAAAAAAAGTCAGATGAGGCCCACACACAATTGGAATGTCCGCTGAAAAGATTCCGTCGGGCTTTTCCTGCCGGAAAGTCTGACCGTGTGTACGCGGCATTAGTGTCCATTTAAGAAGTCCACTCGGTACTCTCACTCACACGTTCTTGGCAGCTATATATTCAGTGGCAAAGGAAAGGGTTGCTTTACATTTTTAAATGTGTATATTGATCTAAATTAAATGACCTAAAGAGAGCCTGTAATATCTTTGTCAGTGCACAGATACCAAGCAACTGGTATGCATGTTCCTGAGTTCTTTAGGCCTCATGCTGGTTTCATGGTGCCCACTCAGCTTCACAGCAATGAATGCCAACACCTAAGAAGCAGGAGAAGTTAGACGACTAGAAATGGTCATGTCTGGTCAGATTTATTATTATTATTATTATTATACAGGATTTATATAGCGCCAACAGCGCTTTACAAAATGAAGGCAGACAGTACAGTTACATTACAATTTGGTACAAGAGGAGTCAGAGGGTCCTGCTTGTTAGAGCTTACAATCCACGAGGGAGGGTATATACCGGTCTCTTATCTAGAAGGGCTAAAACTGGTGTTGATGGACAAGCACACTGCACTAGGAGCTTTGTGCCCTGCAGGTTGGTAGGGAATAGACAGGTTATCTTTTAAATGTAGGTTGGACTTTCAGTTTCAAGAGGATCTGTTGGGTGAGCAGAGCTTTTATGACACTGATCAGATCACCCCATGGCAATCACTTGTTCCTTAGATCCTGTATTATTATTATTATTATTATTATTAACGATTTATATAGCGCCAACAGTTTACTCAGCGCTTTACGATGTAGAGGGGGGACAGCACAATTACAGTACAGTTCAATACAGAAGGGATAGGAGGGCCCTGCTTGTAGAGCTTACATTCTAAAGGGAAGGGGTGGTGGTACAAAAGGTAATAGATGTGGGGAATGATTTGATGGGGTTGTTAGGTGGGTGTGGGATAGGCTTCCCTGAATAAGTGAATTTTCAGGGATCATGTCATATATCAGATATAATGTCACCCTCACTCAGTCACATCAACTATAGAAATACAGAAAATGATCTAAGACAAAAGAATGGACTAGTGAATCCAAGGTAACGTTAAGGCCTCGTTCACATGGGCGTATGTAAACATACACTCATGTGAGGGTCGTGTTTTGCCTGCACCTACAGACAGGCAGTCCCATTTATGTCCATTGGGACACAAAGGCTGCACAGCCACAGCAGCTGGTCCCAGTTTGTCCCTGAACGCATACTGTGTCTACATTCGGAGACCCGCACCCACTTGGATGTCAAATTGGAAGCAGAGGCCGTGTCCGTGCCGCTTCTGTGTCCCAATTGACATACATGGGAAGGTCTGCCCAGGGATATTTGAGGCCTAATTGGTTGAAAAAGAAATCATATAAAAAAAAGTGTTTTTTTGGGGGGGGGGGATTACCCTCCATTATGGCTCAACACAGGAGAAAACTTGCATGGACAGATCTATATTAGGACCAGCATACCACTCTCCTTGAGAATACCTAATTTATTAGTAGCAACAGCTCAATCTGTGTTATTCCTTGTATTCCAGGCCCAAGCCGCAGGCTCTCCCCACTCCTCGCCAAGCCATGGTGCCAGTCGTCCTATGCCTATGCCAGTCCGCTCCACCTCAGCCGGTTCCACTCCTACCCATGTACCTCAGGACTCCATAGCGGGGCTGGGCGATGTACAGGAAGCCTTTGCACACGGTGAGTCCTAACTCCATTAACTACATGCAGTGTTCGTACAAAACTTAAAGCAACATTAAAGCTTTGTTTCATTTCTTATTAAAATAACAAACATGTTATATTTACGTGTTCTGTGCAATAGTTTTGCACAGAGCAGCCCCCATCCTCTTCTTCTGGGGTGTCCTGCTGTGACTCCAGGCTCCTCCACTTCGGTAAGTGCCCCCATGAAAAGCCGTTTTTCATGGGGGCACCCGCGTGTGCTCACTCCCGAGTTGCCCTGTCTGCATCTATTGACACAGAGCGGGCAGCTCGGCTCAGCCCCCCCAGCCTCACTCGTCACAGCATTAGATTGACAGCAGCAGAAACCAATAGTCATCAATCTGCCTAGGGAGGAGGGAGACAGCGGTGATGGCCACTGCTCTCGTGCACATCACCGGATGAGATCAGGCTTAGGTAAAGTATAAGGGGCCGGGGGGGGGGGGGGGGATTTTGTAGCACAGAAGTTTTTTTCACCTTAATGCATAGAATGCATTAAGGTTAAAAACCGTGAGGGTTTACAACCACTTTAAACATGTCATGTAGCTGCAACACCAACAGTGTCCCACAACAACTGTGACAACATAGTGACTATATCCAACAGCAGAAGAAAGTTGCAAAGGGGTTATTTGTGCTTGTAGTTACCTACGGTAGAAGTGCTGCTGTAGCTACTCTCACATTATAGATAAATGATTTTGCGAGTTTTAATTCAAGCAGTAGCTCTTGGCAAACTTCCCTCATTGCTCCGCAATGTAAGAAAATTAAGACACTTATAACCTCCATGCTACATATCAATCCATAGATAGGAAAAAGCCTTCTCTTCTAGACACAAATATAAGGGGGGGGGGGGGGGGGCAGCACTACTATCCGGAGTAATAAACCACTTTATTAGAATGAGATAAAAACAATAAAAAATGCACTCATATGTAACATAGGAAAGAGGATGCTTTGCACACAGCCTAGAAGCCAGGGGGAGATCAACACTGACACCAGGGCCAGAGGTGCAGTGTGGATGACAGTTCAGTTCTACTCTATCATCTCCAGAGCGCACTTGTGGCAGTTCATACAGTTACAACCTCCATTGTGGATGCCTACATGAAGCATGGGAGTGAGTCGTCCTTCCTCGGCCTGTCAGTGCTCTAGAGTGTATAGAGGAGGACGGAACTGTCATCCACACTGCACCACTGGCTCTGGGGTCTGTGTTCATCTCCCCCTGGCTTCTAGGCTGTGTGCAAAGCTTCCTCTTTCCTTTGGTACATGTGAGTGCATTTTTAATTGTTTTTATCTCATTCTAATAAATTGGTTTATTGCGCCAGATCGTAGTGCTTCCCTTTTTTCCCCCTTTTCTAGGCCGTGTGCAAAGCATTCTCCTTCCTATGGTACAAGTGAGCGCTTCTTTTATTGTTTTTGTCTCATCTTAATTGAGTGTTTTATTGCGCCAAATCATCACACTTTCTTCTCCTTTTATGCTGGTCATAGACGGTTAATTGTGTTTTTCGCTCAGTCAGCGGGCTGATTTTCCAACAGTCCCATTCGACAGAAGTTAAATGTTGGATTGACTTCTGTTGAATGGGAATGGCCATAGATGGAGTGAAAATTGTCATGTCCCTGCTGTAGACCAACTAGTGATAGAGATACATTTCTCCACTTCATAGTGTTGCAAGGATGGTGCAGGCCTGGTGTTCCCCCGTGAGTCCCCTCTGCTTGGTTATGTGACATCAAATCATGTATAGAACCGCCATGTGGCTTTTTCTTTGGGTAATCCAGCACATTGACTCAGTGCTGCATATTGCACACATTCACAAAGCGGGCAGTATAGGGGCAAAGAAACTATACAGGATATTGCAGTTGCAAGGCAAGTTTACTAACCATCCGCCATAACCAACCAATGCATCCAGCCGATGTAACCAGCCACCATAACCAACTAATGCATCCAGCCAATTTAACCAGCCACCATACTGCCCATCTACAGTGAGGGGAAAAAGTATTTGATCCCCTGTTGATTTTGTATGTTTGCCCACTGACAAAGAAATGATCAGTCTATAATTTTAGTGGTAGGATTATTTTAACAGTAAGAGACAGAATAACAACAATAAATCCAGAAAAACGCATTTCAAAAAGTTATAAATTGATTTGCATTTTAATGAGTGAAATAAGTATTTGATCCCCTATCAGGCAGCAAGATTTCTGGCTTCCAGCTGTCTTCTTTACAGGTAATGAGCTGAGATTAGAAGCACTCTCTTAAAGGGAGTGCTCCTAATGCCCAGCTTGTTACCTGTATAAAAGACACCTGTCCACAGAAGCAATTAATCAAACATGACTTAGTACTTGGTGGCAAAACCCTGGTTGGTAATCAGAGGTCAGACGTTTCTTGTAGTTGACCACCAGGTTTGCACAAATCTCAGGAGGGATTTTGTCCCACTCCTCTTTGCAGATCCTCTCCTAGTCATTAAGGTTTCGAGGCTGACGTTTGGTAACTCGAACCTTCAGCTCTCTTCAGAAATTTTCTATGGGATTAAGGTTTGGAGACTGGCTAGGCCAATCTAGGACCTTAATGTGCTTCTTCTTGAGCCACTCCTTTGTTGCCTTGGCCCTGTGTTTTGGGTCATGGTCATGATGCAATACCCATCCATGACCATTTTTCAGTGCCCTGGCTGAGGGAAGGAGGTTCTAAGCCAGGATTTGACGGTACTTGGCCCCATCCATCATCATTTTGATGCAGTGAAATTGTCCTGTCCCCTTAGCAGAAAACACCCCCAAAGCATAATTTTCCACCTCCATGTTTGATAGTGGGGATGGTGTTCTTGGGGTCCTAGGCAGCATTCCTCCTCCAAACATAGCGAGTTGAGTTGATGCCAAAGAGCTCGATTTTGGTCTCCTCTGACCACAACACTTTCACCCAGTTCTCCTTTGAATCGTTCAGATGTTCATTAGCAAACATCACATGGGCCTGTACATGTGCTTTCTTGAGCAGGGGGACCTTGCGGGCGCTGCAGGATTTCAGTCCTTCACGGCGTAGTGTGTTACCAATTTTTTTGTTGGTGACTATGGTCCCAGCTGCCTTGAGATCATTGACAAAGTTCTGTGTAGTTCTGGGCTGATTCCTCACTGTTCTCATGATCATTGAAACTCCACGAGGAGAGATCTTGCATGGAGCCCCAGACAGATGGAGATTTACAGTTATTTTGTATTTCTTTCATTTGCGAATAATCACACCAGCTATTGTCACCCTTTCACCAAGCTGCTCGGCGATGGTCTTGTAGCCCATTCCAACCTTGTGTAGCTCTATAATCTTGTCCCTGGCATCCTTGGACAGATCTTTGGTCTTGGCAATGGTGGAGATATTGGAATCTGAGTGATTGCTTCTGTGGACAGGTGTCTTTTATATCGTTAACAAGCTGAAATTAGGAGCACGCCCTTTAAGACAGTGCTCCTAATCTCGGTCATTACCTGTATAGAAGACACCTGGAAGCCAGAAATCTTGCTGATTAATAGGGGATCAAATAACTTATTTCACTCATTAAAATGCAAATCAATTTATAACTTTTTTGAAATGCGTTTTTCTGGATATTTTTGTTGTTCTGTCTCTCACTGTAAATAAACCTACCATTAAAAATATAGACTGACCATTTCTTTGTCAGGGGGCAAACGTACAAAATCAGGAAGGGATCAAATACTTTTTACCCTCACTGTACCTTTTTAGAATGCCTATTTCTTTTCTATATTTGGTCTACTGTCGTTTGTTATTTGAGAATCAGTTTAGTAATCTACAGCCAGGCCCACTGATTTGTCAGGCTGTGCTTTGGTGTGATTGGACATTGGTTTGTCCCCAGCATGGCTACACAGGGTGGCCAAAGACTGTGAAATCACATGTCCTCTTCTCTAATACTCCAGGTACCAGAAGAAACCTGCGCAGCGACTTACTAGTAGCCGCAGACTCCATTACAAACACCATGTCTTCCCTGGTGAAGGAGCTGCACTCAGGTAAGTGACCGGTCAGCAAGGTGCCTAACTTCCTGTAAGCTGCTGAATGTACAAATCGAACAAATGTGAACATTCTACCTTAAAACTGAAGGAGAGGACGCAGCCTACCTATAGAGTGCTCCCAGTTCTCATCCTGCTTATTAATTACTTTTTGCACACTAAACATCTAAATTGTCAGGTATTATTTGAGTGTGAAAGGCGTAGAATCTCTGACCAAGCCTAATTGTAATTGAGCATTGCCCTTTATAATTCTCAGATAGCGGGAGATAGGTTGCGTGGAATCATGTGATATGAGGATGCGGCCCTGACCAGGAGTACTGTGCCTGCTGCATCTGTAAGGGGTTATGTAAATAAACAATCTGTCCCCCAAAAATTGATTTTTCCATGTTCAGTGGGTGCTCGGGATTTAAAACACTTATCTGTCAAGGAGTCCGGTGGTAATATCGCTGTGCTGAGATGCTGTGGCCATTCTGAGGAGCTCTCACCGCCCGGCTGGGTCTTTCTTTTTATTTTATTAATATGGAGAATATAACAGGTGGCGCTGTAACACAGAGGTGGGCTGGTACTGTTGTGAGTAGAACCTGTCGCTACCAAAAAAAAAAACCCAGCCCTATAAAAAGAAGAGGCTTGGTGTTTACTTTTAAAAAAACAAAAATAAGTGTAGCGCTATGAGAATATGAAAGAGTCCAATGTAAAAAACATTAAACTAGCAGTTCCAAATAAAGATAACAAAGAAGAGTCATCCTTGGGAATGAGATGGAGAATCTTCAGGAACTGGACACTTCAAATTAATAAACCATCTGGAGTAGAGACATGCACAACACCACCAAAAGTGAAGAGGCTTACCGGAATGGATGGACCCAAGGGGGCATACGCCGAGTAGGGTCGGATAGGCTTAGGTGGTGAGTGCCTGCAGGTGGCCCAGAGGGGCGATGTTGATGGGGTAACTCTCACGTTGCTGTGTTCCTCAAACCGATGCCAGAACCGGGGGGTATGGAACAAACGACACGTAGGTTATATCCCTCAGAGCGGTGTTGAAAACCAAATGGTGGCAGTGACAAATGGAAAAAAAGGAAGGAATGGCCAAATAGTGTAAATCCATATAAAACTGGAAATTTTATTAAAATTGGTATACACTCACATGTAGATCCATAAAAAACAGCGCTTTAATAAAAGTGGCGACAGTGGGGTCCTTGGGTAGGACCCCACTGTCGCCACTTTTTATTACAGCGCAGTGTCCAGTTCCTGAAGATTCTCCATCTCATTCCCAAGGATGACTCTTCTTTGTTAGCTTTATTTGGAACTGCTAGTTTAATGTTTTTTGTATTGGACTCTTTCATATTCTCATAGCGCTACACTTATTTTTGTTTTTTTATTGTTATTACCCTTGTTGGTTGTGTTAGCTGCTTGTCTCTTTTCTGGCAGCGCAGAATTATTTTGTTTATATTACCTTTGATGTTTACTTTTCCAGAGGGTTGAAATTATACCTCTTTGCTGCTCACCAGCCGCTGCACCAGCTCACCAATCAGGTAGGCTAAGTACCTGCTCCCCCTGCCGTACACTGTGGTTCCTTCCATTGCCTGGTACATCCTGTAGTGATGCATGTGGGAGAAACCATTGTGTGCTGTGGGAGGGTTATATATTAACATACCCAGAATTGCTTAATACCAGCAATGACTGAGGAGCAGTGAAGCAACAGCATATCAAGACATGGGCTGCCGAAAAGGTAAGTACACAGTCTCTTCTTTTACAGGGCTGGTGTTTTTTGTTTGTAAGTGACCCTGACAGAGCCAGTTTAACGGTGAAGATTCTAGAAGCCTGCAATCGGTTTGGATCACCAGACTCCATTTACAATGCACGTCAGTTTTCATGGGCTGAGCCATTAATAATGATAAAGTAGAACAGAGGTGGTGTTTTCTGGTCACTGATGCAGACTGACTACCTTTACTTGTTGTCTGCAGTTACTTGAAATAATAATCCACCACATTCTGCTATACATGCTCCGTATGGTGCCTTTGCTGGGGATGTCATAGGTAAAGATGCCTTAAAGCTTTAAGGTAGCCATATAGATGACTTGTATTTTTTTGATCATGCAGCAGGCTGATCAGAAGAAAAAAACAGTTTTCTCCATCCACACAAGTGAGGTGGATAGAAAAATCCTCCCTGTTGGGACATTGTGGAGGAGCCCCGTTGTCGGAATTCACTGATCAGCGGCTACAGCTTCTGATCGACAAAAGTTTTACAACATTTCCAAACATGCCTTGCTCTACCTGGCCTGTCCCTACTGAAGTGGCCGAATTTCAATCCATCTTTGGCCTGCTTAAGTGTAGCTAAATTTAAAAACCGAATAAACAGCACAAGGGACATACCTTACAGTAAGTAGGATGCATACCTCCCAACTTTCTGAGATGGGACTGAGGGACACCTATCAGCAAAAGTATGCAGGCATAGGACACACCCCTTGCCACACCCCCTTAAAGGAGAATTGTACAAAAAAAAATAAGATTGGTTAAACCCACAAGTGTTTTTTTTACCACTACTATTCCTTTATTTTGGCTTTTGGAATCTACAAATGCAGCAATTTAGAAATCAAATGAAAGATTTATCACTGGGAAAGACTTTTTGATATATAAAAAGTGCATTTTATATACATCTATATAGATCAGACCAAAATGAGGGACAAATGAGGAGGAATGAGGGACAGAGGGACATTGCTCCAAATCAGGGACAGTTGGGGGGTATGTTGCTTGTGTCTCTTGTGGTGATTCCTCTTCTGGTGTGGTAGGGGTTAAAACAACTAAGGTTCTTATCACACCCACTACAGCTTCTATGAATGACACAGGATCTCTGAATGGAGGGGCGGCTCTATCAATCATCCGCACAGCCTCCATTTAAGAACTGGGGTATGTAAACTTTTGATCAGGGTCATTTTGGTAGTTTCTGTTGTCATTATGTTTTAAAAAGAGTAAACACATTGGACTGATAATAAATGGCTTCAGCCAAACACTAACCATGAGTGAAAGAAAAGTTTTTGTGTTCTCATTCATATTCTCTGGAAATCATAAATTCTGCCAGGGTATGTAAACTTATGGGCACAACTGAATATTGGGCTTTCTATTGGTGGCCTGTAATTATGACTAAGTTAGGAATCTCTGCCATAAGTGACGTCAGTGCTATCTGCTTTGCCTATTGGAGAAGTCCCCGGGAGGGAAAAAACGTTTAAAGAATCCCATGCTTTCGATTTGCTTTTACAAACCTTCCCCCAGCTCCATAAAGCAGGGAAAAAAAATATTGTTTACCTGTCTCCTATGCCCTGGCTGTCCTCCAAGCTAAGATCTTCAAAGACCTATTTACCTATCCGCCAGTGTTGCCAACCTATCAGATTGAAATTTACTGACACGACACCCAACATTTATGGCACAGCCAAGTTTTTACTGGCAGTTACCAAATTACAGTTTTAAGTGCAAATTTTTGTATTTAGGCTACAAAGAAGTACAAAATGATTTAAGGTAGATATTAGGGCAAAAAACATATTTCTTATTTTATTTTTGATATAGTAAGTAAGTAGCTCAGGGACAGGACTCAGGAGGGCAAGAAATTAGAATAGGAAGGCACACATACACATGAAGTTGACTCTTGATCCCTTTAGTCCACTCCAGTCTAAACAGCACTGACAGTCCTGTTTCCGACCTGCCCCGCTCCTTTCCTGCAGACCCGCACATGAGGCTCTGGCCGCTCTGCTTGGCTCCCTTGCACCATGACATCACACGACACGCTCGGGCACCGCCTCCACCAGAGCTGCCAAACACACTGTAGCAGGGACTCAGATGGTCTCAGCCAGCTCTGGACCGAGCTGAACATCACAGCCATATTTTTTACTGCCAACTTTTTCCTTTTACTGGCAGGAGAAAATTGCCTGTTTTTTTACTGGCTGCCAGTAAAAATACTGACGGTTGGCAACACTGCTATCCGCATCTCTAGGCTCGTGCAGGCTGCAGGTGCCAGAACACAGCAGGTCACATGTCCTCCATCAAAGGATGATGAGCCAATCAGATTCAGCCCTTTATGATAGCCCACGTGACTTCCTGCCATATTGCTGAGAGCTTTTTGGCAATATAGATGGTGTGACTGTAGGACAAGAGGAATACACTTTGTGTATGGAGAGTATGAAAGATATGTGATCCAAGATGGGTACACAGGCAGTCTTGGTAGGGGCAGCAGTGAGGTAAGTGGGGATTGGATTTATGATGCACTTGGTAATGTAAACGTCAGGTGATGGTCATCTGGAAGTTGTCACAGCACCAAACGGCCATTATTTTCCACTCTACAGGTATCTGCCCCAGCTAAGACCCCATGTCAACAGATACAACTGACACTACCTCTATTCAAATCTACTACTCCAGACGAAGTTGCTAAACTCCTTTCTATCGCCCACCTAACTACCTGTCCCCTGGACCCTGTTCCCTCTCAAATGCTACGGTCACCCTCTGACCCCATCCTACACTCTCTAACCCACATCTTCAATCTCTCCCTCACCTCTGGCGTCTTCCCCGATGCTCTAAAACATGCACTGGTCACTCCCATACTCAAAAAACCATCCTTGGACCCTACCAATCTTAACAACCTACGCCCTATCTCCTTGCTCCCCTTCTCCTCTAAACTCCTTGAACGCCTGGTTTACAACCAACTGAGTGACCACCTCATTAAAAACAACCTTCTTGATCCCCTTCAATCTGGATTTCGCCCTCAACACTCCACAGAAACTGCTCTTTTAAAACTCACAAATGACCTACTAACTGCAAAAACCAACGGACACTATTCTGTACTCCTACTTCTGGACCTTTCAGCTGCCTTTGACACGGTTGACCACCCCCTCCTCCTCAAAAAACTTCACTCCATCGGTCTCCGTGACTGTGCTCTTCAGTGGCTCTCATCCTACCTATCCCAACGCACCTTCAGTGTCACTTACAATTCTACTTCCTCCACTCCTCTTCCCTTCTCTGTCGGGGTCCCCCAAGGTTCTGTTCTTGGACCTCTTTTATTTTCAATCTACACCTCTTCCCTGGGTCAGCTGATAGCCTCTCATGGCTTTCAATATCATTTCTATGCTGACGACACACAAATCTATCTCTCCACCCCTCAACTCACTCCATCAGTCTCCTCACGCATCACCAACTTACTAACCGACATATCTGTATGGATGTCACACCACTTCCTCAAACTCAACTTGTCCAAAACTGAGCTTATAATATTTCCTCCCCCACGTGCCTCTTCCCCTGACTTCTCTGTCAAGAGCAATGGCAAAACCATCCACCCGTCCCCACATGTCAGGGTGCTAGGTGTTATCCTGGACTCTGAACTCTCCTTTCAGCCCCACATCCAATCACTTTCCAAAGCTTGCCGCCTCAACCTCCGCAACATCTCTAAACTACGTCCCTTTCTAACCAATGAAACCACAAAGCTCCTGATTCACTCCCTGGTTATCTCTCGCCTTGACTACTGCAACTCACTCCTCATTGGCTTACCTTTAAACAGACTATCCCCCCTGCAGTCCATCATGAATGCTGCTGCCAGACTCATCCACCTTACAAACCGATCAGTGTCTGCTACCCCTCTCTGCCAATCCCTCCATTGGCTGCCACTCGCCCAACGAATTAAATTCAAAATACTAACAATAAGTTACAAAGCCATCCACAACTGTGCCCCCAGCTACATCACTAACCTAGTCTCAAAATACCAACCTAAACGCCATCTCCGTTCCTCCCAAGATCTCCTGCTCTCTAGCTCCCTCATCACCTCCTCCCATATCCGCCTCCAGGACTTCTCCCGAGCCTCGCCCATCCTCTGGAATTCCCTACCCCAATCTGTCAGACTGTCTCCAAATTTATCCACTTTTAGGCGATCCCTGAAGACTTTCCTCTTCAGAGAAGCCTATCCTGCCTCCATCTAACAACTGCATTATTTTCTCCATTAGCTCATCCCCCACAGCTATTACCCTTTTGTATAACTTGACCCTCCCTCCTAGATTGTAAGCTCTAACGAGCAGGGCCCTCTGATTCCTTCTGTATTGAATTGTATTGTACTTGTACTGTCTGCCCTAATGTTGTTGTAAAGCGCTGCGTAAACTGTCGGCGCTATATAAATCCTGTATAATAATAATAATAATAATAATAATAAATAGTCTGGCAACAGAGGTTGGGTGCTCAGTGGTCTGCTATTAACTGCCATCACTTTTCTCTTTCAGCTGAGGAGGGAGCTGATGAGGAAGAAGAGAAGATACACAATGGAAAGGATAGAGGTGGGACAGGTTCCATTATAGACAGATATATGCAGCCTGGGGATTTGTGCTGTGTGTAACATGTCACCTTTCTCCTCTATCACTCAGGTTAGGTTTCCACCACAGAACAACACGGTGATTCAAGTAAGTGTCTATGTTCCAGGATGAATTGTTAAAATGACACAAGGGGCCTTGGGAGGGGAAGAGGACCCCCTTAGGGATGCAGGTGTATACCATAGGAATTCACATACATATTTACCATAATGCCCTGTTGTTGGACATGTCACATTGGGGGTTAATTACGAAAGGTAAATCCACTTTGCACTACAAGTGCAAACTGCATTTGAAAGTGCATTTGGAAGTGCAGTCGCTGTAGATCCGAGGGGGACATGCAAGAAAAATAAATAAACATCAATTTAGCTTTCACATGATTGGATGATAAAATCAGCAGAGCTTCCCCTCATTTCATATCTACCCCTCAGATTTACAGCGACTGCACTTCCAAGTGCACTTTCAGTGCAATTTCAAGTGCACTTGTAGTGCAAAGTGGATTTGCCTTTCGTAAATAACCCCCATTGACATGCTTCGGCAGGATTAAGCAGCTGACCTGTCATGACTGCTGTCCTCTGCATTCTCCTCCAGGGTCATTGGGAACTTGATGCCTTGTAGACATGTGACTATTGTGTGGGAGCATTTAGATTCTGATCCATCATGACTAATGGCCAAATATTATTTCTGGTAATCCCTGGTTACTGAAAACACGGAGCCTGTGGTCACCATCCTGTGCAAAGACAAAGCTCATGCGCTATCATGGATAAAATTAAACTCACCTGCTGATTGCCTACAACAGTACACTTTACAGACAATCCCCACCATTATATGCCTCTCTTCTACAAGGCTGTAAGAAAGGTGCCATCCGTACCGCTCCTCTCCCCAGGTTCTTTTTCATTCTGCAATGAATGAGATGCCTGACGCCATCATTTGGGTTTGCAACAGCCATATGTGTTAGAAGTGAGAACAGCAGGAGGTTTGGCTGGTTTCTTTTAAGGTTTACCTTTTCAGTAACATTAAAGTTTGCATGAATACATTCTTGATGTGTCGCAATATACAGCAACAGTATTTATTATTTTCGAGAAAGCTTAAAATTCTATTAAAGGTAATTTTTTTTTACATAGCAAACATCTTCTATTTACCTGCTCTGTGCAATAGTTTTGCACAGAGCAACCCCAATCCTACTCAGGTCCCCCCACCAGCACTTTGGGCCCCTCCTCTTTTCCAAGTGCCCCAACAGAAAGCCACTTGCTATGGAGACACTTTTGCGTGCTCGCTCCCAAGCCCTGCTCCTGTGTGACACCATCAACTCCATGAGACACACAAAACTGGGCTCGGCCCCAACCTCCGCTCCCTTCTCACTGGCTGAGATTGACAGCAGGGGGAGCGAATAGTTCCTGCTTCTGTCTCTCAAGAAATGAGGAGGCAGAGACCCAGGAGAGCAGCCGCTCTCGTGCACATCGCTGGATTGCGATTGGGCTCAGGTAAGGATTAGGGGGGGCTGCATAATGGAAGATTTTACCTTCATGCATAGAAGGTAAAAAAACCTTCAGGCTTCAGAAGTACTTTCAAATCATTAAAAGCAGCCCTTGCACTTCAGTCCATAGACTTTACCTAGGCTGAGTTGATGCCATTAGTCTGCTGCAGGCAGAAGAAGGCATTTCCTCGGTCTCTGTGATTCCCCAGTGATCAGACTGTAACATTGTAGCTTTGTAACAGGTCACAAGGGGAAAGGCCTGCAGCAGGGGGTGATCTGTGTCGGACATTTGTGAACACAACCAAGAATAGCACCAGGCGCCAGAATTTGCATGATTGTGTCATCTCTGAGGTGGCATCTACAGTATGTACCTGGAAGTATAACACTGACACATTACTTGGCATGCTGCACTTAACATGAATTCATTGACTTTAGGTCCACTTTAAAGTGTAACTCCACTTTTGTTTAAAAAAAAAAAAACAACCCCCTCTGGGTGATGTATGTATATTGCTATTACTTTTATATATTTTGACTTTGTCCGCTCTGAAAAAATTGCTGTTTTTTAACCATGTACTACGGAGAGGGCCTGGGTTATTATAATCACCTGGTGCACTCTTGGTGTTCTGCTGAGAAAAGCTACAGTGTCTGCATCGTTTAAAAGTAGCTAACCCTTGGGGAGAAGGTGGAGTTATCCTTTAATATGGTTGTAAAGCCTAAAGGTTTTTCACCTTAAAGCAGAGTTCCGCCTAATTTTTTTCTTTTTAAAGTCATCAGCTACAAATATTGCAGCTGCTGACTTTTAAAATAGGGACCTGTCCAGGGCGCCCGCGATGTTGGCACCTGAAGCCGATCTGTCCCTCGGCTCTCAGTGGAGGAGCCGCCATCTTTGGTAAGGGAATCAGGAAGTGAAGCCTTGCGGCTTTACTTCCTGGTTCCCTATTGCGCATGTGCAACTCGTGCTGCATGATCCCACTGGTCCCTGCTGTCTTCTGGGACCTGTGTGTCTCCCAAAAGACAGTGAGGGGGGGGCGGAGGAGAAGGTGCTGGAAGTGGCGTAGATACCCGCGGGTGGCTCAGCTATCTATGCCCAGAAGTGGGAGCAAAATACCTGTATTAGACATGTATCTGCTCTCTCCTCCCCCCTGAAAGGTGTCATATGTGACACCGGGGGGGGGGGGGGGGGGGTTCCGAAAAGCAGAGGTTCCATTTTTGGGTGGAACTCCGCTTTAATGCATTCTATGCTGCAGCTCCCCCCAGACCCCCCCCTTTTCTTACCTGAGCCCGCTCCGATCCAGCAATGTGTACAAACGCAGCGGCTCCAGCCGCTGTCTCTTTCCTCATTGGACAGATTGATAGCAGTAGTAGCCATTAGCTTCAGCTGCTGTCGATCAAATCCAGTGACGAGGGAGCGGGGGGTGGGGCCTAGTCCCGCTGTCTGTGTCTATGGATGCAGCAGCGGGACCCAGGAGCGAGCTTGCACGGGTTCCCCCAGGGAAAGTGGATTTCTGTGAGGGCATCCGATGAAGAGGAGGTGCCCGGAGCACCGGTGGGGCACTCCAGAAGAAGAGGACCGGGGCGGCTCTGTGCAAATTGCACAGAGCAGGTAAGTATAGGAATGTTTGTTATTTTTATAAAAAATAAAAAAAAATTTAAGGTTTGCAAACCCTTTAAGCTTTTCTTTAATGCTGTGTTATTGGAAGCATGGGGCTAGTGCTGTACCACTACAGGAGGATCAACCCAAAAATGAATTATTGTATTGCACGCTTATCCTTTGGTACCCCTTTAATTGTGTCTTTCTCTCCTGCAACAGGCACAGCGAGCCCTCCCGTATCCATGTACTCTTCGAAAACCACCATGCCGCATTTCCACAGCCAGCCGAGATGTGACGAGAAAATCTTGTTCGTGCATGCTCGATGTAACATAAAACATGCGTGTTACTGGGCCATGGACCATCATGTCTTGCAGACACTGGATGGGACTGAGCGTGTGTATGTGTGTGTGTGCGCACTCGTCATGGGTGAAGAGGCCGGGGGACACTGTGACTCCGCCCCCCAGCTGCAGGTCCCGCTAACATTGGAACACATGATCCTGCGCACGCGGGAACAAGCTGTAGGTGTATCATGGTATATCCTATGTGGGTGTGTGCGTCTGCTCTGCAGAATGTGGTACATTTCATGTCCAAATGTTTACATAATAATAAATGTGTCTGTCTGTCAGATCTCTGGGTGTCCTGCCTATACGATGTCATTATGATGTCATACTGTATCACCAAACTGCCACGTGTTTTATGAGGTCATGGGATTGAAGCATTTGATAACTTGACAATGATGACTGATTTGCCATCTATACTCGCCGGCCACTTTATTAGGTACACGTTGCTAGTACGGGGTTGGACCCCTTTTGCCTTCAGAACTGTCTTAATTCCTTGTGGCATAGATTCAACAAGGTGTTGGAAACATTCCTCAGAGATTTTGGTCCATAAGGACATGATAGCATCATGCAGTTGCTGCAGATTTGTCAGCTGCACATCCATGATGAGAATCTCCCACCACCACATCCCAAAGGTGGTCTATCGGATGAGATCTGGTGACTGTGGAGGCCATTGGAGTACAGTGACCTCATTGTCATGTCCAAGAAACCAGTGGTGAGATGATTTGATCTTTGTGACATGGTGCATTATCCTGCTGGAAGTAGTCATCAGAAGATGGGGACACTGTAGTCATAAAGGGATGGACATGGTCAGCAACAATACTCAGATAGGCCGTGGCATTTAAACGATGCTCAGTTGGTACTAAGGGGCCCAAAGTGTGCCAAGAAAATATCCCCCACACCATTACACCACCAGCCTGAACCGTTGATACAAGGCAGGATGGATCCATGCTTTCATGTTGTTTACACCAAATTCTGACCCGACCATCTGAATGTCGCAGCTGAAATTGAGACTCCTCAGACCAGGCAACTTTTTTCCAATCTTCTATTGTCCAATTTTGGTGAGCCTAGGCGAATTGTAGCCTCAGTTTCCTGTTCTTAGCTGACAGGAGTGGCACCCGGTGGGGTCTTCTGCTGCTGTAGCCCATCTGCTTCAAGGTTTGATGTGTTGTGCGTTTTAGAGATGGTATTCTGCCTACCTTGGTTGTAACGAGTTGTTGTTTGATTTACTGTCCCCTTTCTATCATCTGGAACCAGTCTGCCCATTCTCCTCTGACATCAACAAGGCATTTTCATCCACACAACTGCCGCTCACTGGATATTTTCTCTTTTCGGACCATTCTCTGTAAACCCGAGAGATGGTTGGGTGTGAAAATCCCAGTAGATCAGCTGTTTTTTTAAATACTCAGAGCAGCCCGTCTGGCACCAACAACCATGCCACGTTCAAAGTCACTTAAATCCCCTTTCTTCCCCATTCTGATGCTCGGTTTGAACTTCAGCAAGTCATCTTCACCATGTCTAGATGCCTAAATGCATTGAGTTGCTGCCATGTGATTGGTTGATTAGCAATTTGTGTTACCAAACAATTAAACAGTTGTACCTAATAAAGTGGCCGGTGAGTGTGGAATAATCTCTGATTCTTTTTTTTAGCTCCTTAACACCAACCGCAAACATATATATGTGGCTGCATGGCAGTTGGCTTTAACGCCATGCTGCTACATACTAGGGTTGTCCCGATACCACTTTTTTAGGACTGAGTACAAGTACCGATACTTTTTTTCAAGTACTCGCCGATACCGATTACCAATACTTTTTTTTTAATGTCACGTGACAGTGTTTTTTTTTTTTAACAGTGCTTTCTTTTTTTTCGGGGGAGGGGGTGAACGGTGTATGTGTATGTTTGTTTGTTTTTTTATTATTTACAATTTTTATTTTTTACAATAATATTTTTTTTATTCTTTATTGCAATATGTGTTTTTTTTGTTTTTTTGTTTTTTTTTTAATCAGCCCTGTTGGGGGGCTTTGGTGAGATATCAGGGGTCTTAACAGACCTCTGATATCTCCCCCTTGAGACAGAGAAAGAGACAGAGGATAGAGATTCCACAGTCCCTTTCTCTGCAGCCTCAGCTGCACTGAGAATGAATGGAGAGAAGACAACGGCTCCTCTCCATTCATAAACTAACACATCGTAATCACAGGAGATTACAATGTTTCAGTTATGTGAATGGACAGAGTCAGCTGACTCTGTCCATTCACAAAGGAAGGAGGAGGGGGACGGCGGAACGGAGGGGGAGAGCGGAGGGGGACAGAGAAGGAGAGCAGAACAGAGGGGACAGCGGAGGGGGACAGAAGGAGAGCAGAACGGAGGGGACATCGGAGGGGGACAGAGAAGGAGAGGGGAACGGCGGAACGGAGGGGGACAGCGGAGAGGCACAGCAGAACAGAGGGGACAGCGGAGGGGGACAGAGAAGGAGAGAGGAACGGCGGAAAGGAGGGGGACAGCGGAGAGGCACAGCAGAACGGAGGGGACAGCGGAGGGGGACAGAGAAGGAGAGAGGAACGGAGGGGGAAAGCGGAGAGGCACAGTAGAACGGAGGGGACAGCGGAGGGGGACAGAGAAGGAGAGAGGAACGGAGGGGGACAGCGGAGAGGCACAGTAGAACGGAGGGGACAGCGGAGGGGGACAGAGAAGGAGAGAGGAACGGAGGTGGAAAGCGGAGAGGCACAGTAGAACGGAGGGGACAGCGGAGGGGGACAGAGAAGGAGAGAGGAACGGAGGGGGACATCGGAGAGGCACAGTAGAACGGAGGGGACAGTGGAGGGGGACGGAGAAGGAGAGAGGAACGGCGGAACGGAGGGGGACAGCGGAGAGGCACAGCAGAATGGAGGGGACAGCGGAGGGGGACAGAGAAGGAGAGAGGAACGGCGTAACGGAGGGGGACGGCGGAGGGGGACAGCGGAGGGGGACAGAGCAATGGAGGGGGCATGGAGGAGGATGCAGTGACAGTCAGCGGTGACCGATCACCGCTGTATGTCACTAAAGCTGCTGAAAGCCGCTGGGGGAGAATCTTGTAACTCCCCCACGCGCCGATCACGGCTGTCTTCTAGGTATCGGGGGAAGCATCGGGAGCATTTGCCCGAGTACAAGTACTTGGGCAAATGCTCGGTATCGGTGCCGATACCGATACTAGTATCGGTATCGGGACAACCCTACTACATACTGTACCTGTATATGTGCACAGCCAGTGTCGCTGTTTTATGTTGGGGTGTCACTTGGCACCTCCAGCACTGTGATCGTGCTGTCACAGACAGCCCCCAGTCACTGTTTATGATTGGGAGGCAGGAGGGCAGACTTCTGATTACTGTGACAGATAATTGCAGTAATTATAAAAAAAAATGATAATTTTGGCGCTTAATTATGCATGTTTACAGCATATAACGTTTAGAAGCATATGAGCGCAAAACTCATTCTGCTGGCCAGAATATTCATTTATCCTGAAGATTCAGCAAGAATTAATGAGCATACGTGCAAATTATGCCAGTATTTGGGTTGAGGTCAGGGCTCTATGCCAACCAGTCAAGTTTCTCCACCCCAAACTCGCTCATCCATTTCTTTATGGACCTTGCTTTGTGCGCTGGTGTGCAGTCATGTTGGAACACGAAGGGGCCATCCCCAAATTGTCTTGTATGCAAGAGTTCCCTTCCCTGGAATCTAAGCCCAACCCCTGAAAAAACAACCCCACACCATAATTCCCCCTCCACCAAACGATTTGGACCAGTGCACAAAGTCCATAAAGACATGCAGACAGTTTGGGATGGAGGAACTTGACTGGCCTACACACAGTCCTGACCTCAACCCGATAAGAACACCTTTGTGACGAATTAGAAGGGAGACTGTGAGCCAGGCCTTCTCATCCAACATCAGTGCCTGACCTCACAAATGCGATTCTGGAAGAATGGTCAAACATTCCCAAAGACACACTACTAAACCTTGTGGACAGCCTTCCCAGAAGAGTTGAAGTTGTTATAGCAGCAAAGGGTGGGCCAACTCAATATTGAACACTACGGACTAAGACTGGGATGCCATTAAAGTTCATGTGCGTGTGTAAAGGCGTGTCCCAATACTTTTGAGGATATTGTGTGTATGTATATGTATGTATGTGTGTGTGTATATTTATATACACAGTATCTCACAAAAGTGAGTACACCCCTCACATTTTTATAAATATATTATTATATCTTTTCGTGTGACAACACTGAAGAAATGACACTTTGCTAAAATGTAAAATAGTGAGTGTACAGCTTGTATAACAGTGTAAAGTTGCTGTCCCCTCAAAATAACTCAACACACAGCCATTAATGTCTAAACCGCTGGCAACAAAAGTGAGTACACCCCTAAGTGAAAATGTCCAAATTGGGCCCAATTAGCCATTTTCCCTCCCCGGTGTCATGTTACTCATTAGTGTTACAAGGTCTCAGGTGTGTTAAATTTGGTGTTATCGCTCTCACTCTCTCATACTGGTCACTGGAAGTTCAACATGGCACCTCATGGCAAAGAACTCTCTGATGATCTTGAAAAAAGAATTGTTGCTCTACATAAAGATGGCCTAGGCTATAAGAAGATTGCCAAGACCCTGAAACTGAGCTGCAGCACAGTGGCCAAGACCATACAGCGGTTTAACAGGACAGGTCTCTCCATGGTCGACCAAAGAAGTTGAGTGCATGTGCTCAGCGTCATATCCAGAGGTTGTCTTTGGGAAATAGACGTATGAGTGCTGCCAGCTTTGATGAAGAGGTTGAAGGGGTGGGGGGTCAGCCTGTCAGTGCTCAGACCATACGCCACACACTGCATCAAATTGGTCTGCATGGCTGTCGTCCCAGAAGGGAGCCTCTTCTAAAGATGATGCACGAGAAAGCCCACAAACAGTTTGCTGAAAACAAGCAGGCTAAGGACATGGATTACTGAAATCTTGTCCTATGGTCTGATGAAACAAAGATAAACTTATTTGGTTCAGATGGTGTCAAGCGTGTGTGGCGGCAACCAGGGGAGGAGTACAAAGACAAGTGTGTCTTGTCTACAGTCAATCATGGTGGTGGGAGTGTCATGGTCTGGGGCTGCATGAGTGCTGCCGGCACTGGGGAGCTACAGTTCATTGAGGGAACCATGAATGCCAACATGTACTGTGACATACTGAAGCAGAGCCCCTCCCTTCGGAGACTGGGCACAGGGCAGTATTCCAACATGATAACGACCCCAAGACGACCACTGCCTTGCTAAAGAAGCTGAGGGTAAAGGTGATGGACTGGCCAAGCATGTCTCCAGATCTAAACCCTATTGAGCATCTGTGGGGCATCCTCAAACAGAGGGTGGAGGAGCACAAGGTCTCTAACATCCACCAGGTCCGTGATGTCGTCATGGAGGAGTGGAAGAGGACTCCAGTGGTAACCTGTGAAGCTCTGGTGAACTCCATGCCCAAGAGGGTTAAGGCAGTGCTGGAAAATAATGGCGGCCACACAAAATATTGACACTTTGGGCCCAATTTGGACATTTTCACTTAGGGGTGTACTCACTTTTGTGGCCAGCGGTTTAGACATTAATGGCTGTGTGTTGAGTTATTTTGAGGGGACAGCAAATTTACACTGTTATACAAGCTGTACACTCACTACTTTACATTGTAGCAAAGTGTAATTTCTTCAGGGTTGTCACATGAAAGATATAATAAAATATTTACAAAAATGTGTGTGTGTGTGTGTGTGTGTATATATATATATGAGGAACTTCAATTTTTTAGTTCTGTAAGAAACTCCTTCAGTTTATATTTACTTACTGCTGCCCCTTCAACCTTTAGGGGCCCATTAAGACCATTGCATTGCGGTGTCATTTTGTTGTGAATGGAAGTGCATTAATGTGGTGCTATTAATTACAGTTTTTGTTCACATCAGGAAGATTTCTCTTCTCTGGGTGTCACCAGAGTAGGAAGTGAGGAAATATCTGTACCCAGGTCACAGACAACAATAAAAACAATATACCATGGACAACTACGTGCAGATTTTTAAGGCACCACACAAGAAGATTAAAATGTATTTAAGAGGTTCTCGTTCATATGTTTTATTGCTTTCCTTTAATTTTCATCCCATAAAAGACATAAAACGTAAGGTCTTCTACATTAATCTTCCAAAAGCTTTTAACATTTTATTACTGCCCCACCACTTGTCATGGCCTAAAGCCTAATACACATGATCAGAAACTTACATGAAAAATACTGCTTTCTAAGCGATCACCCGATAATCTGATCATTAGTACACAGCTTTCGAGAGCCAATCAAGACAGTTCATACGGAATTATCATTTTTTTATTGTACTATACCAGATCGTACAATTTTCATACAATCAGTACAGTTTTTGCCCGATAAAAATTGGAAGAGCATTTTCGAAATTGAAAGATTACATTACAATACATCATTACATCACTTCCCAAGTTGTATTCTGCCATATGAGAATTTTCGTACGTTGAGTAACCTCTTCATTTTTTATATGAGACTAGCATGCAAAAAAAAAAATAGACGATTATTTGTCCGATATTCTTATGTGTACTAGGCTTAACCAACCACATGAAAATAAATGGTAATAGACGTGGATACATAAAGCAAAGAATTTTCAGGTTTTTAGGTCCACGCTGACGTAGAGTGACATCAGCTCAACGCAGTTTGTAGCTTCTTTCGTCTCTACTTCATCAAGAGTGCAGTATAGAAGAGTCTACAATAAACACAGAATACTTAAATACAAATCGATAGCATTGGATATAACCTAATATCTATCATTATAACCTCTTGCCGCAAAAATTCTTTACATATGTACAGTGCCTTGAAAATGTATTCATGCCCCTTGAAATTTTCCACATTTTGTCACGTTACAACCAAAAACGTAAATGTGTTTTATTGGGATTTTATGTGAAAGACCAACACACAGTTTCACATAATTGTGAAGTTTAAGGAAAATAATAAATGGTTTTCAACATATTTTACAAATAAATATCTGAATAGTGTGGCGTGCATTTGTATTCAGCCCCCTTTACTCTGATACTCCTAACTAAAATCTAGTGGAACCAATTGCCTTCAGAAGTCACCTAATTAGTAAATAGAGTCCACCTGTGTGTAATTTAATCTTAGTATAAATACAGCTGTTCTGTGAAGCCCTCAGAAGTTTGTTAGACAACCTTAGTTAACCGCATCATGAAGGTCAAGGAACACACCAGACAGGCCAGGGATAAAGTTGGGGAGAAATGTAAAGCAGGGTTAGGTTATAAAAAAAATATCCCAAGCTTTGAACAACTCACGGAGCACTGTTCAATCCATCATCCGAAAATGGAAAGAGTATGGCACAACTGCAAACCTACCAAGACCCGGTCTTTCACCTAAACGGACAGCTTGGGCAAGGAAAACAATCTGAAAAGCAGCCAAGAGGCTCATGGTAACTCTAGAGGAGCTGCAGAGATTCACAGCTCAGGTAGGGGAATCTGTCCACAGTGGCAAGAAGAAAGCCATTGTTGAAAGTAAACCATAAGAAGTCCCGTTTGCAGTTTGAAAGAACCTGTGTGGGGGACACAGCCAACGTGGAAGAAGGTGCTCTGGTCAGATGATACCAAAATTTTACTTTTTGGCCTAAAAGCAAAACGCTATGTGAGGTAAGAAAACTAACACTGCACATCACCCTGAACACACCATCGGCCACCATGAAACATGGTGGTGGCAGCATCATGTAATGAGGATGCTTTTCTTCAGCAGGAACAGGGAAGCTGGTCAGAGTTGATGGAAAGATGGATGGAGCCAAATACAGGGAAATCTTAGAAGAAAACCAGAGTCTGCAAAAGACTTGAGACTGGGGTGGAGGTTCACCTTCCAGCAGGACAAGGACCCTAAACATTCAGCCAGAGCTACAATGGAATGGTTTATATCAAAGCATATTCATGTGTTAGAATGGCCCAGTCAAAGTCCAGACCCAAATCCAATTGAGAATCTGTGGCAAGACTTAAATTGCTGTTCACAGACGTTCTCCATCCAATCTGACAGAGCTTGAGCTATTTTACAAAGAAGAATGGGCAAAAATGTCACTCTCTAGATGTGCAAAGCTGGTAGAGACATCCCCAAAAAGACTTGCAGCTGTAATTGCAGTGAAAGGTGGTTCTACAAAGTATTGACTCAGGGGGGCTGAATACAAATGCACCCCACACTTTTCACATATTTATTTGTAAAAAAAATGTTGAAAACCATTTATCATTTTCCTTCCACTTCACAATTATGTGTCACTTTGTGTTGGTCTATCACATAAAATCCCAATAAAATACATTTACGTGTTTTGGGGTGTAACATGACAAAATATGGAAAATTTCAAGGGACTGTATAAAATGTGCAATCACCAGCCAATTGCCATAGTTCAGCGATTGATTTTGGTATGGTAAGTGAAATGTAAAGGGATCCCGGAGTTCAGATCTGACCCTAGATTCACATATATGCGGCTGCGGTTGATGCGTTTTTCCGGTGCGTATTTAAACCCGCATTTTTGCATGCAGTTTTCATGTTTTTTTGTTTTTTTTTTCTTTCTCTTTAACATGTAAATAGCTGGTTGTTAAGCCGGCTGCTATGACTTTAACAACCGATCAGTAGTGAGCTGTCAGCGGGGTTTCCCGCTGACAGCTGAATGTGAAATTTTTTTTGCCGGCAATAAAAAAAACAAAAATTGGGGGAAAAAAAACGGTGTGGGGCCTCCCCCAATCCATACCAGGCCCTCCCGGATAAGGGTATGGTATGGATTTTGGGGGAACTCCACTCCATTTAAAAAAAAATTGTCATGGGTTCCCCTCAAAATCCATACCAGACCCAAAGAGCCTGATATGGATTGGGGGGGAGACCATCCCCTCCTCATTTTTTTTACTTTTTTTTTTTTTTTTTGCCGGCAATTCTTGTTTTTACATTCATTTGCCAGCAGGGAACCCTACTGACAGCTGATGACTAATCGGTTGTTAAGAACGCGCCGGCCTGCTCGCCAACAACCAGCTATAGACAGTTTGTAATAGAAAAAAAAAAGTATGTAAAAAAGCATCAAAAATGCAACAGTTGTAATTTTGGTGCGGGTCCATTGAAGTCTATTACACGCAAAACGCAATCTGCTGCAGGGAAAAAAGTCCCTGACCCTTTTCAAAAACGCACCAGCTGAAAAAAACGCATAGATGTGATCGTGTACCTTAGGAAATCATGTTAAATGGACTGTAGTACGTTTCTGCAAACTGCAAAATGCACTAAAAAATGCATAGGTGTGAGCCTAGGGTAAAACCAGCCCCCCCAGTCTCCCACCCAAACCACCATCATGCAGTTTAATTTACATATACTGTTTTGTTTTTTTTTCTTTTTTAGAACTACAATATTTTTTTGGTTGACTACTGGCTGGTGATGTGTTGTGCAGTCTCCTTTTCAGCGATAGGTTGCCCTCAATCATGCAGAGCGCAATGCTGATGTTAGCCCTGCCCTCTGCAAAATTGTGCTGTTCGATGCAGGCAATGTGATAGACCATAGACTGGTGCTGGACCACAAAGCAGTGAATGTGCAGGTGCTTCACAGGAGGTGAGTATTGCAATGAAAGCGACCTAATTATTTTTTTAAAGAAATCTGTAACTGGAATTGGGCCAAATATGAGGGCTATTGTAAACCTTTCACGAGTAGCCTTGCACAGTAATATAAATTCTTGCATGATACTAGGAAAGAACAAACTGAACTTTTTGCATCGCTCCTCATGGTAATAGAAGCCCAGGCTTATCCCCAACTGGCAGCGTGACCTCACCATGCGGTCAGACAGCTGGGTCCACGGAGACGGCTCATCATGGTTATGTCACACTGGCTTCTCATACAGATGTTAGGCCTCTGCAGTAACACAAGCTCCCTGTGAAGTGTGCACACTGCCCGAGAAGGAATTGGCCTCCTGGGACCAGGGCCAAGCTGTCTGCCTAATTGGCATTGCGCCCTGCCACTGACGCTTATCTTAATCATGTTTCGCATTTAAAGAGCCATTCCAGGCAACAAGGAAACTTGGGACTTGCCAATGGCAACTCTACTCAGAGCGTACACCCAGATTATCTTTAATTTTATGGATTTCATATGAGAAATATTTAGTAAGGCCTTTACAATGGATTTCAGACTCTTGGCGCTTTCTTAAATCTGCCATCTCCCTCCCATGTCTGCGTCAAGCTAAATGGGTGCTACTACAACCAGGGAATACTTCAGCCATGGTTTCACATTTGTAGATTCTGCAGAGTGCGAAAGGTGAAAAATACTAGCACCCAGGGCTTTTTTTTCAGTGGGAACGTGGGGGAATGCAGTTCCAGCACTGAATGTTTATAATGGCACGGGGTGCAGAGTGTGTTGGAGGATCTATTGATGTTGACTGCTGTTGGATCTATTTATGTGGGGGGGTCTGTTGTTGCTGGGTTGCGTCGTATGTTGCAGGGAGTGATCTACTGTTGAGGGAGGGGTCCACTGTTGCTGGCTGCTTGAGGTTCTATTCATGCTGGCTGCTGGGGGAGTCTATTGTTGCTGGCTGCGGGAATCTATTCTACTGCTTTTCTTGTCATCATTAACACATTCCATACATTCCATAAAGTGGATGTAAACCTGATTCATTCAATTTGACCTTAGCATATTTATCTGTAGTGTTTACTTATCTCTCTCCAAAGCAATAAGTCTCGTGTCTTTCGGCTTTCGTTCCTCTGTTATCAGCATAATTTCTGACAAGTTCTCTGTCGACCGAGATAAAACCAGCCTAAAATTTGTGTTGGGGTCAGTGCTATAAATAGAATAGCAGAGAGCTTGTCTATTCACAGCACAGTTCTGCAAGTATCTTCATTCTTCTGCCTATGTAGAGGGGGGGGGGGGTGCCTTTCCTCCAAACAGCTGTCACACAGTGTATGACAAGACTACACTCCTACTGCTGAATGAGGAAGTAAACATTCTAACACCCTGTCAGAATTCTAAAGAATATAGAAAGGGAAAGACAGCAGATATACAAGTAAAACTTGTGTAGGAGGATTTGTTTCATCCCTGTGCATCATCGTTCACTTCAGTGGGTATATGAGAGGGTTTACATCCAATTTAACACTACAAAATTATTTATAAACAGGGGGCCAGCTTACTTTCCTTCAGACTTTAGGGGGGCCAGACTAAGGCCTTTGAGAGTATAAAAGGTCCCAACATCAGAGGGAAAAAAACAATGCCCCATCTTTGGTGTCAGTGGGAGGCATTGTACTCCATCATTGGTGTTAGTGGGAGCAGCTGTGCCCCATTATTGGTGTCATTGGGCTCAATTGTGGGTGTCATTGCCCCATCGTTGGTGTCGTCGTGAGGAATTGTGCTGTCTCAGTGACGGAGAATTATGCCCCATTGTTGGTATCAATGGTTGAAATAGTGCCCAAAGGGTTGGTGTTTGGAGACCACTGTTTTAAAGGAACAGTACTTAGGGGGGAGGGGGAGCAAGGTGCAGTGCTTGGCAGGGGGCAGGGACAAGGGTTGACTTAGAAGAGGGGGTTACCTACACCTATTCTCTCGAAAAAAAGAAAAAGGGATTCTTCTGGTAGCATAGTCATGTGCATATGGTATATGCCGGGTAATAATGAGAGCCACACATTGTGTTGGATGTTTCCGCTGAGCCCATCTAAATGAAAAGTGGTCCTGTTTAATAGGACTGGGCCTTTAATGTATTCTGTCGTAGCTGAGGTTGGTTTGAAAGAGGCTCACCTGCTGCTAATAAAAACATTCACATCTAATCCAACTAACTAGCACTGAAAATGGTCAACCATGGCAGCATTCTTATTATTTTCAGTAAAAAAAAAGCCTTGGCTCCCTTTCACTTCTGAGCATTTTTGTAGCTCAAAGATCCAAAAACACTCAACCTCCAAAATCCCATTGTTTTCAAATGTCAGTTCACACCTAGCATAGTGTGGCTTGTAGCTCAAAAAACGACATGAGCTTCAAGTGTTCTTGGCCTCAATAGACGGCAATGTGAGTGGCTGAAAAAACATGTGAAAACTCGCACATTACATGTTTTTTTTTGCAGAGGGCCCTGCTCATTAAAGCTTACAATCTATGAGGGAGGGTCATAAGATACAAGAGGTAATAACTGTGGGGGTGTGCTGATGGAGAAAATAAAAGTACAGTTGTTAGGTGGGGGCAGGATAAGCTTCTCTGAGGAGAAAAGTTTTCAGGGGTCGTCTAAAAGTGGACAGAGTTGGAGATAGTCGGACCGATTGGGGTAGGGAATTCCAAAGGATGGGAGAGGCTTGGGTGAAATCATAATTGCGAGTATGGGAGGAGAGTATGGGAGGAGATGACAAGGGAGCTAGAGAGCAGGAGGTCTTGGGAGGACCAAAGAGAGTGGCTTGGTTGGTATTTTGAGACAAGGTTAGTGATGTAGTGATGTCCGGCAATAAAAGTCCGATGGAGCAAAGTCCATTCGTGTGTACACAAAACCATCAGACTTTTGTACAAACTACAGTACGCAGCCGCGAGAATGGGGATCGCGCTGGTTCTCTGCGACAGGGTACTGTACATCTCGCGCTGGCTGCAATAGGAAAAACACATTTTCCTCCTGCGGCAGGCGCGAGAGGGAATTCCCCTCTGGGGGAATACCAGGCCCTTCGGTCTGGTATGAATTTTAAGGGGAAATCCCTACGCCGAAAAAACGGCATGGGGCCCCCCCGAAATCCATACCAGACCCTAATCCGACCACACAGCCCGGCCGGTCAGGAAAGGGGGTGGGGACGAGTGAGCGCCCCCCTCCTGAACCGGGGGGGCCTCTTCTCCCGGTGTCCGGATCTTCTCCGCTCTCTCCAGCGTCTTCTCCCAGTGTCCGGTTCTTCTCCACTCTCTCTGGCCTCTTCTCCCAGTGTCCGGTTCTTCTTCCGGCTCCTCCGCTATCTTCTGCCGCTCTTTTGCTAGCGGTGGCCCGGTCTTCTACGTTGTCTTCTTCCCTCCTCTGTTCTTCCGATGTTGACACAACGCTCTCTCCCGCTGTAATGCTGTGTGAGTGCTCTGCAATTACTTATATAGGCGGTGACCCCGCCCCCTTATGAAGAGGCCGGAGAGCGGGAGAAGAACCGGACGCCGGGAGAAGAGGCCGGAGAGAGCGGTGAAGTCGGAAGACCCCCGAAGTCGGAAGAAGACCCCCGGAGCTGTCTAATAAATTACTATAAAAACCTGTGTAGTGTGTTTTTGTTTATTGGCACTTTTTTCCCTAGGTGAATGGGTAGGGGTACGATGTACCCCATACTCATTCACATAGGGTGGGGGGCCGGGATCTGGGGGCCCCCTTATTAAAGGGGGCTCCAGGATTCCGATCAGCCCCTGCCCGCAGACCCCGACAACCAACGGCCAGGGTTGTCGGGAAGAGGCCCTTGTCCTCATCAACATGGGAACAAGGTGCTTTGGGGGAGGGGGAGTCGCAGGGCCCCCCTCCCCTAAAGCACCCCCCCATGTTGAGGGCATGCGGCCTGGTACGGTTCAGGAGGGGGGGTGCTCGCTCGTGCCCACCCCCTTTCCTGACCGGCCGGGCTGCGTGCTCGGATAAGGCTGCGTGCTCGGATAAGGGTCTGGTATGGATTTTGAGGGGACCCCCACACCGTTTTTTCAGCGTAGGGTTTTCCCCTTAAAATCCATACCAGACCTAAGGGCCTTGTATGCCCCTGGAGGGGAACCCATTCCGTTTTTTTATTTAAAATTTGGTGTGGAGTTACCAAACACAGTGCCTGGCCTTGGCGGGGATCCAAGTCGGATCCCCGCACCAGTGTGAACCCGGCTCGCAAGGTGTCAATCTCATCGATAAAAGCGGCGAGATTGACACAATATCAGACAACAATACAGAAGTTGACCAAAGGGTGGTGGTAAAGAGCTGAAAAACCACGTGATTTGGTGAAAGTTGGCTGAAAAAGTTCTGCCGTGTGTATGCAATACAAACTTATGGCCAACGCCCTTGTACAAAAATCCAAGGGAAAGTTTGTAAAAAGTCCTATTGTGTGTATGAGGCTTTAGTACGTTAGTTTACATAATTGGTGTTGTGTTGTGGTGGTGTTCCTTTTGAACGACCCCTCCCAAAGCACTTGCAAACGCACCCCACATAACATGTTTTGCAGTGCACTACAATATACAGATGGGGAACCATATATGCAATGTGATGAGGTATAAAAAAAAATGGAGCCCGATTTAAAATGAACTGCCCTAATGTTGCATGTGTTAGGAAAATAGAGCACATGAAAGGGGTTGTAAAGTCTATTTTTTTTTATTATTGTTAAAATAATAAAAAGGTTTATACTTATCCCCCTTTGCAATGTTATTACACAGATTATCTCAGATTCTCCTTTTCAGGGGTCCCCCACTGATGCTCTCGGCTCCTCCTCTCCTCTGTGCACCACCATAGGAAGCCATTTGCTATAGGGGCATACCCGCGGACTTGGTCTTGAGCCCAGCTGTGTATGTCCATAGACACACACACAGTGTGGCTCGGTCCCGCCCCCCCCCCCACACACACACACACACACACACTCTTTCTGCGCACAGGATTTGATTGACCGTAGCGGGAGCCAATGGCCCTGCTGCTGTCTCCCTGTCCTTTGAAAAAGAGGAGAGAGCCACTGCAAACTGTACTGAGCCACTGCAAATGGGTCCTGTGCTGGCTTGAGTGAGGCCTCAGGTAAGGGAGCCTTACAAATACTGGAACATTTTTTTTACATTAATGCAGGGAATGCATGAAGGCAATTTTTTTTTTTTACTGAACTGGTTTTATCATGCTTGTGTATTTGCATGTTGCTTTCTCCTCTCATGTATAATCATGGCTCTCAGCACTTCTTTGTGCTGGAGTCTCCTCTGAGTCAGAGACGTTGTCATGGGGGCATCCTTGAAATGAGCTGTGGACCTCATGCAAATCCTTTGTACAGCATTCCCTATTATTTCCTATTATTTCTTGCTTATTATGTTGTTGGCATCTAAGAAATGGAAGTTGGATTTAAATATTTAAGAACGTCAAATATAGCCAACGCTTTTAGGGGGGATGGACTCCCCCTTCCTCAAGGCTAATATAAAGAACAAAAAGAATATAGTTTGAAATACTATCGTGTATGTGTATTTGCATGTTAATTTCTCCTCTCATGTATGATCAGGGCTCTCAGCACTTCTATCTGCTGGGGTCTCCTCTAAGTCAGAGCCGTTCTCATGGGGGTCATCCTTGAAATGAGCTGTGGACCTCATACAAATCCTTTGTACAGCATTTCCTATTATTTTTTGCTTAGTATGTTGTTGGAAGCATCTAAGAAATGGAAGTTGGATTAAAATATTTAAGAACGTCAAATGCAGCGTTTAGGGGGCATGGGCTCACCCTTGTTCAAGGCTAATGCAAACAACATAAAGAATATAGTTTTGAAATACCATCTACGGCACTGACTGTCAACTTAAAATGTGTAGGGGGCCTAAACTGTGGCCTCTGACAACTCCAAGGGGCCCCACATAATATTCAGTATATGACAGAAGAGACATTGGACATATCAGAGGTGACAATCAGAATACAGACATACAACAGGGTGGCTGGAGACACAAGACACATATGAGTGACAGAGAAAGGCTGAGGACATACTACATTAGACTGATGGATCACTGTGCCAAAGGGCCGCATGTGGTCCTCGGCCCACAGTTTGGGCATAAGGGATCTATGTTATAACACTAAGTATTACCATCATTACATAGTTAGTAAGGTTGAATAAAGACACCAGTCAATCCAGTTCAACCTGAGTGAGCACCCACAATTGTCCCCATCCCCACACACTATATTTTTAATATTGTTTACATATCACTTAGTTGGAACACTGATTCCTGCTAATGATTTAAAAAGCATGATTCATATGCATAAATGTGAGCCTTACATAGGGCAGCCCATTCACTTGAATGGGCTGCCCTGTGCACGTTTGTTGCACACAAAAAAGCTCCGGGACCAAATTGTGGCCCTCAGCTAGGCTTGATTTTACACATGCATTTTTCCCCATAACCTTTGCAGCAAAATCGTGGGTTTGGGTGAATGGCATCCAAACACATATTACACATTTTGCTGAGATCTGGAGTCTCAGGCAGAGTTGCAGCTATTCAGCCCCCCGTGATTCCTAATCCCCTATATAATGGGGACGGAAAGTATTCAGACCCCCTTAAATTTTTCACTCTTTGTTATATTGCAGCCATTTGCTAAAAGCATTTAAGTTCATTTTTTTCCTCATTAATGTACACACAGCACCCCATATTGACAGAAAAACACAGAATTGTTTACATTTTTGCAGATTTATTAAAAAAGAAAAACTGAAATATCACATGGTCCTAAGTATTTAGACCCTTTGCTCAGTATTTAGTAGAAGCACCCTTTTGATCTAATACAGTCATTTTTGGGAAAGATGCAACAAGTTTTTCACACCTGGATTTGGGGATCCTCTGCCATTCCTCCTTGCAGATCCTCTCCAGTTCTGTCAGCCATTTTTAGGTCTCTGCAGAGATGCTCAATTGGGTTTAAGTCAGGGCTCTGGCTGGGCCATTCAAGAACAATCACAGAGTTGTTGTGAAGCCACTCTTTTGTTATTTTAGGGTCATTGTCTTGTTGGAAGGTAAACCTTCGGCCCAGTCTGAGATCCTGAGCACTCTGGAGAAGGTTTTTGTCCGGGATATCCTGTATGTACTTGGCCGCATTCATCTTTCCCTCGATTGCAACCAGTCATCCTGTCCCTGCAGCTGAAAAAACACCCCAAAAGCATGTTGCTGCCACCACCATGCTTCACTGTTGGGACTGTATTGGACAGGTGATGAGCAGTGCCTCTTTTTTTTTTCCACACATCCAATTAAGGCCAAAAAGTTCTATCTTGGTCTCATCAGACCAGAGAATCTTATTTCTTACCATCTTGGAGTCCTTCAGGTGTTTTTTTTAGCAAACTCCATGCGGGCTTTCATGTGTCTTGCACTGAGGAGAGGCTTCCATCAGGCCACTCTGCCATAAAACCCCGACTGGTGGAGGGCTGCAGTGATGGTTGACTTTCTACAACTTTCTCCCACCTCCCGACTGCATCTCTGGAGCTCAGCCACAGTGATCTTTGGGGTCTTCTTTACCTCTCTCACCAAGGCTCTTCTCCCCCGATAGCTCAGTTTGGCCGGACGGCCAGCTCTAGGAGGGGTTCTGGTCGTCCCAAACATCTTCCATTTAAGGATTATGGAGGCCACTGTGTTCTTAGGAACCCTAAGTGCAGCAGAATTTTTTTTGTAACCATGGCCAGATCTGTGCCTTGCCACAATTCTGTCTCTGAGCTCTTCAGGCAGTTCCTTTGACCTCATGATTCTCATTTGCTCTGACATGCACTGTGAGCTGTAAGGTCTTACATGGACAGGTGTGTTGCTTTCCTAATCAAGTCCAATCAGTATAATCAAATACAGCTGGACTCAAATGAATGTGTAGAACCATCCCAAGGATGATCAGAAGAAATGGACAGCACCTGAGTTAAATATATGAGTGTCACAGCAAAGGGTCTGAATACTTAGGACCATGTGATATTTCAGTTTTTTTTTTTAATAAATCTGCAAAAATGTCAACAATTCTATGTTTTTCTGTCAATATGGGGTGCTGTGTGTACATTAATTAGGGAAAAAATGAACTTAAATGATTTTAGCAAATGGCTGCAATATAACAAAGAGTGAAAAATTTAAGGGGGTCTGAATACTTTCCGTCCCCACTGTATGAGAACGGGGCCTTAGAGTTCCCACAGGGTCACGTGTATTTAGAAACATATGTGCTAGAAGAAAAGGGAAAATATACTTAGCTTTCCCGCTGCCTGCATTTTGAAACGCATCCCCTTTGCTGCTCCCCAGGCCATTACAAGTATTCAACCAGTTGAAGGAGTCAAATTCCAAAGAGCAACTCTTTAACAGTCATGCATAGCACTAGTCATACACAGCGCATCTCACAGCAGCCTCAGTTGTAGTAGGTAAATTGGAGCGCCTCTCCCTCCCATCTTTTGATGGCTGCAAGGTCTGAGAACTAGATACGGAGATCTCACTCACATGGCATATGTGGCACCCACATGGCACCCACTTTCTGCCTGAAACCAAGCATTCTCATCAGCTTCATCCAAGATTCTTTGGGAAGAGACAAGTCAACAGTCGTGTGATAGAAGGCCTCGGAAGTGCCCTGCTCTGATTTTCACACCAGCTCCTTCTAGAGTTTAAAGGTGATGAGTAAGGCGCAATGAAAGCTATAACGGTGAGCCTGGCACTGCAGATCTCCCAACCAGCTCTTTGCTGGCGTTCCAAGTAGGTAATAGATCAGGCTGCTGTGAGTTCAGATGTGGCTTGCTGTGGGCAGTGTGCCATGGCATTGTACTGTCTGATAACTCCCTTCCTGGCCTGTGCCCAGGGCTCTGCAATTCTGCTTTCCCCTGTCCATCTGCCTGACACACAGCTGTCATTGGCCTCTATATATCCCTCGTCCACATTACAGGACAGCCCCTGACATACACTCCCCTTTTTATTCTGCCCAAGTAGGACTTCAAAAATTGTGAAAACTTTTTAAATTCTGCCTGTGCAACAATTCTATCTTGCCCCACACAAGCTGCAGGTTGAAATGAGGCTTAGAAGGGGAGTGCCTGCTCTGTAAACCAATGGGTGAGGATAATTTGCAGTTCAGTTCCAGATAGAAGTTCACAAAGATGTTCCAAACTGGAGTCCAGGGAGGGGAAGATTGATTTATAAGGGTCAGCATTAAGGAAAGACTAGTGCAGATATATATCTACCTAAAAGTTTATACGATACAATTCATGTAGGTCAGTGAAAAGCCATGAGGAGGAACTACAGTCCACAGGGACCGTTCTTACAATAACAGGCTCTGCTTCCTGCTTTGCCGCACTGGACAGTGACTGCCTTCCTGAGACATTTTGTGGTCTCTCTCTAATGATGTAAAACACCCACAATGCCCCTGATGGCCACATGCTGTGATTCTGGATTTTGTTAACTGAAAACTAATAATGCGATTCAGTGATATTTACATGGACCCTACCGATTTGCATTAAAAGTTAATTTTAATAAGACCACTTTAAGCAGACACTTTTACTTTGCCCATTCAAGGCTGTGAAAATGCCCCTACCTGATTGATGCTCACTTCTCCAGTACCCTGCCACCTCTACTTACCTCAGTCAGTGCAAAATACCTGTTGTTTCCAAGTATGGAGGATCACAGGACCTCCTCCAAAGTGGTCTAGCAGCATTTGCCAGGCCTGGAGTCAGGTGAATCAAAGCTTATTCTAATCTCAATTCCAGATGCACACGTCAGTGAGTTGCTGAAGTCTGTGAGTACTGGGGGTTGGGGGGTTTAAGGCTTTTTGACAGTCCTAGTTCATCTCTGCAGAAAAAAAATCTTTTGAGTTGTGAAATATGGAATAATCTTATGAAGGAGCCTGTTCCAGAAGGCAGTTTTCCTCAAAAAATCATTAAGATGTTTTCCCGAAGTAGACTACATTGTTTTTAATGTTTTGTCTCCAGTGCTCTCGCCCTGGGAATTTCAGTTTTTTAAAGACAAATGTCACATCTACAACACATTTCCCCAACTCTCACTCTATCCATCTGTCTATGGAGAGTTTTAATTACACAAAGAGAGTCCGAAGGCAAGCAGCTCCTGCTGTGATGTCTCTATAGAAAACCTATAGTGCTCTGTATGTGTGGCATGAGTTCATCCTGTATGAAATGCTTATTTAAAAAACAAAGATTGTAGTAATAAAAAAAAAAATTTAAACATTTTATATAAATTTTATATAGATTATAAATTTAAAAAAGTAAAATGTTAAATACAATTAAATCAAAACCCTTTTAGCTTCCCTGTTAACACCTAACAGTAAAGCTAGCCCTGAAAACTGTCCTTACCTTGTCAAACAATAACAATCAATGCCCATTGTCTGATATTTGAAAACCAAACCTCTATGAAATGCTTATTTGAAAAACAAGGATTGTAGTAATAAAAAAAAATAAACCTAAAAATGTATAAATGTAAAAAATAAAATGTTAAGTACTAGTGTTGCACCGATATCGGTATCTGTGCCGATACAATGCATTTGCACGAGTATGAGTACTCATGCAAATGCTCCGATAAATGAAGCTGATACTTTCAGGCTTGGTTCTTTCAGCTGACAGCAGGATTCTCCCACTGACTGCTGAAATGTAAAAAAAACCCCAGCAGTTATCAGTTGTTAAGGAGCGGGGCCTCTGCATCCTTAACAACCGATCACTCATTCAGCTATCAGTAAGGTTTCCTTGTTGATAGCTGAAGTGTAAACTAAAGTCCTGGCAATTGGAGATGTCCAAAAAAAAAAAAAAGCAGCTGGGCAATGTCTATCAACAACATTGCTCAGCTGAAAGATAAAAAGAAACATTGTATCTTACTGTTTTCTTTTTTTATTTTAAATGTTCCTCTGTTTAACCCCTTATTAACCCTTAATTTACACGAATTAGCCTTAATTAACTCCTTATTCTCCTTCCATTTAATTATTTTCTTGCTGATTTTTTTCACTTCTATTTTATAAACTATTAATAATTAAAACTTTTTTTTGTTTGCTTTGTTCATTAATATTTTTGCACCTTTAACATATATTTACACATTTCACATTGCAAAAAGTGCAAAATTTTAAAGAGATACATTTATTTCATTTATAGATAACTTTTCAATGCTTTGTACCATTGCTGACAGCTGAAGTATAAACAAAACAGTTGCGACAGGTATGGGTAATTGGTATCGGCGAGTATTTTAAAAAAAAGTATCGGTATTCATTGTAAAAGAAAATGGTATCGGTGCATCCCTATTAAATCAAAACCCTTTTAGCTTCCCTGTTAACACCTAAAAGTAAAGCTAGCCTTAAAAAAAACTGCCCTTACCTTGTCAAACAATAACAAGTAATGCACATTGTCTGAGATATCAGCACCAAACCTACTGCTTCTCCTAACAGCACAATAGTGAGGCCCATTTTATTTCATCAAAAGTTGTCTACTGTCATTGGGGTCAGTCAGGAATATTTGTCCCTTTTGGAGCATGGTGGCCTGAGTCAGCCCCTGCCTTCTTGTATGACTTTCTTATATGAAAAAATGGGATCTGGGGCCATTGATGATCTATATATGAAGCAATAACCACGACAAAGCCCTGATGTATACCACACCCCCCCCCCCCCCCCAAGGTAGTCTGTTCACAAAACATGTCAAGGCTTTGGGGTGTTGTTACCATGTGGACCCCCTTTCTTGGGTTTATGCATAGGCAGATACTCCCCCTTACCTGGACCTATACCATAATAGGGAGACTGTTCCATATCAGGAGACATTTATCTGTTTATATAGAGCTGGACCCGGATGCAGGTTTCAAAGACTGCCCTTCTTGTGCTACTTTATGGGAGGCTGGAGACACTACTTTACTGGGGTTTAACTTGATTTTCTGCCTTCAGTAATCATAGGGGTAGCATGGGAAATGTGTGTCACTGGTTGGTGTTATATACAGTACAAACCAGGTTTGACATTTTGGATGTGACAATAGACCTGTGATATGCCGTAACTCAGTATTGTGCACTGAGAATATTGCATTCCATGCAACGTATCATAGAAATCTTTGTAACTAGGGATCTAACTTATGGTCTTCACAGGAAAGACTTAATAGTGGACAGTGCAGTCTCCAGCCAGTCTTTTGGCTTTCAGAAAGGAGGAGCAGGGATTGCCTTGCCATCTTAGGCTATAATTTGTGTTTCTGTTGATGGAGATGGAGACACAACTCGAGTCCCTGCATGCAAGGGTGACTTCATAGAATGCTGTAAGAGAAAGGAACCACCATGAAACAGGAAAGCAGCAGTCATGGCACCAGCTTAAAGGGGTTGTAAAGCTTTGTGTTTTTTCACCTTAATGCATCCTATGCATTAAAGTGAAAAAACACCTTGCACTCTCCGGCCCCCCCCAAGCTCCAGTTTTACTTACCTGAGCCCCGAATCTCCGTGGGTGCGATCCCGCGTTGCTTTCCCCCAGCTCTTGTGGGCTCTTCATTGGATGATAGCAACGCAGCCATTGGCTCCCACTGCTGTCAAATCAATGACGCGGTGCGCCAGGGGGCGGGGCCGAGTGATACACTCGGTGGCTATGGCCGCCGACTGCATCACACGGGAGTGCGCCCGCAAGCTAACTCCCTTGGGAGAGCACTTCCCAGGCAGACAGGTTACTGTTTTGCAGCAGTCTCGAATGAAACTGAGCATAGGGAACCGCTTTGAATGAAGCCACCATCTTTCCCAACAACCTCATGCAAAGGCGAATAGAAGGACCCTTCTTCATCCTGACCACCTGAACCAGCTCCTTTTATGGCGCTGATCTTTGCCTGGGGTAAAAACACCCTCTTCTGGACTGTATCTATAACCAGACCCAGATACTCTAGTCTTCTTACTGGCTTTAAAGAAGATTTCTCTAGGTTGAGGACGCATCCTAGTTATTCCAGGTAGTTGACTGTGGTGACCATGCTTTGGACTAAAAATTAAGTTTTTCCACTTTGAAACACAGATATTTCTGATGATCGGGGAAAATAGGTACATGCAGCTATGCATCCTTGATGTCGATTGACGCCAGAAGTTCTCCTCCTTGTAGGATGGAGACTACTGATTGGATGTCCCGTGATGTACTCCAAGAAGAGGATTTTACAGGTAAGCTGTTATAAAAAAAAAATATTTTTCCCTTCTATTGGTTGAACTGAATGGGCTTTTTTTTTTAACCAGATTAACTGTAAGTCCTCCCTCAGCTGGGTCATGTGACTGGACCCGGAGAGGAACAGCCTCTCTTGCTCTGCACTGACAGGCTGCAGAAGTGGCTCCTGCTTCAAGTGACCGCCACAGCTGTCAGCATTAGCTGCTGTGCTGAGCTGTGGACACTCTGAGAGGGTTTGGACCCTTCTATCAATGCTCCTGGTGGTAGGGCTTAGAATTTACTCTGAGACTCAGAGATCTGAGAAGCTGAAAGACTTGTAAGATACTGAGAACAGAATAGTTACAGTGCCTTGCAAAAGTATTCACCCCCTTGGCATTTTTCGTGTTTTGTTGCCTCACAACCTGGAATTAACATGGATTGTTTGAGGATTTGCATCATTTAATTTACAGAACATTTTATTTTTTATTGTAAAGCAAACAACTAATAGGACAAAATAACAGAAAAAGTCAATGTGCATAACTATTCACCCCCCTAAAATCAATACTTTGTAGAGCCACCTTTTGCAGCTATCACAGCTCCAAGCCGCTTTGGATAAGTTCTATGAGATTACCACATCTTACCACTGGGATTTTTGCACATTCCTCCTTGCAAAACTGCTCCAGCTCTTTCAAGTTGGATGGTTTGCGCTTAAGTCTGACCACAGATTTTCTATTGGATTAAGGTCTGGGCTTTGACTAAGCCATTCCAACACATTTACATGTTTCCCCTTAAACCACTCAAGTGTTGCTTTAGCAGTGTGTTTGGGGTTATTGTCCTGCTGGAAGGTGAACCTCCGTCCTAGCCTCATATCACACACATAGTGGTACAGGTTTTGCTCAAGAATATCCCTGTATTTAGCACCATCCATTTTTCCCTCAACTCTGACCTGTTTCCCAGTCCCCACCACCATGTTTCACTGTGGGGATGGTGTTCTTTGGGTGATGTGATGTGTTGGGTTTGCGCCAGACAATTTCTTTGATGGTCAAAAAGTTAAATTTTAGTCTCATCAGACCAGAGCACCTTCCTCCATACATTTTGGGAGTCTCCCACGTGCCTTTTCACAAACGCAAAACGTGCCATATTGTTTGCGTTTTTTTTTACTGGAGTATTTGTACATAGGACGACAATAAGCCATACGCTCCATAGAGTTGGGCTTTATGGCCCAACTCTATAGAGGGTATGGCTTATTGTCGTCCTATGTACAGATACTCCAGTCTCTGCTGTGGAACTCTGCAGCTCCTCCAGGGTTACCTTAGGTCTCTGTGCTGCCTCTCTGATTAATGCCCTCCTTGCCCAGTCCATGAGTTCTAGTGTGCGGCCGTATCTTGGCAGGTTTGCAATTGTGCCATGTTCTTTCCATTTGGTTATGATAGATTTGATGGTGCTCCTAGGGATAATCAAGGATTTGGATATTTTTTTATAACCTAACCCTGACTTGTACTTCTCAACAACATTGTCCCTTACTTGTTTGAATAGTTCCTTGGTCTTCATGGCAGTGTTTGGTTAGTGGTGCCTCTCGCTTAGTTGTTGCAGCCTCTGGGGCCTTTCAAAAAGGTGTGTATATGTAATGACAGATCATGTGATACTTAGATTGCACACAGGTGGACATCATTTCACTAATTATGTGACTTCTGAAGATAACTGGTTGCACCAGAGCTTTTTATGGGCTTCATAACAAAGGGGGTGAATACATACGCACATGCCAATTATAAGTTTTTTATTTCTGAAAAATAGTTTTATGTATATATTTTTCTAATTTTACTTCACCAACTTAGACTATTTTGTTCTGATCCATCACATATAATTCAGATTTAAAAAAACATTGAACTAAAGGCTGTAATGTAACAAAATAAGTAAAAAGCCAAGGGGGGGGGGGGGATACTTTTGCAGAGCACTGTAGCTGGAAAATGAATGTTAAAGGTGAATTCCCTGCACTGCTGCCATCTCTTCCCTGATGTTTTTCCCCAGCACCGGTCCCGATTTAGGTGGTGACTCTGATGACATCTATCCTCCTAACTGTCCTTGATTTAGACTGTATGTTTGGGGTCAATGACAGTAGAGAGGGCCCCATCAAATATGTGATCAGTGCAGGAATCTCACCAATAGAGTCCCTGAGAAATAGTAAAGGCTGCCTGAGGATTTACCTCTCGAGCATCCATAAAAAATTGAAATATCAATTCTGTATGTACCGACTAACGGCTCTCGTCTTTCCTGCAGATCCGATTGGGTTGTTTTTTTGTTTTTTTAGGGTGAATAGACATCTGTTTCCATTTAGCTACATAAACCGTCCAAGCTACGGCATTTTGTTTATTCTCAAGCTGTTGAACATTTTACTTTAATCATTCCCATGTTATGTGTAACTTTAATCCCCATGATCAGGAGAGCAGAAATTGGTCTGCTGTGATGATGGATTATCGGCTCATCTAGTCAATGTTCTATACACCAATCGATTAAAAAAATGGATTATGCATGACATCTCTATCAGGTTTGTCATGGAAAGATCACATTTACACCCCCTTTCCCCCCCACCATCCCGCCATCTTGTAGGCTGTGCAGATCCCCCTCTCTCATCATGGTGGGGGATGTGGGACAGCTGTGAGGGTCTGCAGATTCTCACAGCCCACCTCGAGCTTTGTGTTTGACAGGCCAGAGCTCTGCGCTGAGCCCCCTTTTCCGGAAATTTCCCATCTATATCTCCGTCTGCACAGCTGTGTATTCGGGCCAGCTGGATCCTGTAAAACGGGGGCCCCCCTCCCCCCAAATTCTAGAAAGACAAATCTGTCCGCGGTGGAAAGCAGAGGTGTGGAGAATCCTGTGTGAAAATAGCTGCTTGCAGTGAAGGCCATAAAACCAGAGAAGTCCCTGCTGCATTATGATGGAGCGACAAGGAATCTGGCCTATTTGTTGGTCTTTTTTTTTTGTTACCCTAAATTGGGTCACAGTGTAAATATAGCCAGCCAGGCAGCTGTTTTTGACCTGAAATTCCCAGATAGGGTGCTAGCGTGACCTGCAGGCAAATGAGATGGCCATGTTGTGAGGTCGGTGAGAGTCTGCGTGAAACTGCACAGGGGTGGCCCTACAAATACAGCTACATATTGGTTCAGCAACCTGAACAAGTATCGCCAATGTTGAGATCCAGCCACTCTGCCAGACAGAACAGCCAAACCCTCAACCCCCATTTCAGCAGCACCACTTGGTCAAGACCACACCAACCTCACAATATAGCCATCCGATTCGCCTGTAGGTCACACTAGCGCCCCATCTGGAAATTTTCATTCAAAAACAGCCGCTGGACCGGCTATATTTAGCGTATAGATAACTATGTAGATCCACCAAAGAGGGGGCTAGAGGTTGCCAATCCCAAATTCAATATATAGAGAAGCAAATATCCCCCAGGTAAAGGATGAGGACTTTGAAGGCAACAAGGAAAAAGGGGGATCTAAACAAAGGTTAATAGTAATAACGTATTTATTGGTAATTAGAAAAAAAATATATAAAATTATTCAGGTGCAAACATCACCAGAAATGGAGTACATTAAAAACAACAAGTTTACAAGAGCTGAATCATTAATGCGTGGCAATTGAAGACATTCAGTCCGACGCGTTTCAGGACACTTGTGGGGTCCCTTCATCAGGGGAATTCAAGATGAGGTAAAATTGCCATAGCATATTCTAAAAATGCAAAACAGAAAAGTAATAATAGTAATATTGAAACAAAAAAAAGGGGGATATTTACACCTTCACCCTAAAAAAAAAAACCCTATCAGCCCGTTGATTGGGTTTAAGCAGTAGCACACTGATAAGTCATCAACTGGTATTCTCCTCCTGCCAGCATGTTCCTTCCCAGCACATGTGCATGTAGCAAAGCCTGGTTGGCTCCTTTTGCTGCCCCTCCCTCTTTCCCAGCCTTCTGAATAGGAACGCATTTCAATGCATACATTAATATATACGTCATAACGTATGTTGACATGTCATAATACACATAAACTCAAGGTGATGTGTATTGACATACGATAAGATGCATTGCTGAAATTGCACATCAATGCATACTAATGCCGCGTACACACGAGCGGACTTTACGGCGGACTTTGCCCGGCGGATTTTTCTACGTACTTTACGACGGACTTTCTGAATGAACGGACTTGCCTACACACAATCCAAGTCCGTCGAATTCGTACGTGATGACGTACGACCGGACTAAAACAAGGAAGTTCATAGCCAGTAGCCAATAGCTGCCCTAGCGTGGCTTTTTAGTCCGTCGAACTAGCATACAGACGGCGGACTTTTCGACCGGACTCGATTTCAACGGATAAATTTTAAACAAGTTTCAAATCTAAGTCCGTCCAACTTTTGAGAAAACAAAGTCCGCTGGAGCCCACACACATCGAATTGTCCGACGAAATCCAGTCTGCCGTGCAAAGTCTGCCGTAAAGTCCGCTCGTGTGTACGCGGCATAACACTATTGGCCTAAATTTTCAAGCACGTCTATTGATCTCCGTGGAAAACACATCAGAGGGAAAATGCATAGGCATGAATTCAGTCCTAGGTTTATTAATGCTCTGATGTATTGTACCTATGCTATCCATTTATTTGTATCCAGTGCAGGTTCTTATACTACATAGTTATTCGTAGAACGTATACAATCAGATTGCAACATGTGTAGCCAGCTATAGAAATATCAATCAACACAGATAAAAAGACCTCCTGGGGGCTTGCAGTACGCATATAATGTACACTAGGGGGCGCATGAAATTGCCATCATAGAATACTCAGCGCTCTCATTGTTCCTTGGCTGGATCCCATCAGAGCCAAATTCCTGTCTGCGTTCGGCTCGGACTGGGCTAGTCTGGGAATTTCACATCCAATAAAATCATCTCATCTATCCCCTAATAAAGTTAACTTGCTTCAGTACTGAACAATGGCAGCCTGACATGCAGCAGCAAAGCGCTTTAACCCCTTCCGCTCTATGTTAGTAAGCGCTTCTAAGCGACTGCCATTCCCACGATTTCCCATTCCCAACTCACTGCCATCCTGCTGTGTAATCTGTCTGTTCTATAATGGGATATACACAGCAGCTATCCAAGTAAAGTGAACTGAAACCTCAGAAGAGGATTTTTTTAAAATAAAAAAAGTAATGAAAACATTAAAAAAAAAAACAGGAATACGGGTGTAGCACGACCCCCTAAGGGGCTGCTTGGAATTACCTGCTCATCTGCCATGACCTGATGAACATTCCAACCCACCTGACACTATGGGTTCAGACATCTTTGCACCACCTTAAAGCAATAAATCAGACAACTCTGTGCATTTATGTTCTGGTAATGTTTACTGGAACAGTTCAAAGAAGATATTGTCACAAAGAGGAGGTAATAGATCTGCTGAGTTTTGGGCAACAGCACCAACCCAGCAAAGGAATTCCTCCGAATAACACAAACCAAATATATGCAGGTAAAACAGTCTAGTATATACACATGTACAGTGGTATTCTGCTTACACCTAAAAGGATAAACAAGTTAGATGGTTATACTGACAAACTTCTGAAGGGGAAAACCTAAGCCAGCCTATAAAACTTTAACCCTAATGAGAGGTCAGACTTAATGGCAATGGTATAAGGGCCCTTGTAGCAGTAATGACAGTAATGTACTCGTTGCAGATCTGATGGTCTTCACTGGCATGTAGGAGCTCTTTAATTGTATCCAATAAAGTGTAATAGCAAGCAATAAGATTTCTTGAAATGGTAGTAGCTAAAGGTGTCTATGCACAATGTGCAAGATAGGTTCAGTGAAGTATTCCCAAGATGAAGATGTCTGTGCAAGGTGTCCCAGTGAAACCATGAGAAAAGGATTTGTAAAGGTGGGCGATTGCCCTCTCACCAACGACCAGGCCAATTTAGGACCCTCCTGACAGCAGCTTCTGTAGCGACACACGTGCAGTGGTCCGCCAAATCGATCTCCTGATGTGAAGCTCTGAACATGGGTTGGCGGGCGGGCCGGCCGAGGTGATGCTGAATGGATGTCCGACCAACAGCAAGCAGCGCTAGGCCCCTCTCGCCCGGGTTGGAATGTGATACACCGTGTGATAGGCTGCAACCTCTCTCTCCTTGCATGAAGAGGTCCATCTTGCGTCAATCCCAGGAGGAAGAGACCGCTGGGCAGGGCTTTGACTTCTTATATAGTTCCTCCCAGCAATCTCTCCGATAGCAGCAAAGATCCCTGGGATATGTAGTCCAGGTACAGAGTCATGTGAAACAATTAACAGTCTGATGAACTACTCATCCCACAATCCCTTTAGCTTGGCTCCCAAACATGATGTCAGTTGAAAACACTGGGCACTAGAGGGACATGCAATGCATAGAAATACCGGAGGAACACTGTACTTTATAACTATAGTCCAAATTGCTGCACGTCTACCTAAGGTGGCTGGTCACATGACTTAAGCCGAGGCATTGGCTGTGTAATCTTTACTCACTAGCAGGATCTTAGGGGGCTGGCATCAAGAGACCACTTAAATAGGCATGTGACAGGTACCACACGACTAATGCCTCAACACAGGCCATACAACCAGACACTGGGAGTTGGTCATTATACTGTTATTCCATCAGTGGTCAAGTTTTTTTTTTTTTTTCTCTTCATCAGTTGTCAAATTATTTGGAATTATGTTCTTATGTTGTTACAATTATCACCTGTACCCTAGGGCCTGCAGAAGAGCAAAGCACCTTGGACACCTGCAACAAGATGGGTTTAGTCAGGTCACACCAGACTCACACTGAGAGAGGAAGGAAAGCAGTACAGAGCAGAAAGCAGAGACACCTTTAGCCAGCCTTTGTCAACCGTGGTTCATCCACAGGAGTTCTGTGAGCTGTGGCTGATTGACCTCCCATTTGAAGGTACCTGCGTAATTCCAGGGCCGACACCACTTTGCAGAGTCCAGCGGCATGATATTAATAATCTTTTTAGCTATCTGTAAGGGAGCTTTCTTATTTCTGACTGTCACTCTAAGGGACATTATTCTCATTGGCACCAGATAAATTGGTTTTAGCAGGGGTTCCTTCAGACCTAGAAATGATTTCAAGGGATTCCTCAGTGGAAAAAAGGTTTGAGAAAGTCTGCCATATGTAATAAAGTATGGCTGAGCCTATGTACATGTAGCATCCTCCTAGCGTAGGATGCTAGGCAAATTTATTCTTTGGCTCCCTTTATAGTCAAGGAAAAAGGTATTGTTTGTTCTAGTCTCTTTAGGATTTTCTCAGCTGAGAGTTTGATTACTCCCCCTGCCTCTGAAACAAGCCTCCAGAGCATAGGACTCATTTTAATATTTATAATGCCTCAGCCAATCCCTGGAAGTAGGCATCCAGAAGGTGGTTGGGATGTGATAAATGTGCAGGGGGTTCTTTCCTCGTCAGGGAGGGTTCCAAAGCCTCTGGGGCTACTGTCCCCTGAGGTGGCCCATGCACTGTGTAGCTGTTATTGGGGTCTCAGCTGTGGCAGGGCTGAGAACCTGAAGCAATCCTTTTGAGGAGCTGGCTGTGGGAGTTTACCTAATGGGATCTGGTCTAGAGAAGGTGTGCAGCTGTCATGGGGCTTTGTGAGCACTGATCCTGAATTATGATCTCTGATCGTGTGCTTTTGGGATGCAAGTGCCAGAAGCAGCTATGGACCGAGGTGGCTCTCATAGGGTCTCATAGTGCTGCCCATTTCCCTGTGCCTTCAGCAGAATCCACGTATGGGAGCTTGGGGAAGAATGTCCTCCTGTTCCTGTGCAGCAATTTAAAGTATCTTGCACCCTAACAACCCCCCCCCCCCCCATCCTTTTAAAGTTCTTCAAGCAATAAAGACATTGCCTAGACTGTATTATTGGATATTGGAGGCGGTGTGCATGGACTGGTGCTTGTGGGGATGGGCAGCCTCTGTACTATTTGGGAAGGACCAGCTATTATCAGCGGTTCCTATGGGTGTAGCTCTATATACACATCTATAATTACACACTGTACAGTATAAGGCTTTTGAACCATTTAAACACATGAGATTATTCACATTATGCTGATCTCTTTCTCGTGTATATGTGAAAACACAATGTAGTAGAGTAGAACCTTCAAGAAGATATTCACATGTCTCATTCCATAACAAATCCCATAGAAAAAAATATTCCTTATTTCATGACATGCAAATTGCTCCTTTTCACTCCATGATCAACTATACTATACATCCAGAATGGCTGGTTAACAGCACAGATACATGCCAGTATTGTAGAGCCATTTGGCTTCTTGGCCATCATCCGTGCAATACATGAAAAAAACTTTGTTGGAATAGGACCAAAGACCACATCAATCAATCAAAACAGGGCAACCCACCCAGCCTCTCTGGCCTGGCTTATATCCGAGTGCTATTTATCCATGCAGAACCACTACAGACAGCCTGAATATAGCTATCTATCAAGCTGTCCCTCCAGAGTTGCTGGTTTGTAGCCCAGATACAACCTAAATATAGAGCCATTTATCCAACTGTCCATTCAGAGCCAAACAGTCTAATTGTAGAGCCATTTATTCAATTTTACAGAGAGACTGCTTTATAGTCCAGATACAGCCTATATATATATTTATAGAGTCATTTATCCAACTGCTCATCCAGAGATGCTGGTTTTTAACCCAGTTACAGTCTAAATATAGAGCCCTTTATCCAAGTGAACAACCAGAGACTGTTTTATAGCCTAGATACAACCTAAATATTTACAGTGCCTTGAAAAAGTATCCATACCCATTGAAATTTTCCACATTTTGTCATGTTACAACCAAAAATTGAGTTACAACAAAAAAATTGAAAACACAAAGTGGCACATAATTGTGAAATTATTATTATTATTATTATTATACAGTATTTATATAGCGCCAACAGTTTACGTAGCGCTTTACAACTTGAGGGTAGACAGTACAAATACAATACAATTTTATACAGTGGGAATCAGAGGGCCCTGCTCCTTAGAGCTTACAATCTAAGAGGGAAGGTCAAGAGATACAAGAGGTAATAACTGTGGGTGATGTGCTGATTGAGAAGATAAATGTACAGTTGTTAGGTGGGGGCCAGATAGGCTTCTCTGAAGAGATGAGTTTTCAGGGATCGTCTGAAAGTGGATAAAGTAGGAGAAAATCGGACGGATAGGGGTAGAGCATTCCAGAGGATGGGGGAGGCTCTGGAGAAGTCCTGAAGGCGAGCATGGGATGAGGTGACAAGGGAGTTTGAGAGCAGGAGGTCTTGGGAGGAGCGAAGAGAACGATTAGGTTGGTATTTTGTGACTAGGTTAGAGATGTAGCTAGGGGCCAGGTTGTGGATGGCTTTGTAAGTTATAGTTAGTATCTTGAATTTAATTCGGTGACTGAGTGGCAGCCAATGGAGGGATTGGCAGAGGGGTGTAGCAGACGCTGAGCGGTTTGTGTGGTGGATGAGCCTGGCCGCAGCGTTCATGATGGACTGAAGTGGGGATAGCCTATTTAGAGGTAAACCAATGAGGAGGGAGTTGCAGTAGTCAAGGCGGGAGATGACCAGGGAGTGGATTAGAAGCTTTGTGGTGTCATTGGTTAGGAAGGGGCGTATCTTGGAGATGTTGCGAAGACAGAGGCGGCAAGCTTTGGATAGTGATAGAATGTGGGGTCGAAAGGTTAGTTCAGAGTCCAGGATTACACCTAGGACCTTGGCGTGGGGAGATGGGTTGATAGTTGAGCCGTTGATCTTGACAGGGAGATCAGGGGAAGTGGCACCTGAGGGAGGAAATATCATAAGCTCGGTTTTGGATAGGTTGAGTTTGAGAAAGTGATGTGACATCCAGGCTGATATGTCTGCTAGTAAGTTGGTAATGCGTGAGGAGACAGATGGAGAGAGCTGGGGGGTGGAGAGATAGATTTGGGTGTCATCAGCGTAGAGATGATATTTAAAGCCGTGGGAGGCAATCAACTGACCCAAGGAGGTGGTGTAGATTGAGAAAAGGAGAGGTCCGAGAACAGAACCTTGGGGGACCCCAACGGAAAAAGGAAGAGGAGAGGAAGAAGTAGAGTTGTAAGTGACACTGAAGGAGCGGTGGGATAGGTAGGATGAGAACCAGCGAAGAGTACAGTCACGGAGACCAAAGGAGTGGAGTTTTTTGAGGAGGAGGGGGTGGTCCACTGTGTCAAAGGCAGCAGAGAGATCCAGGAGAAGTAGTATAGAATAGTGTCCATTGGCTTTAGCCATTAGTAGGTCATTTGAGAGTATAAGGAGAGCAGTTTCCGTGGAGTGTTGAGGGCGAAAACCGGACTGAAGGGGATCAAGAAGTTTATTCATGGTCAGATGGTCGCTTAGTCGGTTGTAGACCAGTCTTTCAAGAAGTTTGGAGGAGAAGGAGAGTAAGGAGATGGGACGTAAGTTGTTGAGATTGGTGGGATCCAGTGAGGGCTTTTTTAGTATGGGGGTGACTAGCGCATGTTTTAGAGAGTTTGGGAAGATGCCACAAGAGAGGGAGAGGTTGAAAATGTGAGTTAGAGAGTGTAGAATCGAGTCAGAGGGTGAGCGTAGCATTTGCGAGGGAACAGGATCCAGGGGGCAAGTGGTTAGATGAGTGCTAGATAAAAGTTTAGCAACCTCAGTAGTAGTAGCAGGGTTGAATGAGGGAAGTAATGATTGTATCTGTGGACATGGGGTGTTGCATGGGGGAGGTTTTTGCGCATTGGCGATCTCCTCATGAATTGTATCAATCTTAGTTTTGAAGTGATTGGCAATCTCCTGGGCAGTGAGTGAGGTGGTGGGTGGAGGCAGTGGAGGACAGAGTAGAGTGTTGAAGGTAGAGAAGAGTTGACGTGGACTGGATGAGAAGGTGTTAATGAGTGTGATAAAGTAGGTCTGTTTGGCAGTGTGAAGGCAGGAGTAGTATTTTAGGAGGGCAGATTTATATTGTGTGAAGTCTTCCTGGGTCTTAGTCTTATGCCACAGGCGCTCAAGAGCGCGGCTACGTTTTCTGAGACTTCTGGTGTCATCTGTTTGCCAGGGTTGTAGCAGTCGGGGCCTAATTCTGCGTGTAGTGAGGGGGGCCAGCTTGTCTAGGGAGGAAGACAGTGAGCTGTTGTAGATGAAAGTAGCTAGGTTGGGGCAGGACAGGGGGGAGATTTTGTCATAGAGGTGATCAGTAGCAGAGTAGAGAAGAGAAGGGTTGAGGTGGCGAAGGTTTCTGCGTGTAACTGTTAGGCGGTTGGAGGGAGAAGAGGTGGAAGACAAGGAGAGAGCAAAACTAATAAGGTGGTGATCAGAGAGTGGGAGTGGATTGTTGGAAAGGTTGCACGGAGTGCACAGATAGGAGAAGGCAAGGTCAAGGGTGTTGCCATTGGAGTGGGTAGGAGCCTGTATCCATTGCTTCAGGTCAAGCGATGAGGTTAGACTAAGAAGTTTAGAAGTAATAGTAGTGTTAGTGTTGACAGGGATGTTGAAGTCCCCAAGAATAATTGTGGGGATTTCAGAAGAGAGAAAGTAGGGTAGCCAGGCAGAGAAGTCATCAAGAAAGGCTGATACTGGTCCAGGGGGCCGGTAGATGACAGCAATTCTTAGAGAAATGGGAGAGAAAAGACGAATGCAATGTGCCTCAAAAGAGGAGAGTGTCAGAGAGGGAGGTGGGTGAAGAACCTGATAGGTGCTGCATGGGGCTAGAAGGATTCCCACTCCACCTCCCTTCCGTCCACTTGGTCTGGGGGAGTGAGTCCAGAGAAGGCCCCCATGGGAGAGGGAAGCAGGAGAAATAGTATCCGATTCATGAAGCCAGGTTTCAGTAATGGCAAGTAGGTTAAAGGAATTTGTGATGAAGAGGTCGTGGAGGGCGGTGAGTTTGTTGCAGACAGAACGTGCATTCCACAGGGCACAGGAAAAGGGGGGGCTGGTTTTGGAAAGAGGAATAGAGACCAAGTTCTGTGGGTTGCGGCTCCTGCCAGAGGGTGTAGGGGGATGGGAGTGTTGGGCAAAGACAGATGATGGTGGCCCAGGGTTTGGAGATATGTCACCAGAGATTAGGATAAGCAGGAGGGTGAGGGAGGTAATGTGGGACTGTGATTTATGTGAAGGGGCATGTCTCAGAGTACTGGAGCTTTTATCAGTGTATGGATGTAGAATGAGCGAGAGTTGGTAAGAGCAGTAGTAGGGGGAAGACAGAAGGCAGGGTGATATGTATAAGCAGGCGGGTGGAGAGGGGGGGTGAAGGTAAGAGAGTTTGAGGAGAGAGGAGAGGAGTGTCAGAAGCAGTGGTAGAGAGTGCATGTTACAGAGTGGAAGGAGAGCTTAATAGAGAGACGGGTCACCTGCAGTCTGTTAGCTGCTTTCCAGTGCAGATTGCTGTATTTGTTTGCTTCGTGCAATCGCTGTAGTGCAGAGAATGAAGTGCATATCACTTGTAGAAAGAATCACTTAGAGAAAGAAGCCTTAAAGATAGAAGCCATTGCAATGTGCTCCCCCGAGCTATGTGCTCACCCCTTAAGGATGCTCAAATATATACTGTTATAGGGGTGGGGTTGAAGTTCGTTAATTAATCATGAGTGACTATAAGAGTGCCTGGCAATCAAAGTGAACTTTTTGCTTCAAAAGTCAGAATAGCAAGAGGCCAAGACAAGATCAACACATAAAACTTAGGTAAGACAGTCCAGAAAAACAAATAATGTCATGGTTGTTCGCACAGGGCAACAGATAGAGAAGGCCACATACCAGAGACATACACACACAGAGACAGCAGGCAGATCCCAATTTCAGTTAACGGTGGAAGATGTGGATGAGCTGACACATACCAGAGACATACACACACAGAGACAGCAGGCAGATCCCAATTTCAGTTAACGGTGGAAGATGTGGATGAGCTGACACATACCAGAGACATACACACACAGAGACAGCAGGCAGATCCCAATTTCAGTTAACGGTGGAAGATGTGGATGAGCTGACACATACCTGTAAAGAGACAGAAGGAATGATCAGGTGAGGCAGAACTTAGTGCAGAGATTGAAGTGCATATCACTTGTAGAAAGAATCACTTAGAGAAAGAAGCCTTAAAGATAGAAGCCATTGCAATGTGCTCCCCTGAGCTATGAAATTGAAGGAAAATAATAAATGGTTTTAAATTTTTTTTACAAATAAAATTATCTTAAAAGCGTTGTGTGCTTTTGTATTCAGCCCCCTTTAATTTGATACCCGAACTAAAATCTAGTGGAACCACTTGCCTTCAGAAGTCACCTAATTAGTAAATAGAGTTCACCTGTGTGTAATTTAATCTTAGTATAAATACAGCTGTTCTGTGAGGTTTGTTAGAGAACCTTAGTAAACAAACAGCATCACGAAGGCCAAGGAACACACCAGACAGATCAGGGATAAAGTTGTAGAGAAGTTTAAAGCAGGGTTAGGTTATAAAACAATATCCCAAGCTTTAAACATCTCACAGAGCACTTTTCAATCCATTATCCGAAAATGGAAAGAGTATGGCACAACTGCAAACCTACCAAGACATGGCCATCCACCTAAATTGGCAGGCTGGGCAAGCAGAGCAATAATCAAAGAACCAGCCAAGAGGCCCATGGTAACTCTGGAGGAGCTGTAGCGATCCACAGCTCAGGTGGGAGAATCTGTCCACAGGACAACTATTAGTCGTGCCCTCCACAAATCTGGCCTTCATTGAAGAATGGCAAGAAGAAAGCCATTGTTGAAAGAAAGACATAAGAAGTCCCATTTTCAGTTTGCGAGAAGCCATGTGAGAGACACAGCAAACATGTGGAAGAAGGTGCTCTGGTCAGATGAAACCAAAATTGAACTTTTTGTCCTAAAAGCAAAACTCTATGTGTGGCAGAAAACGAATGCCCCGTACACACGGTCGGACTTTGTTCGGACATTCCGACAACAAAATCCTAGGATTTTTTCCGACGGATGTTGGCTCAAACTTGTCTTGCATACACACGGTCACACAAAGTTGTCGGAAAATCCGATCGTTCTGAACGCGGTGACGTAAAACACATACGTCGGGACTATAAACGGGGCAGTAGCCAATAGCTTTCATCTCTTTATTTATTCTGAGCATGCGTGGCACTTTGTCCGTCGGATTTGTGTACACACGATCGGAATTTCCGACAACGGATTTTGTTGTCGGAAAATTTTATCTCCTGCTCTCCAACTTTGTGTGTCGGAAAATCCGATGGAAAATGTCCGATGGAGCCCACACACGGTCGGAATTTCCGACAACACGCTCCGATCTGACATTTTCCATCGGAAAATCCGACCGTGTGTACGGGGCATAACACTGCACATCTCCCTGAACCCACCATGCCCACCATGAAACATGGTGGTGGCAGCATCATGTTGTGGGGATGCTTTTCTTCAGCAGGGACTGTGGAGCTGGTCAGAGTTCATGGGAAGATGGATGGAGCCAAATACAAGGCAATCTTAGAAGAAAACCTGTTAGAGTCTGTAAAATACTTGATACTGGGGCGGAGGTTCACCTTCCAGCAGGACAACGACCCTAAACATACAGCCAGAGCTACAATGGAATGATTCAGATCAAAGCATATTCATGTGTTAGAATGGCCCAGTCAAAGTCCAAACCTAAATCCAATTGAGAATCTGTGGCAAGACTTGGAAATTGCTGTTCACAGACGCTCTCCATCCAACCTGACAGAGCTTGAGCTATTTTGCACGGAAGAATGGGCAAAAATGTCACTCTCTAAATGTGCAAAGCTGGTAGAGACATACTGAAAAAAGACTTGCAGATGTAATTGCAGTGAAAGGTGATTCTACAAAGTATTGACTCGGGGGGGCTGAATACAAATGCACGCCATACTTTTCACATATTTATTTGTAAAAAATTTTGAAAACCATTTATCATTTTTCTTCCACTTCACAATTATGTGCCACTTTGTGTTGGTCTATCACATAAAATCCCAATAAAATACATTCACGTTTTTGGTTGTAACATGACAAAATGTGGAACATTTCAAGGGGTATGAATACTTTTTCAAGGCACTGTAACTGTATCCCAACCAGACTTCCAGATATTGCAGGCTTTCTATCCATCATCACTACACAGCAGAGACAGGGTCTCTTTTTTTCAAGCTGGGTTGTGAATATTCCCACTGTGGGCTTTGGGGCCTCGGACGTCCTCCCATCATTAGTAAGTGACATAAGAGGCGGAGGATGCAGTGACCCCCTCAGCCTTGAGGTTAATCACACTAATTATTGGGTCATTTTCTGGGAACTGAGGGATTTCCCTTTCATGTCTCCCGGAGAGTGAAAAGTGACCCTGATCACACAGGAGGTCATTTATCTTCATTCACTCCATAAAATGCCTGATCCCGGTCTATTAGTCCTAGAGGACCATCTATCATTACTGCAGAAGAGCCCAGCTCTCCCCTCCGCTCACCACAACACTAGAGGCCCTAATACACAGAGTAGTACAGCATGACTATACAGCAGAAGATCAGAGCTATAGTAATAATATACAGACCACCAGATCACCCTACATGACAAATCACTGGAGCTAGGATCCATATGCAGCAGATTACTGGAGCTAGGATCTTAACGCATCTAATCACTGGAGCAAGGAACCTTACATAACAGATCACTTGAGCTAGGATCCTTACACAGCAGATCACTGGAGCTAACATTTAAACAGAGTAGATTACTAGAACTAATATTCTTAAACAGCAATTTACTGGAGCTGGGACCCATCACTTCAGCTAGGACCCTTGCATGGCCAATCGCCGAAGCCAGGATCCTTACAAAGTCAATAACTGGAGTTAGATCCCTACACAGCCTGTCATTGGAGCTACGAACCTTACACAGCTGATAATTGGTGCCAGGATCCCTACACAGCCTTTCACTGGAGCTAAGACGCTTACATAGTCTATCACTGATGCTGGGACCCTTACGCAGCCTATCACTGGAGCTAGGAACCCTAACACAGCCCATCACTGGAGCTAAGACCCTTACATAGTCTATCACTGACACCGGGACCTTTACACAGCCTATCACTGGAGCTAGGAACCCTACACAGCCTATCACTGGAACTGGGAACCCTACACAGCCTATCACTGGAGCTAAGACCCTTACATAGCCTATCACTGGAGCTAGGGTTCTTACACAGCATATCACTGAAGTTAAGATTCCTGCACAGCCTATCACTGGAGTTAGGACTCTTACATAGCCAATCACCGGTGCTAGGACTCTTACATAGCCAATCACTGGAGCTAGGACTCTCATGCAGCCAGTCACTGGAGCTAGTACCCTTGCACAGCTTATCACTGGAGCTAGGACCCTTACACAGCAGGCCACTAGATCTTGGTTCCAAACAGCAGAGTACTGGTGCTAGGACCATTACATAGAAAAAGAATGCAGCTAAGTGAGGTGTGTGTGTGTGCTTATTCTATAGGGGATTACACACAGTACACAAAGTGAGCTGGGTAAACTCTGAATTTATCACAGTTGCATTGCTTGCTGATTACCATTTATTGAACTGAGCTGCGTACAACAGTGCTGAGTCTTCTATTCCTTTCATCTCAGGTTAACATTTAAGAACTTTGCCCCCTTTACCTTCCCCCATGTTTTTTTTTACATATATCTTTCTATTTGTATTTTATATCTTGTGTTTTGTACTTTATGTGTTTACCTTCACTCTCTGAGCTCTTGGTTGCAGCTATAGAATATAAATCCGCTGTGTGATGATTATATTGCGCCAAGAATAACTTTTATATGAACACTTTAGAAATGTGGCTTTCTATGTAGTGCACACGATCTGTTTTAATCATTATTAAATAATACGACAATTCTAGGAAATGATCTCTTAGTTAGAAGTTAGAATTAGTTCAGTATCTGGTCACATGACCCTTAGTGCACACCCTCCTGTCACTTGGCTGAGTGCTCTTACCCCATTATGTACAGAGAAGAGTATTAATCATTTTTTGTAGACACCCCTGATAAGATCAGCCAGGGAGCTGTGAAGAGGAGGATAGGTCTGCCTCGGGGTCACACGTGCTCAATTCATCAGACTCCCCCCTGGAGCAGATGGAGGGAGGTCCTCTTTAAATAACTTTTTTTTTACAGTTTAAAAACTTTTTCCAACCAATCACCAGACATTGCCACCGATCTGACAGTTTCTTGGGATAACTGAATGCTATAGAGATTAAAGTGGTTAAACCCAAAAATAAAAGTGTCATATATTGCAGCTTATCATTCCTTAGATGGATTTTCTTTTTTTTAGACTTTTTTCCCTTTATTTTCACCTGATGATCTGGTGAAAATATCAAATATTTAGGATTATTATGAATCCTTAGATGTGTTTTTTTTTTTATTAGACTTTTTTTCCCTTTATTTTCACCTGGTGATTCAGTGAAAATATCAATTAGGGATTATTATCAATCCTTAGATTTGTTTTCTTTTTTTTAGACTTCTTCCCTTTATTTTCACCCGGTGATCCTGTGAAAATATCAATTATAATCAATTATTATGGATTATTATCAATCCTTAGATGTGTTTTCTTTTTTTAGACTTTTTTTTTCTTTATCTGGTGATCCAGCCAGTAATACATTCCTGTTTTAGGACTTATGCATACTGGGCTTAAAAAAACTCTGCTTTTGCAGGCATGTGCCATTTTTTTTTTCTACCTGTAAACGCATCTCTATATTAGTCTAAGTGTCCATGCGCACATACAGAGAGGAAAAAAAGTATTTGATCCCCTGCTGATTTTGTGCGTTTGCCCACTGACAAAGAAATGATCAGTCTATAATTTTAATGGTAGGTTTAGAGACAGAATAACAACAAAAATATCCAGAAAAACGCATTTTAAAAAAAAGTTATAAATTTATTTGCATTTTAATGAGTGAAATAAGTATTTGACCCCTTCGCAAAACATGACTTAGTAAATGGTGGCAAAACCCTTGTTGGCAGTCACAGAGGTCAGACGTTTCTTGTAGATGGCCTCCAGGTTTTCACACATCTCAGGAGGGATTTTGTCCCACTCCTGTTTGCAGAACCTCTCCAAGTCATTAAGGTTTCGAGGCTGATGTTTGGTAACTCGAACCTTCAGCTCCCTCCACATATTTTCTATGGGATTAAGGTCTGGAGACTGGCTAGGCCACTCCCGGACCTTAATGTGTTTCTTCTTGAGCCACTCCTTTGTTGCCTTGGTCTGTGTTTTGGGTCATTGTCATGCTGGAATACCCATCTATGACCCATTTTCAATGCCCTGGCTGAGGAAAGGAGGCTCTCAACCAAGATTTGACAGTACATGGCCCCATCCATCGTCCCTTTGATTCAGTGAAGTTGTCCGGTCCCCTTAACAGAAAAACACCCCTAAAGCATAATGTTTCCACCTCCATGTTTGACCGTGGGATGGTGTTCTTGGGGTCATAGGCAGCATTCCTCCTCCACCAAGTTGAGTTGATTCCAAAGAGCTTTATTTTGGTCTCATCTGACCACAACACTTTTACTCAGTTCTCCTCTGAATCTTTCAAATGTTCATTAGCAAACTATAGACAGACCTGTACATGTGCTTTCTTGAGCAGGGGGACCTTGCGGGCGCTGCAGGATTTTAGTCCTCCATGGCGTAGTGTGCTACCAATTGTTTTCTTGGTGAGAAAAGAAAAGCAACTCCTGCGCACAGGTGGATCACCATATGTAGTAGGTAAAGCACTGGCCTTGCTGCCCTCAAGGATGGGGATCCTAGTGAAAACCGAGATAAAAAGAAGACAAAAGCGCACCAGCCTAGTGCATTAACTTTTAAAACATTTATTTGATAAAAAATATTAAAGGAAATAACTCACAGGCGATTAGTAGAGGAGGCACAACAAAAATCGCACCGATAAACAGTCTGCGATTTGGAAAGAGCGGAGCCTTCCAGGGGTCGTGGAGGAACGCACAGATGCTGCAATCCGCTAACGCGTTTCGAGGGGAATGTCCCCTCTTCCTCAGAGCTATGCAGTCGTTGTTTTCTTGGTGACTATGGTCCCAGCTGCCTTGAGATCATTGACAAGATTCTCCCGTGTAGTTCTGGGCTGATTCCTCACCGTTCACATGATCATTGAAACTCTACGAGGTGAGATCTTGCATGGAGCACCAGACTGAGGGAGATTGACAGTTACTTTGTGTTTCTTTCATTTGCGAATAATCGTACCAACTGTTGTCACCCTCTCACCAAGCTGCTTGGCAAAGGTCTTGTAGCCCATTCCAGCCTTGTGTAGGTCTACAATCTTGTCCCTGACATCCTTGGATAGCTCTTTGGTCTTGGCCATGGTGGTGAGATTGGAATCTGAGTGATTAATTGCATCTGTGGACAGGTGTCTTTTATACAGGTAACGTGCTGAGATTAGGAGCACTCCCTTTAATAGAGTGCTCCTAATCTCAGCTCGTTACCTGTATAGAAGACACCCAGGAGTCAGAAATCTTGCTGATTGGTAGGGCATCAAATCGTTATTTCACTCATTAAAATGCAAATCAATTAATAACTTTTTTGCAATGTGTTTTTCTGGATTTTTTTATTGTTATTCTGTCTCTCACTGTTAAAGTAAACTTACCATTAAAATTATAGACTGATCATTTCTTTGTCAGTGGGCAAACGTACAAAATCCATAGGGGATCAAATACTTTTTCCCCTCAGTGGAGCCATTTACAGCCGTATTAGAAAAGGAGCGTTTACAGACTGAAAGCATCACCAATGCATTCAGGAGAGGAGCTTTTGGGCAGAAAAAAAGCTTGGCACACCCAAACACGCCTAGGTGTGTTTAGCGCTTGAGCGTTCATTTAAATAGCCCGAATAAATTAATATTCTGGCCAATGGATCCATAATAGCTCAAACGCTTGACACGTGTGTGCAAAAAGCGGCTTTAGACGCATTTTTTAAGACAGATCTTCTCCTGCCAGGAGAAAAAGGTGTTCAGGGGAGCTGGGCAAATACTCAGTGTGCATGAGACCTTAGGGTGTCTCCACTCTGGATGGAGGAGCAACAGAGACACCTTTGGACAGCAGTATTGTCAGTCTGGGGAAAGGGGAGTGTTAGATGGACTAGCAGATTTAAAGTGGTTCTAAAGGCAGAAGATTTTTTACCTTGTGCATTAAGGTAAAAAATCTTTTAGGTGCAGCCCCCCCATTATACTTACCCAAGCCCCATCTTGATCCAGCAATAAATCTATCTCCTCATTGGCTCCTGTTGTTGTTGTCAATCACAGTCAGTGAGCCAATAAGGAGAGAGCCGGAGACAGGACAGTGTCTGTCCACAAGAGTGCGGCTCGGGAACGAGCCTGCTCGAGGGCCCCATAGCAAGCGGCTTGCTATTGGGGGCACTCAACAGTGGGGAAGAGCCAGGACCGCTGGTGGGGGAGCCGAGAAGGAGGGGATTGTCTCTACTCTGTGCAAAACTATTGCTCAGAGCAGGTAAGTATAAAATTTTATTTTTTAAAAACATTTTGAACCTTTAGATCCACTTTAAGCTGGCCATAGATTAACAGAATTTTGAACGAAAATTTATACAAAAATTCTCTGAACATTCAAACATTGTTCGAAAGATTTAGTTTGCTAAACCCAAACATAATCCCATCTGTAAGTCTCATAAATCCATATTTTATTCCCAATAGAAAATAGAAAACATGTCAAATGTTTAAACTGAGAAAGACCAATTATTCTAAAATGGAAGTCGACTGTGGCACCATAATTGGATTTTTGGAAGACCCTAGTGAATTTGGTAACTCCCCTTTAAAAAGCCATATACCTCTCCTGTGGTTGCCCAAACAAATTTAACAAAGTATGGGACCTCTGGAATAATTCAGAAGCCACCAATGATACTTATACTAGGTATTTATTAATCTGCAAACTGTTTCCACATGAAGGATAACCTAGGGGCCCCTCCCCACATGCTTGAGTATGCGGAGTCCGATCAATACCGTAGTGCCTTATGATCTACTTTCCCTCCTCTGCCCTGCAGGGAACTGAGTGAAGTTGACATATGACCCCTTGCCTTTTTTCCTTCTCCTTTATGTATCTGATTGGGAGTAGTTATTGGTACTGTTGTAATTGTTACTGTTTACAAGTTCTCTTTTGATGTTAGTGTATTTCACTGGGCCAGAGTATGCCCAAAAGGCCCTGTTTTGCAACCTGCCCTTTTCACATCTCATTCAAAAAATGTTTAAGCTGACACAAAGTTCCATTTTAAGAAAAAAATAAGGTAATTTTGATATTGATGGCAGCAACACGTCTCAAAAAAGTTGGGACAGCGCCATATTTACCACAATGTAGCATCCCCTCTTCTATTAACACTCTGTAAACATCTGGGGACTTGGGAGACCAGTTTCTGGAGTTTTTGATTGGTAAAATGCCTAGATTGCAGGCAGGCCAGTTAGATACCCTGGACTCTTCTACTATGTTGTCATAGATGCAGTATATGGTTTAGCATTGTCCTGATGAAATATGCAAGGCCTTCCCTCAAAAAGACGTCATCTGTATTGGAGCACATGCTGCTCTAAAACCTGGATATATCTTTCAGCATTGATGGTGCCTTTCCAAATGTGCAAGCTGCCCATTCCATACACACTAATGCCCCTCCCCATACCATCAGAGATGCAAGCTCTTGAACTGAGCACTGATAGCCAAAAGGTCCCTCTACTCTTTTGTCCAGAGCATGTTGCACCCGTGGTTGCCAAAAAGACTGCCAAATTTTGATTTGTCTGCCAACAGAACAGTTTTCCACTTTGCAACAGACCATTTTAAATGAGCTTTGGCCCAGAGATGACGGTGGTGTTTCTGGATCATGTTCGGATGGCTTCTTCTTTGCATGATAGAGCTATACCTTGTATTTTTAGATGGCACGGCAAACTGTGTTCATAGACAGTGATTTGTGGAGGAATCCCTAAGCCCATGCAGTGATGCCCATCACAGAATCATGCCTGTTTTTAATTCAGTACTATCTGAGGGCCCGAAGATCACAGGCATCCAATAGCGCATTTCAGACTTGTCCCTTGCACACAGATTCTTGGAATCCTTTGATATTATGTAATGTAGATGATGATGTATTTAAAGTCTTTTCAATTTTACATTGAGAAACATTATTCTAAAATTGTTTGACATTTTTAGATGAAGCTTTTTAAAGATTGGTGAACCTCTACCCATCTTTACTTCTGAAACAATCTGACTCTCTAAGATGCTCCTTCTATACTCAATCATGTTACTGGCCTGTTGCCAATGAACTTAATTAGTTGCAAAATGTTTTTCCAGCTCTTCCTTGTTAGCACCACTTACGTTGCCAGCTTTTTGTTGCCCTGTCCCAACTTTTGTGAGATGTGTTGCTGCCATCAGTTTCAAAATGATTTTTTTCTTAAAATGGTTAATTTTCTCCATTTAAACATTTGATATGTTTTCTAGTTTCTATTGTCAATAAAATATTTTATGAGATTTTTTAAATAATTGCATCCTGTTTTTATGTAGTTTTTGGAATTGGGGTTGTATTTCTGGAAGCTTCTTCCAGAGGCAGACATCAGCAATCAACCATCAGGCTTAGGGATAGACTTGACCAGACCTAAAAAATAAATTGCTGCTCAACTGACTACAGCAGAGCCAAAAACTAAATGTAACCAGTCTGGGGCAGGGCGCTACATCTCACAAAATATGGTGAGCATGCTTAACCACTTCAGCCCCGGAAGGATTTACCCCCTTCCTGACCAGAGCACTTTTTACAATTCGGCACTGCGTCGCTTTAACTGCTAATTGCGCGGTCATGCAATGCTGTACCCAAACGAAATTTGCGTCCTTTTCTTCCCACAAATAGAGCTTTCTTTTGATGGTATTTGATCACCTCTGCCGTTTTTATTTTTTGCGCTATACACGGAAAAAGACCGAAAATTTTGAAAAAAAATGATATTTTCTACTTTTTGTTCTAAAAAAAATCCAATAAACTCAATTTTAGTCATACATTTAGGCCAAAATGTATTCGGCCACATGTCTTTGGTAAAAAAAATGTCAATAAGTGTATATTTATTGGTTTGCGCAAAAGTTATAGCGTCTACAAACTAGGGTACATTTTCTGGAATTTACACAGCCTTTAATTTATGACTGCCTATGTCGATTCTTGAGGTGCTAAAATGGCAGGGCAGTACAAAACCCCCACAAATGACCCCATTTTGGAAAGTAGACACCCCAAGGAATTTGCTGAGAGGCATGTTGAGCCCATTGAATATTCATTTTTTTTGTCCCAAGTGATTGAATAATGACAAAAAAAAAAAAAAAAAAAAAAAAATTACAAAAAGTTGTCACTAAATGATATATTGCTCACACAGGCCATGGGCATATGTGGAATTGCACCCCAAAATACATTTAGCTGCTTCTCCTGAGTACGGGGATACCACATGTGTGGGACTTTTTAGGAGCCTAGCCGCGTACGGGACCCCGAAAACCAAGCACTGCCTTCAGGATTTCTAAGGGCGTACATTTTTGATTTTACTCCTCACTGCCTATCACAGTTTCGGAGGCCATGGAATGCCCAGGTGGCACAAACCCCCCCCAAATGACCCCATTTTGGAAAGTAGACACCCCAAGCTATTTGCTGAGAGGCATGGTGAGTATTTTGCAGCTCTCATTTGTTTTTGAAAATAAAGAAAGACGAGAAAAAAAAATTTTTTTTTTCTTTTTTCAATTTTCAAAACTTTGTGACAAAAAGTGAGGTCTGCAAAATACTCACTATACCTCTCATCAAATAGCTTGGGGTGTCTACTTTCCAAAATGGGGTCATTTGGGGTTTTTTTTTGCCACCTGGGCATTCCATGGCCCCCGAAACTGTGATAGGCGGTGAAGAGTGAAATCAAAAATTTACGGCCTTAGAAAGCCTGAAGGCGGTGCTTGGTTTTCGGGGTCCCGTACGCGGCTAGGCTCCCAAAAAGTCTCACACATGTGGTATCCCCGTACTCAGGAGAAGCAGCAGAATGTATTTTGGGGTGTAATTTCACATATTCCCATGGCATGTTTGAGCAATATATCATTTAGTGACAACTTTGCGCAAAAAAAAATAAAAAAAATAAAAAATTGTCTCTTTCCCGCAACTTGTGTCACAATATAAATTATTCCATGGACTCAACATGACTCTCAGCAAATAGCTTGGGGTGTCTACTTTCCAAAATGGGGTCATTTGGGGGGGGTTTGAACTGTCCTGGCATTTTATGCACAACATCTAGAAGCTTATGTCACACATCACCCACTCTTCTAACCACTTGAAGACAAAGCCCTTTCTGACACTTATTGTTTACATAAAAAAATAATTTTTTTTTGCAAGAAAATTACTTTGAACCCCCAAACATTATATATTTTTTTTAAAGCAAATGCCCTACAGATTAAAATGGTGGGTGTTTCATTTTTTTTTTTCACACAGTATTTGCGCAGCGATTTTTCAAACGCATTTTTTGGGGAAAAAACACACTTTTTTACATTTTAATGCACTAAAACACACTATATTGCCCAAATGTTTGATGAGATAAAAAAGATGATCTTAGGCCGAGTACATAGATACCAAACATGACATGCTTTAAAATTGCGCACAAACGTGCAGTGGCGACAAACTAAATACATTTTTAAAAGCCTTTAAAAGCCTTTACAGGTTACCACTTTAGATTTACAGAGGAGGTCTACTGCTAAAATTACTGCCCTCGATCTGACCTTCGCGGCGATACCTCACATGCATGGTGCAATTGCTGTTTACATTTGACGCCAGACCAACGCTTGCGTTCACCTTAGCGCGAGAGCAGGGGGGACAGGGGTGCTTTTTTTTTTTTTTTTTTTTTTTTTCTTTATTATTATTATTTTTTTATCTTATTTTTAAACTGTTCCTTTCATTTTTTTTTTTTTTTAAATCATTTTTATTGTTATCTCAGGGAATGTAAATATCCCCTATGATAGCAATAGGTAGTGACAGGTACTCTTTTTTGCAAAAATTGGGGTCTATTAGACCCTAGATTTCTCCTCTGCCCTCAAAGCATCTGATCACACCAAGATCGGTGTGATAAAATGCTTTCCCAATTTCCCAATGGCGCTGTTTACATCCGGCGAAATCTACGTCATAAAATGCTCGTAGCTTCCGGTTTCTTAGGTCATAGAGATGTTTGGAGCCACTCTGGTCTCTGATCAGCTCTATGGTCAGCTGGCTGAATCACCGGCTGCATTTTCAGGTTCCCTGTTGAGACAGGAGAGCCAGAGAAAAACACGGAAGATGTTGGGGGGGGGGGCATTCCCTCCCACTGCTTGTAAAAGCAGTCTAGAGGCTAATTAGCCACTAGGATTGCTTTTACATGAAAGCCGACCGCTGGCTGAAAAGAATGATACCAAGATGATACCTAAACCTGCAGGCATCATTCTGGTATAACCACTCAAAGTCGTGAATGGCATACCTGAAGACAAAAAAATGGTTAACAATAAAGCACAGTAAACGGTAAGGTATAAAAAAATTGCATACCTGAAAAGCAAACATGATAAAACATAATAACAATAACAATAACAATAACAATAAAACATTGCAGAATAGAATACAGTAAAAAAGAGCAGAACAATAGAGAGAGAATAGAGAGAGAGAGAACAATAAAACGACAACTATTTTTATTTTATATTTTTGTTTGTGTTTTTTTTTTTTTACACTTTTTTTTGTAACTAACTATAATAACTGTAACCGGTTCCAGGTTCGGGTCTCTCAAAATGCGATGGCATCTTGGGAGACCCTGTGAAAGTGTGCCTAGTCTGTGCAATGTTGTACCCTACGCTAATACTCAACTAGTGCATGGTAGCGTTCAAAACATTCACCAATGCAAAGACCAGGATTGTCAGGACAGGAGGGACAATAATAGCGGGTGTCACGGCTATATCCGCGCTTGCTGCAGACACAACATATTTTTTGGGGGGTTCGCTGGGTAGGGGTACTCGGGAGGACATAAAGAAAATGCCTCTCATGCAGCCGACTGCATTTGGTTGGGGATGTGAATGGGGGAAGTACGGGCGCTGCAGAAGCGGTGGGTTCCCAATTAGGATTGGCGAATGCAGCAGGAAGGGCACTATGGGCATGACGGGCCTGTGTTTGTCTTTTTGGTGGCAGCGGGACACTACTTGTGCTTGCCACCTCACCAGCTTGAACTGCACTTATGGGACTCGCCACGTCACCAAGTGTTACTGCAGTGCTGGTTTGACTACGACCGGGGTGACAGTGATCGATCGATACTGCACTTGGGTGGGCTGGGCCGGGCCGGGCGGAGGGGCAAAACGCAGGTGCTAGCAGGTATCTGGGCTGATCCCGCTAACACTGCGTTTTTGGGAACCCTAAACTGCTGGGGACGCTAGTATAGATCTGATCGGATCAGATATTGATCCGATCAGATACTATACCACTAAGGGAGGTGTATGGTGCGTGTACGGTGCGTGCGTGGGTGTTCGCGGTACTGGCGCTAATCTGACGCTGCCTGGGGCAACGCATATCACCGCCGGGCGATCAGGGGGCTAAACCTTTATTCGGTAATAAACGGCGGGTGCCCTGACACTATAAAAAATAAACTAACTAACCAGCGTCACCCGTAACAGTTATACGGTGATCAGTGGTGAAAGGGTTAACTAGGGGGCAATCAAGGGGTTAAAACATTTATTAGATAGTATATGGGGGTCCCTGTCGCTATAAAACACTGACGGCGAACCTAAATATTTACGTCCCTAACTAGCGTCACCAGTGACACTAATACAGCGATCAGAAAAATGATCGCTTAGCGACACTGGCGACAGGGGGTGATCAAGGGGTTAAAACTTTATTAGGGGGGGTACTGGCGCTAATCTGACGCTGCCTGGGGCGACGCATATCACCGCCGGGCGATCAGGGGGCTAAACCTTTATTCGGTAATAAACGGCGGGTGCCCTGACACTATAAAAAATAAACGAACTAACCAGCGTCACCCGTAACGGTTATACGGTGATCAGTGGTGAAAGGGTTAACTAGGGGGCAATCAAGGGGTTAAAACATTTATTAGATAGTATATGGGGGTCCCTGTCGCTATAAAACACTGACGGCGAACCTAAATATTTACGTCCCTAACTACCGTCACCAGCGACACTAATACAGCGATCAGAAAAATGATCGCTTAGCGACACTGGTGAGGGGGGGTGATCAAGGGGTTAAAACTTTATTAGGGGGGGTAAGGGGGGTACCCTAGACCTACAGGGGGGTTACAGTAACTGTCCTAACACTGCTAACTGTCACAAACTGACACTATGCAGTAATCAGGAAAAAAAAAAAAAAAAAAAAAAAAAAACCTGCTTGGTGTCAGTTTGTGACAGGGGGGGGGGTGATTGGGGGGGGATCGGGGGGCGATCGGGGGGGGATCGGGGGTGTAATGTATGCCTGGCATGTTCTACTGTGTGTGTTTGTGTTGTGCACTTACTTACATGTCATCTCTCCTCGGCGCTGGAACGGAAACTGACAGCCGAGGAGAGATGACATCACATCCTCTGCCTCTGTGTACTATACAGAGGCAGGGGATGTTTGTCAGTGGCTGGGAGCGATCGCGAGGGGGGGGCCACGATCGGATGGTCTCCCCCTCGTCTCTCATCGCTCCCAACCAAATGCCGACCGCAGCTGGCACCGGGGGGGGGTCCGATCGGACCCCCCACCCGCGGGAAGGCAATCACGTTTCAGGTACGTGATTTTGCCTGCCCGTGCCGCTCTGCTCACGTATATAGGCGTGAGGCGGTCGGCAAGTGGTTAATGAGAGGTTCAAACTATGGACTGCACTTCCCATGACACACTGGGGTCACTTGTGGACTTGTCATTGGATCTTCTTCGTATGGGCATGCTCATCAGTGCACTCAGCGGGTATGTGTTTGTCAATAGATTTGTTGGAACATTTCCTATTATGTGTGTGTATCATATATATCACTGGGGGATATTGAATAATGATACAAAAAAGTTCCAGGCACACTCTTCTGCTAGTTAAAACAAAAAGCCTAAAGCTGACCACACACTAGTAGAATTTTGTCCAAAAATGTTTGTTTTAAGAATGTTTGTTAGATTTTCTAATCAATAGTGGGGTCAATGTTTGTTTTCTACCATAGTGACTATAAAATTCAAGGGTGCAGGATGGAAAACTGTCTCGAACGATCGAATTTCCAACAGTGAACGTAATTTTCGTTTGGAAAAATCTTTTCACTCCAAAAACGAATGTTAACAGTGCACGTTTTCTGAAGTGCTTTTGAACGCCATTTGTCAGGTTGATGAATGTGTTGATAAGAATTGCCAGCCTTAATGGACTATTTCAACACTTTTGGCTCGTTCACACGTGTGGGCTGGGTCTACTGCACCCGTCCATGTGAGGTAACACTCGCATGGAGCGCGCTCATCAATGCCCGGGATCACGCGGAGATTGCAGTCATGTGAACAATCAAATATTAAGGCAATTCCCTGACTTAGAAATGTGTGTAGTAATAAAGTGTAGAGTTCCTCTAAAAAGCAACTTGTCCCATGTCACTACACACTGTAACTGCATTAGGAGGTGCATGTTGAGCCTGTGCCCACTCCACCAGTCCAGTGTACCTCTGTTACCTCCCTCCTAGTAATAGAATAGGGTCCCACCGAGCACCTAGCGGACCCCATGTGTGCTCTCACTTAACTCTGTCCTTCCCATACCACGTGACCAGGCCATAGATCTCCATAAAGCTAGTCTGCTCCCGGTTGCTATGGTAGACGGACTGCTAGTGGGGGAGCCAGAACATCGCCCCCTTCGCTACCGGAGGACCTGTCACCATATCAAATATATCACGCCTGAAGACTGGTCGCTGTAGCTTGTCCCTTCATTTGGTTACCCATAGCAACTACTCTCCTCTTCCTTGTCTTGCTGGGTTAACCTTTTTATAGTAGTGTTCCTTCACACCACATTGTGCTATTACAGACTCTGGTTTTTTGGACTACACCAGAACCAGCATGCACCCTTTGAATAACTTCAGACCAGGCTTAGAACGTCCTTTCCCTAAACCTAACACTTGGTGGGCCAAGCATACCTCCATGAAATGAAGTACATACAGTATAGGCACTGTCCATGTCTTGGATGCAGTCAGTGACTCACGGTATCTTCACGTCTTCTCCTCGGCACTCTCTGAAGGCGACTGCTACCACATTTACTCTCACTCTATTGCCCTCATACTTAGCGGTCCTCATCTTTATATGTCACAGGTGGGTCCACCAAAATCAAAAAGGCTGGGAACTAGGCCGAAAATGCTTAACCCTTTCCCCCCCAGCCTGAGCTGGATGCAAGAAACTGTCTGCATTTCAAGCTGCTTACATACGAGCATCTGAGGGTGGTTGAGTGGCATTTTTGCTGCCCCTTGACTATCCCCTTAAAATGGTAATAAATCCTACATATACCAGTGAATTGACTTGTTTCAGGTGACACACAGGGATGAAACAAATCCTCCTACATAAGTAGTACGTGTTTATCTGCAGTCTTCTCTTCATCTGTTCACAGTCGAGAATTTATAAACTTTGTCTAAGCAATCAGGAAAAAAAGGGGGTGGAGAGCTGAAATCACACTGTGCAGAGCTCAGTGAGGAGAGCTCTGAGAGCTGATTGGAGGGAAGAGACACGCCCCCTCACACAGGAACAGAGCTGAGGCTGTCAATCCCCTATCACCATTTTTCTCTTGGTGTCCGGAAAGCTTCAAGTTTTTCATGCTTCAAGGTGATACTGATATGGACTCTAAGGGTCCTACACTGAGTAATTCCGCTACGTGCAGTGCAGCCAATAAACCCTGAGTCTACACCTTTAAGGCGACGTTGACAACAGCCCCTATTGTAAAATACAGTGTTTTACCATGCTGGCTAGTATGGTTCTGGGTACGTTTTTTTTTTTTTTCAACTATATTTTAAGTGACACTTCCTGAATGTCACTGCACAACAGCATAATGTCTTGCAGTGCGAGACATGTGGGGCATTCAGTGTGCTCTGCAAAAATGCAGACACACAGCATTTTTCTGCTCTGCACTGCACAACACATCAGTGTGAACAAGGGACATAAACAATTGTTTTGTGTTTAAGTTATGGGATATTTGTATGCAAATTGATCAATACAGTCCCAATTCTACCAAAGACTGAGGCTGACATTTTCCTCTGATGGGCTATATCAGATGTCTGAACATCCAGAGAATGTCTTCTGCAAACGATCAGCGAAATTACAATGAAGGAGATCTGATGGCAGGAGATGCGTCAAAGAACTGAGAGTGGAGAAGAAACTGACACATGGAATAAAGAGACTGAAAGATCCTGATCAATGGAAAATAACTGGCCAACCATCGGTGTAAATCCTCATTTATTATTAAGCTGCAGAGAGATTGAAGCATTTCTCTCAATGGCTGCGAGCTGGGGAATAAAATGATGACATGGTGAGTACATATTATGACAAGTTCCCTGCTAAACACACCAGAGCCATTTAAGCATCCTCACATCCGAGCAGCACTCGCGGCTTATTAATAATGAGGAATAAAGAGGCAATGGATCCGGACCTGGCGAGGGTCATTCCAGGCAATCAGGAAAGGGAGGCCTCATTGTTCATTGCCTCTTCCTGTACATGGGGAGAGACCATAGAGCTGATGAAGGCATTATGGATTTTCCTTTGAGGGGAAGTCACGGTGAGGATCGAGGTCACACAGCGCTTATAAATGTATCTGATCGGCCTGTGATCTATATCAATCAATCAGCTAACTCAAAAGCAGCCACAATCAATTAAAAACAAAAATATCCAGAACTGTATGCTGCCAAGTTTCTAACCTGGGGTCCATGGAGAGGATAGCGAGAGGAGACACCTCGAATATCTTGACCAAGAGCCTTGAGAATATGTATGAGCCTGCCAGGAAACCCTTATGGATGTCCTTGTGTTTCACAATGCAAAATCAAGTCCAAGATGGATCACCATTAATCACTCTTTCCTAAAGAGCCACCAGGAGGCGGGGTATAAGGTGCTGACCCGATGGTATTATACACCAGTGAGGATCCATAAGATGTTCCCTCAGAGCTTAGATTTGTGCTGGAGAAGTGGGGAGGAACCAGGATCTCTCCTCCACATCTTCTGGTCCTGCCATCTTATACTCCCCTATTGGACCGAGGTTCACTGCATTGTCCAATGACTTTGTGCACCATGACAGCCGGGTCTTCCCCAGCCCCTCCCAGTAATCTGTTCACCAGATCCATGATGTGCCAAACCCGAGCGCCCAGTAGACAGCATACAGTTCGGCGCTTCAGGTCTTTGTGACAGATTGCCCTCTCTGTCCTTCTAAAAATTGAGTCCCCTACCACCAGAATCTGTCTATCCTTTCCCTTTGCTTCCCCCCCACTCACACTGGAGGAGTTCTGCCCCTGCCAGCTAGGAGAGTCCCTCAGCTCCAGCAGTGCTGGTCCCTGACAGGTTTCTCCAATGTCACTCAATGGAGCATACTTATTGGGATGCTCCATCCCAGGATCGTGCTCCCTGGCACTTTCCCCTCTATCCTTTCTGACTGTCACCCATCTACTCGTTTCTAGTGCCTGCACCTCTTTGTCTCCACCCACCTGTCGGTTACGTTTCCGGCTCTCCTTTAGTATGGAGGGTCTTCTCAGTGCTGACAGTTGCTTCCCTAGATTCAGAACCTGGACTTCCAGGGAAACAATGTGCTTACTTTTTGCACAGCAGTATTCCCCTTCCATCAGATGATCAAGAAACGCATACATGCCGCAAGATGTACACCAAGTCGCACCTCCACACCCGGCATTCCTAACACTAATACTCAACAATACAATACACAGGTACTCAACAAGACAATACACAGGTACTTAATGCCCATGTACACTTGCAGCCTAGGACCACTCGCAGCCCAACTGCACTCGCAGCCCAGATGCACTCGCAGCCTACCAGCACTCGTAGCCCACGTGCACTCACAGACAACGTGCATTTGCAGACCACGTGCACTCGCAGCCTATGTGCACTTGCAGCCTACAAGCACTCGCAGACCACGTTTTAAAAAAACTAACACATTTCTAATTAATGATGGGAGAATCGTACGAGAAATATAATCGAAAAAGAAATGCACAAGAGCTGTGACCTGGAAAGAAAAGAAGACTCATGCCATAAAATTGATTTTCTGTAGCAACATGAGGTGAAACTAAAGGCTTGGTTGATGGAATTTTGAAATCAATGGTGGTACCATCAGATTACAAAACAAAAATTGTTTTATTCTCAAAAGAAAATTTGTTCAGGACATGACCCATGTATGGACTGCATAAGGGAGGGTTGTAACCCCTGTAAGATTTATTTTTGCCATCTTTGTCCCATTGGAGAGATTTACCTTCTCTTGGGGCCCCCCCAGGTCACCGGAACTAGTGTCCCCATTGGAAGATTTCCCCTGTATTACTTTTCTGGGGACAACCCAAAATTTGGGATTTTCTTTTACTTTTACTTTAAATGATAATGGTACATATGACACATAGAAAGAGTAAAAACTGAGGCGCAGACAGCAATGAAAACTGGCAGGTGTTCGAATTCATCTCCACTCTATACAAAACAAAACAAAAAAGTTTTGCCTTTAGTTATACTTTAAGGATCTGCTACTGATGACTTGGTGCCAAATACCACAGCATATCTTCACAGGTCTATTGGTGTCCATGCCTCAACGGGCCAGGGCTGTTTTGGTGGCAAAAGGGGGTCCTACTCAATATTAGGCGAGTGGTCATAAAGATATGGCGGATCGGTGTATGTCTGCAAGTGCAGGTGTCCTCTGATTTCTTGGGCTCATTACTTACCCAATGGAATTTGGAAAACCACTTCTGACTCTGGTCTATAATACTGCTTTTATCACAGGTGGAAACCTCTGTAACATATGGGTTTTCTCCAGCTGCGAATTTCAGCACTGCCCCTGGCAGTGAAGGTGTTAAAATATGCAGGGGATTAGAAGAGTTTTCACGTACGTTAATAAAAAAAAGTCTCAGGTACTTCCTGGACACATTACAACCCCCTTCCCCCACCTCCCATCTAGGTTATGTCATCCTCCGTAAAAGTGACCCTGCCAGACCTGAGACAGGCGGGCAAGTCGAGAGATGTTGAAAAAAAACATCAGAAAAAACAATGAGTTAAAAAGCCGCACACGGCTGTGTTTATCCAGAACTAATAGCTAGATTTCAGCATGTCTTTGCCAGAGGAGCGGGGTCTGTGTGCACAGGCTTATTGTCTGTGGCAAGGGCGTAGGCCAGGAATGTCGTCTTCTCAATACCAGGCCCTATTCTTCTACAAAGACCCACAACAATGGATGATGGAAATGTTATCCATCTAGCAGGTCCCTCTTTTACAGATCTGAGGGGTATTTAAACATTTCTATAGGTGGGGGATGCCTCTCTTTGTTGATGTTTTAAGGCTCCTGCTGCACCCTTGTTCATATTTCCATCATCTGACATACGCGCTGTGCCCATAACACTACATGTGTAAAACACACATTTTTGGATAACGATTGCTCAAATCACTTACAGAGGACCTGTACTGTGGAAGCTGTGCCCAATCACATGGCAAAATAATAATTACTGTTATTCCCTGTGGTCTCCATGACACTGTCTTTTACCCCCCATTAATGGCTTACAAGGTTTTGTTCTGTACTACCTCTGTATGGAGGTGGCCATCTTGGTAGAGGCAGGGCTTTGCTTCCTCATGTCAGAGCTGTTTCATTGATGATGGGTGGAGTAATGATGATCAATCAGCAGACCTTTCTTCATGACTATTACTCAAGTTACACACATTGCCACATGGAGAGTATGAGTTGTCTCATCAGGCTCTTCACAGCTCTGAAACCTCTTAGCTTCTAGATGATACTTTATATCACGTAGAATGTCTAATGCCCCCAATTCCGGCTCTAGCTATTTCCTCCCCCTATCTACTATCCCCTCCATTTCACACTTCTCCCCTACTGTTATGGGTTATGTGGGCTCACTTAAGGCACAGAGTTTAAGCGACAACCCAGTCTTAACAAAACACCCCAAAAGAAGTTATTAGTGATCCTAGTGGCCCTCAGGCTACTTTTCTTCAAACTGACATGAGGTTACAGCCCTCAGGATCGCCTCACCAATGGGTCACAGGAACAGGATGCCTACGAACAGGGCTTTTTATCTCACACAATAGGTGCTGGAAAGTAACCGCGGCCCCACAAAACCCCTCCCCCTACACACACCCTCCAAATCATATCAAATAGTGGGTGTGTTCAGTCAAATTTCACGAAAACAGTAGGAGGGTCTTAAAGGGGCATTAAATACCAGGATTGCATTACATACAGAGTGCAGAGCTGTCACTTGTAAACACAGAAACCAGACTTCTGTGTTTACAAGTGATTGTGGTGAGCAGGCACCAAAGGGTCTGAGCCAGAGGTGGTGGAACTGAGTTCCACCAAGTTCCCCCTGAAAAAAAGCCCTGGCTACGAAGCCAAGACAGGGTGTAAATAACAGGAGGCCCAAATCCAGGCAAAGGTCAAAGGAGGCAAGAGAGTAGTCAATATCCAAGCAGAGGTCAAGGCAGGTGGCAGGCAATAGAGTAGTAGAAACGGCCAGATTAGGCAAAGAGGCAGGAGACACTGCCGGATCAACAACAGACAAATAAGGAACAATAGTGTTCTTACACATAAGATAACTGACAAGAAGTCACCGCACCAGCCACCATGAGGGGAGGAGCCTAAATATCCTCTTGGCCAGTGAGCACACTCAGCATCAGACACACTCTCTAATGCACGCTAACACATTCTTGCGCTTACAGTGCTCAACTGGCCATAGCCAAAAAGCCAGAATTCGCTGTGTGTGTGCATAAAACATGCTGTAGGCAGACAATCTTAGAACACCTACTCATCTAAGTACCCTCTCAAGGATCATCTATGGTCACACAGTCCCGTTTCCCAACATGGGACTTTCCTCAGTAGACACACATGTTGAAGAACTCTATTAACTGTACCATTTTGCAGTTACAACCGCTGATATATGTACCATACGACCATGTAAATTATATTGCAGTGTACTCTGACTGATTGTGTGATCTGATCTGCAGTCCAAACCTTCCCTGCTAAACCTCCAGTAAAATGTTACTATTAAAAAATAAAAAAAGCAAGAGAAGAGATGGAGGAAGAACAGATCAACAGAATGGATGAAGCAGAAGCAGGGAGATTATTGCACTATGGGTTCTCAGGTATAGCTCCCTCTCCAGCAATAAGAACAGTGAGCAGCACAATAGTGACATCACCAAATGTCACTGCAAATCTGGTAAGACTTACCTTCATAGGCAGCAATGTGATAGATCTGACACTGCAAATATACAAGTATGAAACTACAGAACAGGAGTGCCTAGGCACCTTTACATTTCAGGAAGTGCTCTTAAATGTAATATATACGTTACTTTTTGCAAATGCTCATACACTGTGCTTGTGGTTATGATAGCACTGCCCTATACACTAGTACAATGATCATGTTAAAGGGGGGTTCCGGCCGGGAATTTTTTTTTTAAAAGTCAGCAGCTACAAACACTGTAGCTGCTGACTTTTAATAAGCACACTTACCTGTCCTGGATGCCCGCGATGTCGGCCGCCCGAGGCCGACCCGTCCCTCGGCTCTCGGGTCCCGGCACCGTCATTCCAACTAAGGGAAACAGGCAGTGGAGCTTTGCGGCTTCACTGCCCATTTCCTACTGCGCATGCGCGAGTCGCCCAGCACTTTGTGAATGGGATGCGATGTGTTGTGAGACACACACAGTTCCCATAACACACCGCGCCCCATTCCCCAGAAGACAACGCGGGGAGGAGAAGACTGAAGATCACCGCGGTGTAGGAAGAGGCAGGTTAGGAAGACTGCCTAGCAACAGCCATTTCAGGTGAGTTAAAAAATGTTTTGTTTTTTTTCCTCCAATTTTTTAGGAATTTTTTTGTGCAATTTTTTTTTTAGGGTGGACCTCCACTTTAATGACAGGCTGTATACGGGACCTGGGCTGCATGAGCGAAGGAAATTTGGCTTCAGTTAGGAAGCTTTAATGCCTGCGATAACCGTGTGCATTTAAAAACCCCAAACTTGTCAACTGTCCTGAATTTGCCAGGACAGTCGCGCTTTTTATTAACTTGTCCTGAGATCGTTGTGTCCCGGGCTCCGTCCTAGAAATCAGAGCTGCAGGGACAGCAGCAGCCCTGCCTGCTTTCTTTCCCAGACATTGCACTATGCCCCCCCCTCTCCTTGCATCCCTCCTGGCCCTCTTTATGCCCCCCCCCCCGCCACTCTTCACCACTCTTCTCTGCCCTCAACTCCAATTTTGCCCCTGCAGCACCAATCCCCATTCTCCTCTCCCCTCCCGCCAGCCTCAACCGCAGGAGGATTGAACTCTGTTAATTAAAGTCCCCCCTTCCTGTACTTGAACCTCTAGCATCATCAATTTACCAGCTCTTTCTGAATCAACACAGTGAGCAATTGGTACCGATCGCTCCTGTGTTCATTCATCACTGAACCTCTATTTATTCATCTGTAGTGCAGCTGAGGCTGCAGAGAAAGGGACTAAGGACTCTATGTCCTCTGTCCCTTTCTCTGTCTCAAAAAGACACATCAAGGGTCTGCTAAGACCTCTACTATCTCACCAAAGCCCCCCAAAAGGGCTGTAATTTATTTATTTTTTAAATGTAAAAAATAAACAAAAATCATTAAAGCGTCATTCACACAGGGCGTACTACAGCAGACACCAGTTCCAGGCCATGTTTAACCTCACGGGGATGCACAGGTGTTTCATGCATCCCCGTGCAAGCAGGCAGTCCCACTGATGTCAAATAGGATGCAGCGGTTGCATGAACACAGCCACTCCTCCCAAATTTACATTCATGCAGGTGCAAGTACGAGTCTCCAAACTCATCCTGTCTGCTTTAAGGGTCATGCACCTGCGCCCGCAAGGATGTCAGATTGAGAACAGCAGCTGTGTCCGTGCTGCTGCTGCGTCCCAATTGACATCAATGCACAAGGATGCAGAGAACACTAGAGCTTTAGTACACCCCATGTGAAAAAGACTTTAGTAGGAACTTAGCAGGCATTTTCTAATATATGTTGTGTTTGTGTCCGCTAATGATTTTAGTGTATTTTTGATTTGATAAACATTTACGCAACTATTGCAGGGCCTAAAAAGTCAGTGGAAGCTTTTTTAATCTACAGGGCATGTGCTTTCAGAAAACGTACTTTGCCCTCCTCACCCCCTTGTACTTTTCCCTGGTGCACCCCTGTATTTTGCCCTCCTGACCCCCCCCCCCCAGTACCATGCCCTGGTGCCTCCTATATTTTGTCCTCCTGAGGCCCCAGTACTGTGCCCTGGTGAACTCCAGTACTTTACCCTACTGACTCCCCATTACTGTGCCCTTATGCCCCCCTGTACTTTTCCCTCCAAAACCCCCAGTACTGTGCCCTGGTGCCCCCTATACTATGTCTTCCTGACCCCCCAGTACTGTGCCCTGGTGCCCCCTATACATTGTCTTCCTGACCCCCCCAGTACTGTGCCCTGGTGCCCCCCAGTACTTTGCCCTCCTGACTCCCCATTACTGTGCCCTGGTGCCCCCTGATCAAGAACTTCTTGGCTGTTTTTCTATCCTTCCGGGATGATGCATGCAGCTGCATGCATCATCTCGGTACCGTTTTTAGCGTGGGCGGTTGGCTCTTCAGGGATAACAACCGATGCGGATAAAAGCCACTCGGCTGTTATCCTGAAGGAGCAAGAGGAGATGTTACCCCCTCCCCCCTCCCGCTGGCTTCCACCACTCATCCCTGGCCTCCTGTCCCACCGGGAGACCCGACCTGCGATCCGGCATTTCCGCCTGCTAGAGTGAGACTGGAAGGAGGCCCGGAAATGGCTTCCTTCCAGTCTCCTTTGTGTAAACACAGAAGCAATGTTACAACGTCACTTCTGGTTTACTCGGCTGCCAATGGCACTGTTTTACAAAAAAATTACAGCATTCATTCACAGTTTTTGGCAATCTGAATACTTTGAAGTGCAAAGGAGGGATTTGGAGTCTTTTACGCCCGATCCCTCCATAAAGAGTACCTGTCACCACCTATTTCTATCACAAGGGATGTTTACATTCCTTGTGACAGCAATAAAAGTGATCAATTTTTTTTTAAAGTGACAATGTAAAAAAATAAATAATGATAAAAAGAAAAAAATGTAATGCGCCCCCGTCCCCGCGAGCTCACGCAGCAAAGAAAACGCACACATAAGTCGCGCCTGCATATGTAAACGGTGTTCAAATCACACATGTGAGGTATTGCCACGATTGTCAGAGTGGGAGCATTAATTCTAGCACTAGACCTCCTCTGTAACCCTAACCTGGTAACCGTTATTTTTTTTTAAAGTGCCAACTATAGAGATTTTTAGGTACCGTAGTTTGTCGCCATTCCACGAGTGTGCGCAATTGCGGATTTTAACCTGTAAGCAACAATGTCAGAAATAGGCTTAGGCATGAAAGGGATAAATATGTGGTATAATATCCAGAGGAACAGTTTTTGAACTTTGTAGAATATTTATTTCTCACTGGTTAGCGGTTTAGAAGTAGTGTAAAAAGGCGGAAGGTGATACACATATATGCTCATATATTTATGATGTTTATGCATTTTCTGTGGTTGAATATTTATGTATTTATTAATGTATGAATTCATGCACGTAAGCACTTTTCATGATTTTTGCACAGTATTATTTGCAAATGCATGTTATTTTTTGTTTTTTTTTACGGGCCGACTCCTAGTGGAGCTCCTGCTATTGTTGCAAATGCATGTTATAAGGGATAACACATCTGTTCTATTTTGTGAATAGATCTGGTGTTTGTATATTCATGCACACAGCAGTTTGTAGCTTTCCATATTAGGGTAGAGGCACGTATTCATTTGTTTCAAGTTTCATTTAATTCATTTTTCACTAAGCAAAAAAGTTTTTTTTTTTTTTTTTATGCAATAGACCAACACAAAGTGGCACATAATTGTGCATTGGAAGGAAAATGATAAATGTTTTTTCATTTTTCAAGCTTTGAACATCTCACGGAGCACTGTTCAATCCATCATCCGAAAATGGAAAGAGTATGGCACAACTTCAAACCTACCAAGACATGGCCGTCCACCTAAATTGACAGGCTGGGCAAGAAGAACATTAATCAGAGAAGCAGCCAAGATACCCATGGTAACTCTGAAGGAGCTGCAGAGATCCACAGCTCAGGTGGGAGAATCTGTCCACAGGACAACTATTAGTTGTGCACTCCACAAATCTGGCCTTTATGGAAGAGTGACAAGGAGAAAGCCATTGTTGAAAGAAAGCTATAAGAAGTCCCGTTTGCGAGAAGCCATGTGGAGGACACAGCAAAAATGTGGTAGAAGGTGCTCTGGTCAGATGAGACAAAAATTAAACTTTTTGGCCTAAAAGCAAAACACTACGTGTGTGGCGGAAAACTAACACTGCACGTCACCCTGAACACACCATCCCTACCGTGAAACATGGTGGTGGCAGCATCATGTTGTGGGGATACTTTTCTTCAGTAGGGACAGGGAAGCTGGTCAGAGTTTATGGGAAGATGGATGGAGCCAAATACAGGGCAATCTTAGAAGAAAACCTGTTGGAGTCTCCAAAAGACTGGGACAGAGGTTCACCTTCCAACATGACAACAACCCTAAACATACAGCCAGAGCTACAATGGAATGGTTTAGATCAAAGCATATTCATGTGTTAGAATGGCCCGGTCAAAGTCCAGACCTAAATCCAATTGAGAATCTGTGGCAAGAGAAAAATGAAATTGAATTGAAAATTGCTGTTCACAGACGCTCTCCATCCAATCTGACAGAGCTTGAGCTATTTTGCAAAGAAGAATGGGCAAAAATGTCACTCTCTAGATGTGTAAAGCTGGTAGAGACATACCCAAAAAGACGTACAGCTGTAATTGCAGAGAAAGGTGGTTCTACAAAGTATTGACTCAGGGGGGCTGAATACAAATGTACCCCACACTTTTCAGATATTTATTTGTAAAACATTTGGAAAACCATTTATCATTTTCCTTCCACTTCACAATTATGTGCCACTTTGTGTTGGTCTATCACATAAAATACCAATAAAATACATTTATGTTTTTGGTTGTAACATGACAAAATGTGGAAAATTTCAAGGGGTATGAATACTTTTTCAAGGCACTGTACAGTATATAGAATGTATAATGTATACAGATATACATACATGGTGTAATACACAGTATATAGTGTGGAGTGTATACAGATATAAATACATGGTGTAATATACAGTGTATAGAATGTAGAGTGTATACAGATATACAGTACATACATTTGTACTATACAGTATATAGAGTATACAATGTATACGGATTGAAACACATGGTGTAGTATACAGTATAGTGTGCAGTGTATAGTCATATAAATATATGGTATAATATAGAGTATATATAATGTAGAGTGTATGCAGATAAATACATGGTGTAATATAGAGTATATAAAATGTAGAGTGTATACAGATAAATACATGGTGTAATATACAGTATATAGAGTGTACATTGTATACTGATATAAATACATGGTGTAATATACAGTATATAGGATGTACAATGTATACAGATATAAATACATGGTGTAATATACAGTATATAGAATGTACAATGTATACAGATATACATACATGGTGTAATATACAGTATATAGGATGTACAATGTATACAGATATACATACATGGTGTAATATATAGTGTGCAGCGTATACTGATATAAATACATGGTATAATATAGAGTATATAGAATGTAAAGTGTATACAGATATACATACAGTATATAGAGTGTACATTGAATACTGACATAAACACATGGCGCATATCTGTATGGTATAATATACAGGAAGGGCAGTAAACAGTATATACATCTATTACATGTAGGTTGTATACTGATATAAATACATGGTATAATAGAGTATGTAGAATGTAAAGTATATACAAATATACATACAGTATATAGGGTGTACATTGTATACTGACATAAACACATGGCGCATATCTGTACAGCAGTAATATACAGGAAGGGCAGTATACAGTATATACTGTACATATATTATATGTAGCGTGTATACTGATATAAGTAAATGGTATACACATGTATAGTAGGCATGTACTGGAGGGCAGTGGATGTTTTTTTGCTGCGCTAGGCAGCCGAAACACTTCAGGGCCATATCCTAGCAACAGGGGTAATCTGTTGTGTGATTGAGTGAAGAGGGCTCTGGAGTTGCTCAGTGATTGGACAGGAGGGCAGTTCAGTGACCTATCAGAGCTGAGAGACTGGTATCCAGAATCACCTCAGTGATGGAGGAAACAGGAGGATTTCTGAGGGGAGAGGGAGAGCCCGCCCCTTCACTACCCCATTCCGAGCCTACACCATGTAAGGGGCTGACCAATGTAATGGGGCCCTTCACCACAGACCACCAATGGAATGGGGCCCTTCACCACAGACCACCAATGGAATGGGGCCCTTCATCACCGACCACCAATGTAAAGGGGCCCTTCACCACCAACCACCAATGTAAGGGGCCATTACTGAAGACTATTTTGTCAAATGGATGTACAGTGGAACTTTGATTTACGAGTAAAGCGGTTAACGAGCGCTTTGAAAGACAAGCAACTTTTTTTTTAAAACTCCTGACTTGGTTTGCGAGTGTTGTCTAGCAAAAGGAGCAGGACTCAAGCCAATGGGGTGTGCAGTACCGCATTTGGCCAGAGGTGCGGGGGCGCCAGTGAATTTCGGAACGGTTCGGAAATGCTCAGTTACGGAGTGTTTCCGAGCCTTTCCGAGTTCAGCCGAGCTATTCCTGACTATTACTGAGGCTCTCCAGCCCCCCCCCCCCACCTCTGGCCACATGCAGTATTGCATGCAATACAAGTCAATGCGGAACAAGTTATCTTAATTTCCATTGACTTTTAAGGGAAAACTCGCTTTAATATGCGAGTGCTTTGGATTACAAGCATTCTCCTGGAACGGATTATGCTCATAATCCAAGGTTCCACTGTACAGGAGTGAGTATACGGAGGTGGCTGTATAAGGTTGGGGTATATCTGGGGAGTACAAAGGGGGTATATAGGGTAATCCTTTAAACAGTTGATCTTCACTCCCTTGAAGACTTTCTGCAGCTGAAGAATGTTGGTGTCATCCTGGTCCTTGGCTGAGCATTGTACATCCATCTGTCCCCTCCACATCGCAACATCACTGCTGAGTCCAGGTAGGTCATATTCTTTATTATTACTTGTTACACAGATGTAGCATGACCTGGACATGTGATCATAGCAGAGTATACAGTGCACCCAGTAGTCAGTGTGTACTGTGCTGGCAGATATCAGTGTGTGTATTGTGCACAATTATTGCAGTGTATATAAGCATAGGAAGATAAATGTTTCTGTGTACATAGTGCAGGCTCTAGGACCCGTACACAGTGCAGGAAAATATCAGTGTGTATACAGTGCAGGCTTTAGGACCCGTACACAGTGCAGGAAAATATCAGTGTGTATACACTGCAGGCTCTAGGACCCGTACACAGTGCAGGAAAATATCAGTGTGTATACAGTGCAGGCTCTAGGACCCGTACACAGTGCAGGAAAATATCAGTGTGTATACAGTGCAGGCTCTAGGACCCGTACACAGTGCAGGAAAATATCAGTGTGTATACAGTGCAGGCTCTAGGACCCGTACACAGTGCAGGAAAATATCAGTGTGTATACAGTGCAGGCTCTAGGACCCGTACACAGTGCAGGAAAATATCAGTGTGTATACAGTGCAGGCTCTAGGACCCGTACACAGTGCAGGAAAATATCAGTGTGTATACAGTGCAGGCTCTAGGACCCGTACACAGTGCAGGAAAATATCAGTGTGTACATAGTGCAGGCTCTAGGACCCGTACACAGTGCAGGAAAATATCAGTGTGTATACAGTGCAGGCTCTAGGACCCGTACACAGTGCAGGAAAATATCAGTGTGTATACAGTGCAGGCTTTAGGACCCGTACACAGTGCAGGAAAATATCAGTGTGTATACAGTGCAGGCTCTAGGACCAGTACACAGTGCAGGAAAATATCAGTGTGTATACAGTGCAGGCTTTAGGACCCGTACACAGTGCAGGAAAATATCAGTGTGTATACAGTGCAGGCTCTAGGACCCGTACACAGTGCAGGAAAATATCAGTGTGTATACAGTGCAGGCTCTAGGACCCGTACACAGTGCAGGAAAATATCAGTGTGTATACAGTGCAGGCTCTAGGACCAGTACACAGTGCAGGAAAATATCAGTGTGTATACAGTGCAGGCTCTAGGACCCGTACACAGTGCAGGAAAATATCAGTGTGTATACAGTGCAGGCTTTAGGACCTGTACACAGTGCAGGAAAATATCAGTGTGTATACAGTGCAGGCTTTAGGACCTGTACACAGTGCAGGAAAATATCAGTGTGTATACACTGCAGGCTCTAGGACCCGTACACAGTGCAGGAAAATATCAGTGTGTATACAGTGCAGGCTTTAGGACCTGTACACAGTGCAGGAAAATATCAGTGTGTATACAGTGCAGGCTCTAGGACCCGTACACAGTGCAGGAAAATATCAGTGTGTATACAGTGCAGGCTTTAGGACCTGTACACAGTGCAGGAAAATATCAGTGTGTATACAGTGCAGGCTTTAGGACCTATGCGAAGCACAGGCAGATAGAGTGTATAGCGCAGGCTTTTAGGCTTGTAAACATTACATGCAAATAGTGTGTATAGTGCAGACTCTAGAACCTGTACACAGTGCAGGCTGATATCAGTGTTTATATGTATATATTCCTCAGTGCTAGGTACACTTGCACACAGTTTTTCAGGGAACTAGGCAGGTAGGTTTTTCCAAACATCTTGGAGAACTAACCACAGATCTTCTGTAGATGTAGGCGGCTGCCTCAAATCCTTTTGTCTCTTCATGTAATCCTAATTAAAAATTCCATAATGTTTAGATCAGGGCTCTGTGGGGGCCAAACCATCGCTTCCTGGGCTCCTTATTCTTCTTTACACTGAAGATGGTTCTTAAGGGATTGTAAAGTCTCAAGGTTTTTCACCTTAAAGCGAAGTTCCGCTTAAATAAAAAAAAATAAATAAAAGTCAGCAGCTGCAAATACTGCAGCTGCTGACTTTTAATAATCGGACACTTGCCTGTTCCAGGGTCCAGCGATGCGGGGGGAACGAAGCCCCGCTCGTCTCCCCCTCTGCTCGGCATTGTAACTGTGGGCGCCCGGCTGTGGCTTCACAGCCGCGCACCCACTGCGCATGCGCGCGCCGTGACTGGCCGTGCAATCATCTGGGACCTGTCACGTGCGCAAGATGATTGCCTAGAGGGGGGGGGGGAGAGCTGATCTCCCTTCATTCGCCGAGGGAAGTGACGTCAGGAGCCTAGGCGCCGAAGGAGGCAGATTACGAGGGACCCCCTAGCAACAGGCATTAAAGAGGTAAGTAAAAAAAAAAAAAAATTTCTCCAAATGTTTTTTTATTTTTTTTTTCATGCACATGATTTTTTTTTTTGTTTGGGTGGAACTCCACTTTAATGCTTTCTTTTGCATTAAAGGGGAACTGAAGTCTGCTCACATAATTTGTAATGAGAACATCTTTGCCATTCTGAAGCTTCCCTCCAACCACTTTGCATATTAGTTTATATCCAGTATCTCACAAAATTGAGTACACCCCTCAGATTTTTGTAAAAATGTTATTCTATCTTTTCATGTGACAACGCTGAAGAAATGACACTTTGCTACAATGTAGTGAGTGTACAGCTTGTATAACAGTGTAAATTTGCTGTCCCCTCAAAATAACTCAACACACAGCCATTAATGTCTAAACCACTGGCAACAAAAGTGAGTACACCCCTAAGTGAAAATGTCCAAATTGGGCTCAAAGTGTCAATATTTTGTGTGGCCACCTTTATTTTCCAGCACTGCCTTAACCCTCTTGGGCATGGAGGTCACCAGAGCTTCACAGGTTACCACTGGAGTCCTCTTCCACTCCTCCATGAGGACATCACAGAGCTGGTGGATGTTAGAGACCTTGTGCTCCTTCACCCTCTGTTTGAGAATGCCCCACAGATGCTCAATAGGGTTTAGGTCTGGAGACATGCTTGGCCAGTCCATCACCTTTACCCTCAGCTTCTTTAGCAAGTCAGTCGTCTTGGAGGTGTGTTTGGGGTCGTTATGTTGGAATACTGCCCTGTGCCCAGTCTCCGAGGGGAGGGGATCATGCTCTGCTTCAATATGTCACAGTACATGTTGGCATTCATGGTTCCCTCAATGAACTGTAGCTCGCCAGTGCTGGCAGCACTCATGCAGCCCCAAGACATGACACTCCCACCACCATGATTGACTGTAGGCAAGACACACTTGTCTTTGTACTCCTCACCAGGTTTCCGCCACACACGCTTGACACCATCTGAACCAAATAAGTTTATCTTGGTCTCATCAGACCATAGGACATGGTTCCAGAAATCCATGTCCTTAGTCTGCTTGTCATCAGCAAACTGTTTGCGGGCTTTCTTGTGCATCATCTTTAGAAGAGGCTTCCTTCTGGGACGACAGCCATGCAGACCAATTTGATGCAGTGTACGGCGTATGGTCTGAGCACTAACAGGCTGACCCCCCACCTCTTCAACCTCTGCAGCAATGCTGGCAGCACTCATACGTCTATTTCCCAAAGACAACCTCTGGATATGACCCTGAGATTGTGGGAAGATCCCAGGGTAACGGAGACTCCTTAGGGGAGGGGAGGAGTTAGTAAGATGACCACGCCCATGTGGGGGCGCCAGAAAAGTCAGTGTGTATGTAGTGCAGGCTCTAGGACCTGTGCTTAGATATCAGTGTGTATGTAGTGCAGGCTCTAGGACCCATTCACAGATATCAGTGTGTATGTACTGTAGGGTGCCCACGTGTCTCAGATTGCCCAGGACAATCCCGCAAGTAGCAGGTCTGTCCCGGGCACCTTCATTCTGGGACAATACAGTGTCCTGGAATGAAATTGACAGAGCGAGTAAACCCCGCCATAGTGCTGGTGCTCGCTCCAGCTCCACCTGAGACTCTGGGCACTGGTTGCTAGAGCCACCTGGCGGCTAGCAATCAGTTACCTCACAGCCGCGACTCACTCTGCCCAGCATGCAAAGCGGAGGAGAAGTTAACTTTCTCCTCCTCCACGCCGAACGCGCTCCACCATGCCGGATGAGGCTGACAGCGGGGGCAGCCCCAAAGACACTAATCCACTGGCACTACTGCAGTCTGGATTAGGATCTCCGTGGACAGTGTTCAGGAAAAAGGTAAAAAGCGCCTTTTTCCGACATTTCCGACCCCCGCCTCTCTACTAGTACAAGTGGAGGGGGAGGGGGGTCAGTAGCAGGGGGGTCTGTACTGAGGGGGGTTCTGTATGTAGTGGGGGTCTATACTGAGGGAGGGGGGGTCTGTACTTAGTGGGGGGGTCTGTACTAAGGGAGGGGGGTCAGTACTGTGGGGGGGTCTGTACGTAGTGGGGGAGTCCATATTGAGGGAGGGGGTCTGTACTTAGTGGGGGGGGTCTGTACTGAGGGAGGGTGGTCTATATTTAGTGGAGAGGGGGGTCCGTACTGAGGGAGGGGGTCTATACTTAGTGGAAGGGGGGTCCGTACTGAGGGAGGGGATCTATAGTTAGTAGAGAGTGGGGTCCGTACTGAGGGAGGGGGTCTGTACTTAGTGGAGAGGGGCCTCCGTACTGAGGGAGGGGGTCTATAGTTAGTGGAGAGGGGGTCCGTACTGAGGGAGGGGATCTATACTTAGTGGAGGGGGGTCAGTACTGAGGGAGGGGTCTATAGTTAGTAGAGAGGGGGGTCCATACTGAGGGAGGGGGTCTATAGTTAGTGGAGAGGGGGGTCCGTACTGAGGGAGGGGATCTATACTTAGTGGAGGGGGGTCTGTACTGAGGGAGGGGGTCTATAGTTAGTAGAGAGGGGGGTCCGTGCTGAGGGAGGGGGTCTATAGTTAGTGGAGAGGGGGTCCATACTGAGGGAGGGGATCTATACTTAGTGGAGGGGGGTCTGTACTGAGGGAGGGGGTCTATAGTTAGTAGAGGGAGGGGGGTCTGTACTGAGGGAGGAGGGTCTATACATAGTGGAGAGGGGGTCCGTACTGAGGGAGGGGGTCTATAGTTAGTGGAGAGGGGGGTCTGTACTGAGGGAGGAGGGTCTATACATAGTGGAGAGGGGGTCCGTACTGAGGGAGGGGGTCTATAGTTAGTAGAGGGAGGGGGGTCTGTACTGAGGGAGGGGATCTATACTTAGTGGAGGGGGGTCTGTACTGAGGGAGGGGGTCTATAGTTAGTAGAGAGGGGGGTCCGTGCTGAGGGAGGGGGTCTATAGTTAGTGGAGAGGGGGTCCATACTGAGGGAGGGGATCTATACTTAGTGGAGGGGGGTCTGTACTGAGGGAGGGGGTCTATAGTTAGTAGAGAGGGGGGTCCGTACTGAGGGAGGGGGTCTATATTTAGTAGAGAGGGGGGTCCGTACTGAGGGAGGGGGTCTATAGTTAGTGGAGAGGGGGTCCATACTGAGGGAGGGGATCTATACTTAGTGGAGGGGGGGTCCGTACTGAGGGAGTGGGTCTGTACTTAGTGGAGAGGGGGGTCCGTACTGAGGGAGGGGGTCTATAGTTAGTGGAGGGGGGGGTCTGTACTGAGGGAGGGGATCTATACTTAGTGGAGGGGGGATCCGTACTGAGGGAGGGGGTCTATAGTTAGTAGAGAGGGGGGTCCATACTGAGGGAGCGGGTCTATAGTTAGGAGAGAGGGAGGTCCGTACTGAGGGAAGGGATCTATACTTAGTGGAGGGGGGTCCGTACTGAGGGAGGGGGTCTATAGTTAGTGGAGAGGGGGGTCCGTACTGAGGGAGGGGATCTATACTTAGTGGAGGGGGGTCCGTACTGAGGGAGGGGGTCTATAGTTAGTGGAGAGGGGGGTCCGTACTGAGGGAGGGGATCTATACTTAGTGGAGGGGGGGTCTGTACTGTGGGAGGGGGTCTATAGTTAGTAGAAGGGGGGTCCGTACTGAGGGAGGGGGGTCTGTACTGAGGGAGGAGGGTCTATACATAGTGGAGAGGGGGTCCGTACTGAGGGAGGGGTGTCTGTACTAAGGGAGGGGGGTCTATTATTATAATGTAATAATAGAAATACATTTCAAGCATGGTGTTGGGATGATATAAGTGGTGATATAAGCAGGGTGTTGGTGTTGGGATGATAGAAGTGCTAAAACCAGTCATTCACCCGATAAATCACTCGCCGCCAAAATCTCGTCAACCCCCAGACTACATTCAACACAACCCCCCCTCCTTGGCAAAATTGGCCCTGAATGGCAGTTTGTAAATTTGGTCACCCTAATGTAGTGAAGGCTCTGGGACCCCTGCTCAGATATCATTGTGTATATAGTGCAGGCTCTAGAACCCATCCACAGATATCAGTGTGTGTGTGTGTAGTGCAGGATCTAGAACCCATCCACAGATGTCAGTGTGTATGTAGTGCAGGCTCTAGGACCCTTATACAGATACCAGTGTGTGTATATGTATGTAGTGCAGGCTCTAGGACCCTTATACAGATACCAGTGTGTGTATATGTATGTAGTGCAGGCTCTAGGACCCTTATACAGACATCAGTGTGTGTATATGTATGTAGTGCAGGCTCTAGGACCCTTATACAGATACCAGTGTGTGTATATGTATGTAGTGCAGGCTCTAGGACCCTTATACAGACATCAGTGTGTGTATATGTATGTAGTGCAGGCTCTAGGACCCTTATACAGATACCAGTGTGTGTTTATGTATGTAGTGCAGGCTCTAGGACCCTTATACAGATACCAGTGTGTGTATATGTATGTAGTGCAGGCTCTAGGACCCTTATACAGACATCAGTGTGTGTATATGTATGTAGTGCAGGCTCTAGGACCCTTATACAGACATCAGTGTGTGTATATGTATGTAGTGCAGGCTCTAGGACCCTTATACAGACATCAGTGTGTGTATATGTATGTAGTGCAGGCTCTAGGACCCTTATACAGATACCAGTGTGTGTTTTTGTATGTAGTGCAGGCTCTAGGACCCTTATACAGATACCAGTGTGTGTTTATGTATGTAGTGCAGGCTCTAGGACCCTTATACAGACATCAGTGTGTGCATATGTATGTAGTGCAGGCTCTAGGACCCTTATACAGACATCAGTGTGTGTATATGTATGTAGTGCAGGCTCTAGGACCCTTATACAGACATCAGTGTGTGTATATGTATGTAGTGCAGGCTCTAGGACCCTTATACAGACATCAGTGTGTGTATATGTATGTAGTGCAGGCTCTAGGACCCTTATACAGACATCAGTGTGTGTATATGTATGTAGTGCAGGCTCTAGGACCCTTATACAGACATCAGTGTGTGTATATGTATGTAGTGCAGGCTCTAGGACCCTTATACAGACATCAGTGTGTGTATATGTATGTAGTGCAGGCTCTAGGACCCTTATACAGACATCAGTGTGTGTATATGTATGTAGTGCAGGCTCTAGGACCCTTATACAGACATCAGTGTGTGTATATGTATGTAGTGCAGGCTCTAGGACCCTTATACAGACATCAGTGTGTGTATATGTATGTAGTGCAGGCTCTAGGACCCTTATACAGACATCAGTGTGTGTATATGTATGTAGTGCAGGCTCTAGGACCCTTATACAGACATCAGTGTGTGTATATGTATGTAGTGCAGGCTCTAGGACCCTTATACAGACATCAGTGTGTGTATATGTATGTAGTGCAGGCTCTAGGACCCTTATACAGACATCAGTGTGTGTATATGTATGTAGTGCAGGCTCTAGGACCCTTATACAGATACCAGTGTGTGTTTTTGTATGTAGTGCAGGCTCTAGGACCCTTATACAGATACCAGTGTGTGTTTATGTATGTAGTGCAGGCTCTAGGACCCTTATACAGATACCAGTGTGTGTATATGTATGTAGTGCAGGCTCTAGGACCCTTATACAGACATCAGTGTGTGTATATGTATGTAGTGCAGGCTCTAGGACCCTTATACAGACATCAGTGTGTGTATATGTATGTAGTGCAGGCTCTAGGACCCTTATACAGACATCAGTGTGTGTATATGTATGTAGTGCAGGCTCTAGGACCCTTATACAGACATCAGTGTGTGCATATGTATGTAGTGCAGGCTCTAGGACCCTTATACAGACATCAGTGTGTGTATATGTATGTAGTGCAGGCTCTAGGACCCTTATACAGACATCAGTGTGTGTATATGTATGTAGTGCAGGCTCTAGGACCCTTATACAGACATCAGTGTGTGTATATGTATGTAGTGCAGGCTCTAGGACCCTTATACAGACATCAGTGTGTGTATATGTATGTAGTGCAGGCTCTAGGACCCTTATACAGACATCAGTGTGTGTATATGTATGTAGTGCAGGCTCTAGGACCCTTATACAGACATCAGTGTGTGTATATGTATGTAGTGCAGGCTCTAGGACCCTTATACAGACATCAGTGTGTGTATATGTATGTAGTGCAGGCTCTAGGACCCTTATACAGACATCAGTGTGTGTATATGTATGTAGTGCAGGCTCTAGGACCCTTATACAGACATCAGTGTGTGTATATGTATGTAGTGCAGGCTCTAGGACCCTTATACAGACATCAGTGTGTGTATATGTATGTAGTGCAGGCTCTAGGACCCTTATACAGACATCAGTGTGTGTATATGTATGTAGTGCAGGCTCTAGGACCCTTATACAGACATCAGTGTGTGTATATGTATGTAGTGCAGGCTCTAGGACCCTTATACAGACATCAGTGTGTGTATATGTATGTAGTGCAGGCTCTAGGACCCTTATACAGACATCAGTGTGTGTATATGTATGTAGTGCAGGCTCTAGGACCCTTATACAGACATCAGTGTGTGTATATGTATGTAGTGCAGGCTCTAGGACCCTTATACAGACATCAGTGTGTGTATATGTATGTAGTGCAGGCTCTAGGACCCTTATACAGACATCAGTGTGTGTATATGTATGTAGTGCAGGCTCTAGGACCCTTATACAGACATCAGTGTGTGTATATGTATGTAGTGCAGGCTCTAGGACCCTTATACAGACATCAGTGTGTGTATATGTATGTAGTGCAGGCTCTAGGACCCTTATACAGATACCAGTGTGTGTATATGTATGTAGTGCAGGCTCTAGGACCCTTATACAGACATCAGTGTGTGTTTATGTATGTAGTGCAGGCTCTAGGACCCTTATACAGATACCAGTGTGTGTTTATGTATGTAGTGCAGGCTCTAGGACCCTTATACAGACATCAGTGTGTGTATATGTATGTAGTGCAGGCTCTAGGACCCTTATACAGACATCAGTGTGTGTATATGTATGTAGTGCAGGCTCTAGGACCCTTATACAGACATCAGTGTGTGTATATGTATGTAGTGCAGGCTCTAGGACCCTTATACAGACATCAGTGTGTGTATATGTATGTAGTGCAGGCTCTAGGACCCTTATACAGACATCAGTGTGTGTATATGTATGTAGTGCAGGCTCTAGGACCCTTATACAGACATCAGTGTGTGTATATGTATGTAGTGCAGGCTCTAGGACCCTTATACAGACATCAGTGTGTGTATATGTATGTAGTGCAGGCTCTAGGACCCTTATACAGACATCAGTGTGTGTATATGTATGTAGTGCAGGCTCTAGGACCCTTATACAGACATCAGTGTGTGTATATGTATGTAGTGCAGGCTCTAGGACCCTTATACAGACATCAGTGTGTGTATATGTATGTAGTGCAGGCTCTAGGACCCTTATACAGACATCAGTGTGTGTATATGTATGTAGTGCAGGCTCTAGGACCCTTATACAGACACCAGTGTGTGTTTATGTATGTAGTGCAGGCTCTAGGACCCTTATACAGATACCAGTGTGTGTATATGTATGTAGTGCAGGCTCTAGGACCCTTATACAGACATCAGTGTGTGTATATGTATGTAGTGCAGGCTCTAGGACCCTTATACAGACATCAGTGTGTGTATATGTATGTAGTGCAGGCTCTAGGACCCTTATACAGACATCAGTGTGTGTATATGTATGTAGTGCAGGCTCTAGGACCCTTATACAGACATCAGTGTGTGTATATGTATGTAGTGCAGGCTCTAGGACCCTTATACAGACATCAGTGTGTGTATATGTATGTAGTGCAGGCTCTAGGACCCTTATACAGACATCAGTGTGTGTATATGTATGTAGTGCAGGCTCTAGGACCCTTATACAGACATCAGTGTGTGTATATGTATGTAGTGCAGGCTCTAGGACCCTTATACAGACATCAGTGTGTGTATATGTATGTAGTGCAGGCTCTAGGACCCTTATACAGACATCAGTGTGTGTATATGTATGTAGTGCAGGCTCTAGGACCCTTATACAGACATCAGTGTGTGTATATGTATGTAGTGCAGGCTCTAGGACCCTTATACAGACATCAGTGTGTGTATATGTATGTAGTGCAGGCTCTAGGACCCTTATACAGACATCAGTGTGTGTATATGTATGTAGTGCAGGCTCTAGGACCCTTATACAGACATCAGTGTGTGTATATGTATGTAGTGCAGGCTCTAGGACCCTTATACAGACATCAGTGTGTGTATATGTATGTAGTGCAGGCTCTAGGACCCTTATACAGACATCAGTGTGTGTATATGTATGTAGTGCAGGCTCTAGGACCCTTATACAGACATCAGTGTGTGTATATGTATGTAGTGCAGGCTCTAGGACCCTTATACAGACATCAGTGTGTGTATATGTATGTAGTGCAGGCTCTAGGACCCTTATACAGACATCAGTGTGTGTATATGTATGTAGTGCAGGCTCTAGGACCCTTATACAGACATCAGTGTGTGTATATGTATGTAGTGCAGGCTCTAGGACCCTTATACAGACATCAGTGTGTGTATATGTATGTAGTGCAGGCTCTAGGACCCTTATACAGACATCAGTGTGTGTATATGTATGTAGTGCAGGCTCTAGGACCCTTATACAGACATCAGTGTGTGTATATGTATGTAGTGCAGGCTCTAGGACCCTTATACAGACATCAGTGTGTGTATATGTATGTAGTGCAGGCTCTAGGACCCTTATACAGACATCAGTGTGTGTATATGTATGTAGTGCAGGCTCTAGGACCCTTATACAGACATCAGTGTGTGTATATGTATGTAGTGCAGGCTCTAGGACCCTTATACAGACATCAGTGTGTGTATATGTATGTAGTGCAGGCTCTAGGACCCTTATACAGACATCAGTGTGTGTATATGTATGTAGTGCAGGCTCTAGGACCCTTATACAGACATCAGTGTGTGTATATGTATGTAGTGCAGGCTCTAGGACCCTTATACAGACATCAGTGTGTGTATATGTATGTAGTGCAGGCTCTAGGACCCTTATACAGACATCAGTGTGTGTATATGTATGTAGTGCAGGCTCTAGGACCCTTATACAGACATCAGTGTGTGTATATGTATGTAGTGCAGGCTCTAGGACCCTTATACAGACATCAGTGTGTGTATATGTATGTAGTGCAGGCTCTAGGACCCTTATACAGACATCAGTGTGTGTATATGTATGTAGTGCAGGCTCTAGGACCCTTATACAGACATCAGTGTGTGTATATGTATGTAGTGCAGGCTCTAGGACCCTTATACAGACATCAGTGTGTGTATATGTATGTAGTGCAGGCTCTAGGACCCTTATACAGACATCAGTGTGTGTATATGTATGTAGTGCAGGCTCTAGGACCCTTATACAGACATCAGTGTGTGTATATGTATGTAGTGCAGGCTCTAGGACCCTTATACAGACATCAGTGTGTGTATATGTATGTAGTGCAGGCTCTAGGACCCTTATACAGACATCAGTGTGTGTATATGTATGTAGTGCAGGCTCTAGGACCCTTATACAGACATCAGTGTGTGTATATGTATGTAGTGCAGGCTCTAGGACCCTTATACAGATACCAGTGTGTGTTTATGTATGTAGTGCAGGCTCTAGGACCCTTATACAGATACCAGTGTGTGTATATGTATGTAGTGCAGGCTCTAGGACCCTTATACAGACATCAGTGTGTGTATATGTATGTAGTGCAGGCTCTAGGACCCTTATACAGACATCAGTGTGTGTATATGTATGTAGTGCAGGCTCTAGGACCCTTATACAGACATCAGTGTGTGTATATGTATGTAGTGCAGGCTCTAGGACCCTTATACAGACATCAGTGTGTGTATATGTATGTAGTGCAGGCTCTAGGACCCTTATACAGACATCAGTGTGTGTATATGTATGTAGTGCAGGCTCTAGGACCCTTATACAGACATCAGTGTGTGTATATGTATGTAGTGCAGGCTCTAGGACCCTTATACAGACATCAGTGTGTGTATATGTATGTAGTGCAGGCTCTAGGACCCTTATACAGACATCAGTGTGTGTATATGTATGTAGTGCAGGCTCTAGGACCCTTATACAGACATCAGTGTGTGTATATGTATGTAGTGCAGGCTCTAGGACCCTTATACAGACATCAGTGTGTGTATATGTATGTAGTGCAGGCTCTAGGACCCTTATACAGACATCAGTGTGTGTATATGTATGTAGTGCAGGCTCTAGGACCCTTATACAGACATCAGTGTGTGTATATGTATGTAGTGCAGGCTCTAGGACCGGGCAGTGCAGAGTCAGCTCTGGCTGCAGCACTGATCGGAGGAGGAGGAGGAGGCGGTGCAGTAGCAGCCGGGGGGACACAGACAGCACTGAGGGGGACACTGGAGGAGAAGGAGGGACCCCCCCATCCAGGACCGATCACTTGCCCGGGGTAAGTAGCCAGGGCTGTCATGGCTTGTACTGCGCCCCTGTATATGGGTGCGCCATGCGTGTTTTGCTAGGGGCATGGCAGATTCCTCCCGGCAGAGCTGTCAGTGGGCACTGTGATGGAGGGCAGTGCAGGCCGGCTCCTCTACTCACCCTGTTCTGTCATAGTGCTGAAGGTGCCCTGTGTGAGCTGGCAGTACCACCATGCCTATGTGTACCAATCTTCTCTGTCTGCCCCCTGTGTGTGCCATCCTCCTTTATCTGCCCCCTATAGGTGCCATCCTCTATCTGCCCCCTGCGTGTGCCATCCTCCTCTATCTGCCCCCTGTGTGTGCCATCCTCTATATGCCCCCAATGTGTGTATTCTCTTTTTTCTGCCCCCTGTGTGTGCCCTCCTCCTTTATCTGCCCCCTGTGTGTGCCATCCTCCTGCTGTCTGCCCCCTGTGTGTGCCATCCTCCTGCTGTCTGCCCCCTGTGTGTGCCATCCTCCTGTCTGCCCCCTATGTGTGTCATCCTTTTATCTGCCCCCTGTGTGTGCCATCCTCCTGTCTGCCCCCTATGTGTGTCATCCTTTTATCTGCCCCCTGTGTGTGCCATCCTCCTGTCTGCCCCCTATGTGTGTCATCCTTTTATCTGCCCCCTGTGTGTGCCATCCTCCTGTCTGCCCCCTATGTGTGTCATCCTTTTATCTGCCCCCTGTGTGTGCCATTCTCCTGTCTGCCCCCTATGTGTGTCATCCTTTTATCTGCTCCCTGTGTGTGCCATCCTCCTCTGTCTACCCCTCGTGTGTGCCATCTTCCTCTGTCTGCCCCCCTCGTGTGTGCCATCTTCTTCTATCTGCCACTTGTGTGTGCCATCCTCTGCTGTCTGCCCTGTCTGTGCCATCCTCCTCTGTCTGCCCCCTATGTGTGCCATCCTCCTCTATCTGTCATGCTTATCCCTCAGATCTGGCTCAGGCCTGGCACTGGGCATTGTCTATGTGCCAGGCGGGCTAACCCTTTCCTGGATGGCCAGACTGGCACTGCCCAGCAGCAGCCATGCCTCTATCCGATCTAGGCACCCCTCCCCCCACCCACAATGACATTGGCAGACACTTTGCAGATCTTGGCAGTGTGTGTTGGGGGGGGGGGGGGATAATTTGCCCCAGAAATGCCAGCGAGCAGTGAATGGCCCTTCCTCCGGCCCCGTGCTGAGCTGCGGTATTGATCTCAGCCACCTGTAGCTTGTTGCTGCGCGGGGTTAAATGGGGTTACCGGCACGCACAGCCTGTCCCCCACCCTCCATCCTTCTCTCTGGCACGGCTGAGGGTCTCTGGCGTTCATTCTAGATGGGGAATTTGTTTCCGGGTGTGCTCTGATTTTGGGGGTCTCTCCAGCTGTCAGTAGGGTGGGCGAGGGGGCCCAGCTTCAAAGGCCAGAATAATATTTCAGCTTGAACTTTGTGTGTGCCGGCGGTGGGGGCTTTACGATGTTCAATATTTACCTAGTTTATCCAAGCCTGAGGGGGGAGAACCGGGAAGAAGGGTGTGCACTACATGGAGGAGGAGGGGGGGGGGGCTTCATTCTCTAATCGCCGGATAATCTGATCTCTCCTCGCATCGTCCTCATTTACCCCCGACTGTGCCCTAACCACAAGCAGGTTCACATTTCATCCTGAAGGGGTTGTCTGTTAACCATTTACAGCATGTTTTGTGGTAGACACGGGGTTAATATCACTGCGGTGGGATTCTGGACCCCCCCCTTCCCTCTATGCACCGGCTTCCATAGCCACGTACGTTTATCCAGTCGTCGCTGTAGGCCCCGAGCTGCAATACAACGCCGTTTTCAAAACCAGGCCTGACCAGGAGCCAGTCAAGCTCCCCCCCCTATCGTCTGTGCTTACCTAGTCAACCACGGGAACAAAAACATGGCGGTGAGATTTCGGTGGATTCACCTGCCGCTGTGCAATATTTCTCCTTCATTCGCTGAGGGAGGCAATTCTCGTATTTTTATTACTAAATTTTAAATTCTGTTTTCTTTATTATTCCAGAAAATTAATCTCAGATTGTGGTATCTTCTTGCTGTACCTCAATGCTGTCCACTTCCCTTAAAGTGCACCTGTCACCTGAACTGGCCCTAGAAGTGCAAAAGAGGAGTGTATGTACCTTTGCAGACCTTCATGAGTATGTGAGGAGTCTGATGCCGCGTACACACGGTCGGACTTTCTGGTATACTTGGTCCGGCGGACCAGAGTCTGCCGGACAATCCGCCCGTGTGTGGGCTCCGGCGGACTTTTCCGGCGGACTTTTTCCCAAAAGCCCGCCGGACCTAGATTTGAAACATGTTTTAAATCTTTCCGTCGGACTCAGCTTCTGGCGGAAAGTCCGCTCGTCTGTGTGCTGGTCCGACGGAAAGCCCGCTCGTGTGTATGCTGGTCCAACGGACCAGATACGACACGAGGGCAGGGTATTGCATTTCGCGCTCGCTGCAATAGGAAAAACAAATTTTCCTATTGCGGCGAGCGCGGAGCATACCAGGCCCTTAGGTCTGGTATGGATTATAAAGGGAACCCTACTACGCCGAAAAAACAGCGTGGGGTCCCCCCTAAAATCCATACCAGACCCCGATCCGAGCACGCAGCCTGGCCGGTCAGGAAAGGGGGTGGGGACCAGCGAGCGCCCCCCCCCCCCCTCCTGAACCGTACCAGGCTGCATGCCCTCAACATGGGGGGTGGGTGCTTTGGGGGAGGGGGGCGCCCTGTGGGCCCACCCCACCCCAAAGCACCTTGTCCCCATGTTCATGAGGACAAGGGCCTCTTCCCGACAACCCTGGCCGTTGGTTGTCGGGGTCTACGGGCGGGGGGCTTATCGGAATCCGGGAGCCCCCTATAATAAGAGGGCCCCCAGATCCTGGCCCCCCACCCTATGTGAACGAGTATGGGGTACATGGTACCCCTTCCCATTCACCCAGGGAAAAAGTGTAAATAAAACACTACACAGGTTTTTTAAATATTTTATCAAACAGCTCCGGGGGGGGGGGGGATCTTCCTCCGGCTTCGGGGGTCTTCTTCCGGCTTCGGGGGTCCCTCCGGTTCATCTTCTCCCGGCATCCGGTTGGTTCTTCTCCGCTCTCTCCTCCCGGTGTTCCAGTTCTTCGGCCGGCTCCTCCACTGTCTTCAGGTAGCTCTCTTGTCAGCGGAGGTCCGGGCTTCTTGTCTTCTGGGCTTCTGGGCTTCTTGTCTTCTCTTCTCTTCTCTTCTCCAGATGTTGACACGACGCTCTCTCCGGCTAAACTGCTCTCTGAGGGCTGCATTGTGACTTATATAGGTGGAGACCCCGCCCCCTTTTGATGTCACAGTCCCTGGGCATGCTGGGACTGTGATGTTTTAGGGGGCGTGGTCACTGGGTGATGTTGACCACGCCCCCTAAAACGTCACAGTCCCAGCATGCCCAGGGACTGTGACATCAAAAGGGGGCGGGGTCTCCGCCTATATAAGTCACAACGCAGCCCTCAGAGAGCAGTCCAGCCGGAGAGAGCGTTGTGTCAACATCTGGAGAAGAGAAGAGAAGAGAAGACAAGAAGCCCAGAAGCCCAGAAGTCCGGACGTCTGCTGGCAAGAGAGCTACCTGAACACAGCGGAGGAGCCGGCCGAAGAACTGGAACACCGGGAGAAGAGAGCGGAGAAGAACCAACCGGACGCCGGGAGAAGATGACCCGTAGGGACCCCCGAAGCCGGAGGAAGATCCCCCCCCCCGGAGCTGTTTAATAAAATATTTTAAAAACCTGTGTAGTGTTTTATTTACACTTTTTCCCTGGGTGAATGGGTAGGGGTACCATGTACCCCATACTCGTTCACATAGGGTGGGGGGGGCGGGATCTGGGGGCCCTCTTATTATAGGGGGCTCCCGGATTCCGATAAGCCCCCCGCCCGCAGACCCCGACAACCAACGGCCAGGGTTGTCGGGAAGAGGCCCTTGTCCTCATCAACATGGGGACAAGGTGCTTTGGGGGGGGCCCCGCAGGGCGCCCCCCTCCCCCAAAGCACCCACCCCCCATGTTGAGGGCATGCGGCCTGGTACGGTTCAGGAGGGGGGGCGCTCGCTCGTCCCCACCCCCTTTCCTGACCAGCCAGGCTGCGTGCTCGGATCGGGGTCTGGTATGGATTTTAGGGGGGACCCCACGCCGTTTTTTCGGCGTAGGGGGGTTCCCCTTATAATCCATACCAGACCTAAGGGCCTGGTATGACCCGCGACGGGGCTCGCAAGGTGTCAATCTCGCCGATAAAAGCGGCAAGATTGACATCCTTTTCTAGTCCCGTCGCACCTGAGCCACGTTCGAAATGAACGGACTTGTCCGTGTGTGGGCAAGTCCGTTCATTCTGAAAGTCCGCCGGAACTCCGGCGAAAGTCCGTCGGAAAGACGGGCGGACTTAGCCCGCCGCAAAGTCCGGTCGTGTGTGGGCAAGTCCGTCCGTTTTAAAGTCCGGCGCACCTGGCGGACAAAGTCCGTCAGAAAGTGTGCCGGACCAAGTAGGATAGAAAGTCCGACCGTGTGCATGCGGCATTAACATACTCACCCCTCTCCCTCCAATAAGCTTTAGGACCAAAGGGGCTAGCCTACCAGGAGGGCAGGGGCCAGCTCTTGACTTTTTCTGAAATGTCAGTGTTTGCATATTAGGAGGGGAGGGTCCAGACCTTGACTTTTTTCTAGAGTCAATATTTGCATAACAGGAGCAGAGGGGCCAGCCCTTGACTTTATCTGAGAAGTCAGTATTTTAATTTAAGAAAGAGAAGGGCACGCCCTTGACTTTTTTCTGAATAGTCAGTAGTTGCCTAGGGGCCAGCTCTTGAGTTTCTCTGAAATGTCAGTGTTTGCATGTCAGGAGAGGAAGAGCCAGCCCTTGACTTTTTCTAAAGAGTCAATAGTTGCATACTCGGAGGAGGGGGGCTGTTCCTTGGCTTTTCTTTAAAGAGTAAATGTTTGCATGCCAGGAGGGGAGGAGCCAGACCTTTTTCTGAAAAGTTAATATTTTCATATCAGGAGTGGAGGGGACAGCCCTTGACTTTTTTTTTCTAAAGAGTCAGTATTTGCATACCGGGAGGGGATGGGCCATTCCTTGACATTTTCATATAAGAAATGGAAGGGCCAGCCTTTGATTTTTTTTTTGAATAGTTAATATTTGCATATCGGGAGGGGCCAGCCCTTGACTTTTTCTAAAGTCAATGGTTGCATACAAGAAGGGGAGGGGCTGTTCCTTAACTTTTCCTAAAGAGTCAATGTTTGCATTGCAGAAGGGAAGGAGCCATTCCTTTACTTTCCCTGAAGAGTCTATATTTGCCTCCCAGAAGGCCTGGGGTTAGCTCTTGACTTCCTTGAAAAAATAATATTTTCAAATCAGGGGGGAGGGGCCAGCCCTTGACTTTAATCTAAAGAGTCACTATTTGCATACCAGGAGGGGAGGGGCCTTTCCTTGACATTTCCTAAAGAGACAATGTTTGCATAACAAGAGCAGAGGAGTCAGCCCTTGACTTTCTCTGTAAAGTCAATATTTGCCTATCAGAAGGGGGGAGGCACAAGCTCTTGACTTTCTCTGAAAGGTCAATGTTTGCATATCAGGAGGGGAGGGGCCAGCCCTTGACTCTCTTGTAAAAGTCACTATTAGTAATTAGAACCTCCCCAAAAAATATGTTTACGGCACAGCAAAGGACCACCACCCAAAAAAAAAATATATAGAATAAAAAAAAAAAATTAGATTCAGGACTCCAGCGAATCTCAAGAAGAACTGCAAAAGTGCAACTCCTGAGGGCCCTGGGGCCAGGTCAGATACTTGTAATCAATGACAGGTACGTGGTAAAAGTTGCTCAGTGGTCTAGGGTCCCCCGGGCATCCAGTAATGGGCAGTCTGTGAAGGGGTAGTTATAAGGACGCTTGTAAGATACATTGGTAAGCTGCGCATCGCTGACCTCCTTGGTAACAATCTATTTGTCTTGGTGTCATGCTGATCCTCTGGCTTTAGATTTTATTCACTGGCCTGGGAAGCAACAAAAACACAGATAGAGACAAAAAACGCTGTGTTTTTGTCACTGCCAGTGACGCAAAGTGTTATTGAAGTCAGAGGGTTGGCATGACACCCCAGCATTTTCATCGGTGGCGGTCTCTATGCGGCTGTCAGGTTGGGTTATTGATTTGGTGGCTAAAACCCAGTAGCTAGGATTCCTCTGTCGTGATGCCAACCTGCCCGGGTAGTGCGCCTGTCACTTACAATGGGTGAGAGCTGTTAAAGTGGATGTAAACCCAAAAGAAAATGTTTTAATTAAGGCTTGCACCTTGTACAGTATAGAATTTCATGTCATCTGTGCCCAGTCTTGCCACGCAGAGTTAATCCAGCTCTGCGCAATCCTCTTATCTTTTTTCAGTGAGATAAAAACTGACACAGATAAAAGGGAATCAGTTCTTCCCCCTTGCTGTGAATGACAGGTGATTTACATATCTCATGCACAAGTCTGAGAGAGACATTCGGTGTACTTCAGATCCCCTCCTCCTTTCTTCTGCAGCTCTCCCAGGATTGGCTGCTCCACACCTCAGCATGATTGGGCATGCTGAAGTCATGTGATGACTTTTCTGGGTTTTGACTGGATGTTAGTGATCATAGCAGAAGTTCAGTGTAAGAAATACACAGGAGAAATGCATGCTGACATGGGGAGAGTAGAGGTGGGCGGGGAGTCTACTGACATGACGACTCCACCCACCAAGCTCTGGACAACAGACCCATCCACAGAATGTGCAGTTTTTCGGGTCTCATAACAGACAGAGGGGAGACATTTGACAGGTAGGGACACATGCAGGAGGCATGTATATCCTTATAGATATGCACTATGGCCATAGGTGTGCCTCTTCTATTAGGGTGTGCACCCCAAAGCTCAAATACATATGCATGTGTATATGTACTGATGGTGTCAGTAGGGCAGTGGACAGTGTCATTATTTTTATTTTATTTTTAAATAAATTATTTTATTTTGTAACATTTTTTTGGGGGATGAAATATCAGTGGTCTAAACAGGGGGGAATATGCACCACACAAGGCGATTAGGGTGTGCCCAGGCACACCTGGCACACCCTGTGCGCACGCCTATGACTATGGCAGTAGTTTAGGAAGGATGAGAGCGGGTTACATCCACTTTAAATCACTGGTGGGCAGGGACAATACAGTGAGGCTGTACAGACAGTTTGTAAAAGTTTATTGATCCAGTTACGGAGAAACAAACAACTGATACTTTGTCATCATTTAAGTGACACTTTTGGGATAATCGATGCTCATTTCTGGTCATTTGTAACAGTCCTGCACTCTAATAGGGCGTACACACGGTCGGACTTTGTTCGGACATTCCGACAACAAAATCCTAGGATTTTTTCCGACGGATGTTGGCTCAAACTTGTCTTGTCTACACACGGTCGCACAAAGTTGTCGAAAAATCCGATCGTTCTAAACGCGGTGACGTAAAACACGTACGTCGGGACTATAAACGGGGCAGTGTCCAATAGCTTTCATCTCTTTATTTATTCTGAGCATGCGTGGCACTTTGTCCGTCGGATTTGTGTGCACACGATCGGAATTTCCGACAACAGATTTTGTTGTCGGAAAATTTTATCTCCTGCTCTCCAACTTTGTGTCGGAAAATCCGATGGAAAATGTCCGATGGAGCCCACACACGGTCGGCATTTCCGACAACACGCTCTGATCGGACATTTTCCATCGGAAAATCCGACCGTGTGTACGGGGCATAACTGTTCACAGCACAGTGCATAGAAAATGAATGTGCGTCAATGCATGATAAAGCGCGCTGGCGTGTTTTGTTTTTTTTTGTTTTTTTTCTATGCATTGTACACACTTTGAGTTGAATTGTGTTTTAAATGTATTTTTCTCCGAACAGGCCACATCAAGGAGCTAAAACACATGTGCCTTGGTAAAGATAGTATCTGTTCCTATCTCTGCGCTGCGTGTGTTTTCAAAAATAAAACATGTCCAAATTATTTCTGCATTTAAAGGCATTGGCAGATCGTACATTCTGATATGTTGGTAACAGGTAATAAAGAGTAATTGCGCTGTATCTGAGCACCTCAAACCAAAAACGCTATTTAACGCTATTTAACCGCTTGCCGACCAGCCGCTGCAGTTATACTGCTGCAATAAGGCACGGGCAGGCGAATCGCCATCATGTAACGTCGGCTCCAAAGGCGGCCACTAGGGGCACGCCCGCTGCTCGCTCCCGGAGCCGATCCGAGTGCGAGACCGCCGGGCTCCCGCGATCGCTCCTAACACAGCGAGCCGTAAACACAGAGCTCCCGGTTCTCTAAGGAGAAAAGTGACAGATCGTCTGTTCATACAAAGTATGAACAGCGATCTGTCATCTACCCTAGTCAGTCCCCTCCCCCCTTTAGTTAGAACATACATTAGGGAACACAGTTAACCCCTTGATCGCCCCCTAGTGTTAACCCCTTCACTGCCAGTGACATTTTTACGGTAATCAATGCATTTTTATTGCACTGATCGCTGTATTAATGCCAATGGTCACAAAAATGTGTCAAAATTGTCCGATGTGTCCGCCATAATGTCGCAGCCATGATAAATATCACAGCTCGCCGCCATTACTAGTAAAAAAAAAAGTAAATAAAAATGCTGTAAATCTATCCCCTATTTTGTAGATGCTATAACTTTTGCGCAAACCAATCAATATACGCTTATTGAATTTTTTTATTTTTTTTAACCAAAAATATGTAGAAGAATACATATCGGCCTAAACTGAGAAAAAAATGTGTTATTTAAAAAAAAAGTGGGAATATTTATTATAGCAAAAAGTACAAAATATTGTGCGTTTTCTTTTTTTTTCAAAATTGTCGCTTTTTTTGCTTGTAGCGCAAAAAATAAAAACCGCAGAGCTGATCAAATACCACCAAAAGAAAGCTATATTTGTGGGAAAAAAAGGACGTCAATTTTGTTTGGGTACAGCGTCGCACTTTCGCACAATTGTCAGTTAAAGCGACGCAGTGCCGAATCGCAAAACGTGCTCTGGTCAGGAAGGGGGTAAAATCTTCTGGGGATGAAGTGGTTTTTAAAGCAGTGTTCCACCCAAAAATGGAACTTCACTTTAAGTGCAGGAGACCCCCTGACATGCTACATTTTTTGGGGGGGGGAGCAGATACCCTCTTTTTAGAGGTATCCAGCTCCCACTTCCTCCCGGGGCTCTGCGGCACCGGAAGAAAGATCACCTTTCCCCCCTCCCTTCCTGCAATCTTCTGGGACACGTCACAGGTCCCAGAAGATTGCCCAGCTATTCACAGCGTGCAGCGTGGCTCGTGCATGCGCAGTGCATGCCCGGCTGTGAAGCCACAGCCAGGCACCCACAGTAAGAATGCCAGCGCCCTGGAGAAGAGGGGGAGAGGAGCTGGGCTTCGTATGCCTGCATCGCTGGATCGTAGGACAGGTGAGTGTCTGATTATTAAAAGTCAGCAGCTACAGTTTTTGTAGCTGCTGACTTTTGCAGGCATGCACATGCGCGGGTCGCGATGCGCACTTTGATTGGCCGGACAATCTTCTGGGACCTGTGACGTGTCCCAGGAGATTGCACAGAGGGAGGGGAGAGAGTTGAACTTCCTTCCTGCTCCGCGGAGCCCTGGGAGGAAGTGGGAGCTGGATGTCTCTAAAAAGAGGGTACCCCCCCCCCAAAAAAAAATGACATGCCAAATGTGGCATGTCAGGGGGTCACCTTCACTTAAAGCGAAGTTCCATTTTTTGGTGGAACTCTGCTTTAATGCATAGAATGCATTAAGGTGAAAAACATAGAGGGTTTACAACCCCTTTAGACCTCATGTACACTGCTGTTGGTTAAACGAACGTTTAGTAGCAGTTAGGCTTTTTCAGCTGCCCCTGAACTCTCATATGTTATCCTATCCGTACATGTACACAGGGTCGTTTATAGTTGTTTTTAGGCAGTCGAGTTTAGAAATATTTATTTGAAAGCAAAAAAATGCATTCACGGGACTTCAGGGGAATTTGAAACACCAAATGCTTGTAGCAGTGTGTAAAAGCATCTAAACGCGGTTACTGGCGTTTATAAGCATTTTCGTTTATAGACATTTTCAATAGGACATCATTGCTGACCATTTGTAATGGTAAAGAGAGAGAAAGTGAGTCTACTGATGTGTAAAGTCTAAAACGCTTCCAAACGCAAATGCTTATGAACGCTGGAAAACGCAGCATGTAAAAGTGGCAAAACAGACATTTTTAAACTTCAGTTACTAGCTAACAAGTTCCAGTGTTCTAGAGAGGTTTTCAAACATCCTGTGTACATGAAGCCTAAAGTAGAAAATTAAAAAAAAAAAACCACACCAAAAAATGTGCGTTAACATGCATCAATAATGCATGCAAAGGCATAAAAAAAACCAAAAAAACAATCTGTGTGCTGAAGTGCACTCCAAGTCTGACATGCCGTATCTTTAGTGTGTTGCTTCTTAACACAGCAAATGTAAAATGCATGATAACACAATACATAACAACAATACATAGGTGTGAATGGGCCCTTAAGACATGTGCACTCCCGAAAAAAAAAAAATTGTTTTTGTTTCTTTCGTTATGATCAAAATTCATAAATTCATATATTTGTAAATGCGTCAATTTGAAAATTCAGAAATACGAAAATTCTGAAATTTGAAAATCCGAGAATAAGAAAGAAATTCCGAAAATTCAAAATAATAACTAACTAACTAATAATAAATAACTATTAAATTATAGGTATTGGAATTTCCTTTCAAATTTGGCTGTTGGTGAATGATACGAATTATCCGAAATAACGAATGCCACATCTAAACAAATAGAACGGAATGAATTATTAATCATAATTCATTCTGTTCCACTTGTTTAGATGTGGCATTCGTTATTTCGGATAATTCGTATTTGTTACCCGGCCTGGCTAATAATAATATTAAAAATAATAATAATAATAAAAAGTTTTTATTATTATTATTATTGTTATTTATTATTTTGTTACTTTCCTTTCGTTTAGAAGCGGCATTCGTTATTTTGGATAAATACGTATTCGTTACATTCACTAACAGCCAAATTTGAAAGGAAATTCCAATACCTAAAATTTAATAGTTAAGTTATTTTTAGTTATTATTTCAGATTTTCGGATTTTCATTCTTTTGAATTTGTAGAAATGAGTTAAAAAACGAATTCGGAACAAAACGAATTGCATAAGTCTAGGGCCCTTAACCCTCTAAATGAACACAACCTTTGACCCAGACCTACCCTGAAATGTATCCCTTAACACAAGTTCAAATTTTAAACCTGAACCCTAAGCATAGCCATTCACCTCCCTTAGGCTCCATCCACACTATAGTGTTTTGTGAATGCATGCATAATTACAAAATGCGGGGAAATAAGCGTGTCGAACTTGCGGTGTCATTCATTGTCAATGGCAGCCCAACGCCCATCACAGTAGAGTAGACAGCAGGCACTCCAGGCAGTCAGAGCCAGAGCCAGGACAGGACAGGAGAGCCACCCGCCCGAGCGCCTAGTGGGGATCTTCTCGCAGTGGCGCGGCGGCCGCATTGTGATTTCCGCCTTCTGGAGCCTGCAACACCTATGATGGACGTCACACGTCCCGTGGTCCCGGCATTGGACCAGTGGGACGTCCATCGTAGGCGCTGCAGGCTCCATAAGGAGGGACCTGCTATGTCACTCAGCCACGCACGGGGTCAGAACGCTCCCTGCTCGGGTAGGGGGCTAATAATAGAATTGTGCAAGCCCGAGACCCGGGGCTTTTTGGGGACCCACTCGGGGCTCCAGCCCCCCTTCCCGACGTACAACTAAAGCTTGTTTGGCTATACTTCTCCTGTGGATCACAGGAGTGCAGTTCGTTCTGCATTCATGTGACCCGTCCATCTGGACTTGAGCCAGTCACACATGTACAGTAATTGTCTGTTAGCCTGGCTTTCCTACTCAGTGCACAGCTATATTGCACACTGCCCCTCTATGGTGCAACAACTGCACCCTTTCCATGATGGACATTCAAGGCACAAGGTTTCCACTGGATGGCAGAAATGCCCAGGGAAGGGGTAAGGATAGCTCCTAAAAGACATCATGCCTAAGAGAGGGACGGGGGTAATCCTATAAAAGACATCATACCTAGGAGAGGGACGGGGGTAATCCTATAAAAGACATCATGCCTAAGAGAGGGACAGGGCAATCCTATAAAAGACATCATACCTAGGAGAGGGACGGGGATAATTCTATAAAAGAAATCATGCCTAGGAGAGGGACGGGGACAAACCTAAAGAAGACAGAAGACATCATGCCTAGAAGAGGGATGGGGCAAACCTATAGAAGACATGCCTAGGAGAGGGACAGGGCAATCCTATAAAAGACATCATGCCTAGGAGAGGGACGGGGATAATTCTATAAAAGAAATCATGCCTAGGAGAGGGACGGGGACAAACCTAAAGAAGATAGAAGACATCATGCCTAGAAGAGGGATGGGGGCAAACCTATAGGAGACATGCCTAGGAGAGGGACAGGGCAATCCTATAAAAGACATCATGCCTAGGAGAGGGACGGGGATAATTCTATAAAAGACATCATGCCCAGGAGAGGGACGGGGACAATCCTATAAAAGACATCATGCCTAGGAGAGGGACGGGGGTAATCTTATAAAAGACATCATGCCTAAGAGAGGGACGGGGGTAGTCCTATAAAAGACATCATGCCTAGGAAAGGGAAGGGGACAATCCTATAAAAGACATCATGCCTAGGAGAGGGACGGGGCAATCCTATAACAGACATCATGCCTAGGAGAGGGACAGGGAAAATTCTATAAAAGACATCATGTCTAGGAGAGGGACGGGGCAATCCTATAAAAGACATCATACCTAGGAGAGGGACGGGGACAAACCTAAAGAAGACAGAAGACATCATGCCTAGAAGAGGGATGGGGGCAAACCTATTGAAGACATGCCTAGGAGAGGGACAGGGCAATCCTATAAAAGACATCATGCCTAGGAGAGGGACGGGGCAATCCTATAAAAGACATCATGCCCAGGAGAGGGACGGGGGTAATCTTATAAAAGACATCATGCCTAAGAGAGGGACGGGGGGTAATCCTATAAAAGACATCATGCCTAGGAAAGGGAAGGGGACAATCCTATAAAAGACATCATGCCTAGGAGAGGGACGGGGCAATCCTATAACAGACATCATGCCTAGGAGAGGGACAGGGAAAATTCTATAAAAGACATCATGTCTAGGAGAGGGACGGGGACAAGCCTAAAGAAGACAGAAGACATCATGCCTAGAAGAGGGATGGGGGCAAACCTATAGAAGACATGCCTAGGAGAGGGACAGGGCAATCCTATAAAAGACATCATGCCTAGGGGAGGAACGGGGGTAATCCTATAAAAGACATCATGCCTAGGAGAGGGACGGGGACAAACCTAAAGAAGACAGAAGACATCATGCCTAGAAGAGGGATGGGGGCAAACCTATAGAAGACATGCCTAGGAGAGGGACGGGGCAATCCTATAAAAGACATCATGCCTAGGAGAGGGACGGGGGTAATCCTATAAAAGACATCATGCCTAGGAGAGGGACGGGGACAAACCTAAAGAAGACAGAAGACATCATGCCTAGAAGAGGGATGGGGGCAAACCTATAGAAGACATGCTTAGGAGAGGGACAGGGCAATCCTATAAAAGACATCATACCTAGGAGAGGGACGGGGACAAACCTAAAGAAGGCATCATGCCTAGAAGAGGGACAGGGACAATTCTATAAAAGACATCATGTCTAGGAGAGGGACAGGGACAATTCTATAAAAGACATCATGTCTAGGAGAGGGACAGGGCAATCCTATAAAAGACATCATGCCTAAGAGAGGGACGGGGGCAATTCTATAAAAGACATCGTGCCTAGGAGAGGGACAGGGCAATCCTAAAAAAGACATTATGCCTAAGAGAGGGACGGGGACAATTCTATAAAAGACATCATGCCTAGGAGAGGGACGGGGGCAATTCTATAAAAGACATCGTGCCTAGGAGAGGGACGGGGACAATTCTATAAAAGACATCATGCCTAGGACATGGACGGGGACAAACCTAAAGAAGACAGAAGACATCATGCCTAGAAGAGGGATGGGGGCAAACCTATAGAAGACATGCCTAGGAGAGGGACGGGGCAATCCTATAAAAGACATCATACCTAGGAGAGGGACAGGGACAAACCTAAAGAAGGCATCATGCCTAGAAGAGGGACAGGGACAATTCTATAAAAGACATCATGTCTAGGAGAGGGACGGGGCAATCCTATAACAGACATCATGTCTAGGAAAGGGACAGGGCAATCCTATAACAGACATCATGCCTAGGAGAGGGACGGGGATAATTCTATAAAAGACATCATGTCTAGGAGAGGGACGGGGCAATCCTATAAAAGACATCATGCCTAGGAGAGGGACGGGGCAATCCTATAAAAGACATCATGCCTAAGTGAGGGACGGGGACAATTCTATAAAAGACATCATGCCTAGGAGAGGGACGGGGGCAATTTTATAAAAGACATCATGCCTAGGAGAGGGACGGGGCAATCCTATAAAAGACATCATGCCTACTGGGACAATTCTATAAAAGACATCATGCCTAGGAGAGGGACGGGGGCAATTCTATAAAAGACATCGTGCCTAGGAGAGGGACGGGGACAATTCTATAAAATACATCATGCCTAGGAGAGGGACGGGGACAATCCTATGGAAGGCATTATATTGTGCCTGCTTCGCCTTCACTGACTCCATGTTTGTTGTGGGCTTCTGGCTGAAACTACAGAACTTGGAGACAGCCAGGCACCATGCATTCTCTGACAGAGGTGAGCAGTAGAAGCCTCAGAGATGAGGAATGAGGCCTTCATTGAGGGTAAACATGGCACAGTGTGTTTGGCAATGATTGATTATTAGCAAATATTTACTATGAAAGCAGATTTGTGCAGTTGCGGCATCGGGAAGAAAACATGACCCGGAAATATGTTCTTCCATCTGATTTTTGTTTGGGGGGTGGGGGGGTATGTTTGATAACATTTTAGACCTGTAAAGTTACAGGTACTGTTGCTATTTTAGGGCCCATTCACATCAGCAGGCATGATTTAAGATGCACATTGTACAATGCATCTCAATGCTTGTTTTTTCTTTTTTTTTAAAGCTTTATTGAACTTGACCATCTGTGGGCGCCCCCCACCCCAAAGCACCCTGCCCCCATGTTGATGGGAACAAGGGCCTCTTCTTGTCAACCCTGGCAGATGGTTGTCAGGGTCAGCGGCCCCCATATGTGAATGGGTATCGGGTACATCGTACCCCTACCCATTCACCAAAAAAGTAGTGAAATGTAGAAAAAACAAGAGCCGGTTTTTGACAAGTCCTTTATTATTAAAAAAAATAGCTCTGTTTTCTCCCAGCCGCTGACTTCTCCCACTGCCATCTCTCCTGGTCCCAGCTTTTTCCGCCTCTGTCCCTCCCGGTGCTATCTTCTCCCCGATCTGTCTTCACCCACCGCCGTCTTCTCCCGGAGCTGTCTTCTCCCACGCCGTTGTCTTCTTCGCCCCCGCTGCCCCAAAGCACCCACCCCCCCATGTTGAGGGCATGCGGTCTGGTATGGTTCAGGAGGGGGGGGGGGGCGCGTGCTCGTCCTCTCCCTATCTGAGCATGCAGCCCGGCAAGTCAGAAAAAGAGTCTGGTATGGATTTGGGGGGGACCCCACGCCATTTTTAAAAAAAAATTTGGCGTGGGGGTGCCCCCTCCAAATCCATACCAGACTGTAGGGCCTGGTATGGACTGGGGGGGACCCCACGCATTTTTTATTCATGAATTCTTTTAGCCGGCAATTTTTATTTTTTTTATTTTTTTTTTTTACAGTCAGCTGTCAGCAGGGAAGCCCGCTGAAAGCTGATGACTCATCCAATTGCTAAGGACACGGCGGGCAGGCTTCCCGACCCGCTCTTTAGCAACCAGCTACATACACTGAATGTAAAAAAAAAAGACACAAATAGCAAAACGCAAGTTGTGGCAAAATCGCTGTAAAATGCAGTACTTGCGTTTTGGATGCGGGTCCATTGAAGTCTTATTACATGCAAAGTGCTGCATTTTGTGGGAAAAAAGGTCCCCGACCCTTTCCAAAAACGCAGAGGCAAAAAAACGCAGAGGCAAAAAAATGCATTGATGTGAACGTGTTCCATAGGAACCCATGTTAAAAAAATTCCCTGTATTTTTGCAAAATGCATCAAAAAACACGTTAGTGTGCATGGAGCCCAAGTCCCTTGATGTGGAGATGAGAATGACAGCCCCTTCAAATACAATTTAGTAAGGATCTAATCACACTATCACTGTACCACACATGTTACTGTAATGCATGTTACATGCGTTGGTGCAGTGCTCTCCCATTCATTAGCCAATCGATGTGTGTTGCTTAACATGCAGTACAGTGCGGTGCTGAAAATGCTGAATGCACAGTTTTTGTTCCCTTGTGGTACGTTGGCCAGCCCAAAAAATAAATGGGCTGCCCTAATGTAAAGCATGTTAATGTGTGACACAACGGGGGGAGATTTACTAAAACTGCAGCACACAGAATGTGGTACAGCTGTGCATCATAACCAATCAGCTTCCAGAACCCTTTTCAAAGTCACTGCAACTCGAGTCGCAACGAATTGAATGGTTCCATTGCCGAGAATGGGCAGCGACTTGCCATGTGATTTTTTAAATTGGCAAATCGCATGACAAATCACACTGCTGTGACCCAGGGCTTAGCGCCCGTTCACACTGAAGTCGGGTTTGAAATCGTGTGAGTTCAGCTGAACTCGCACGATTTCAAACCCGCATTTCAGTGCGACTTCGGGGAGCAGTTTGAAAGACATCTCTGCGGGTTCATGCACAGATGTCTATTGAAATCGCCCCCCGAAGTCGACAAAAGTAGGAACTACTTATGGGAATCAGTGCGGCGCCACGAAGTTGGCGTCGCACCGATTGGGACAGTGCCGTTGCCGGAAATAGACTGCGATTTGGCATGCGAATTGACATGTTAAGGCCAGGTTCACACTGGTGGGACACGACAGACGTCCTACTTTGGATCCGACTTTGCCCCGCGACTTGAAGGCGAGATACGTCCGACTTTCAATGAACGGCTTGGATCCCCGCCAATACCGGGCACTGTGTTTGGTATGAATCTTGAGGGGGAACTCCACGAAAAATTTTAAATAAATAACCGGCATGGGTTCCCCCTCCAAGGGTATACCAGGCCCTTGGGTCTGGTTTGGATTTTAAGGGGAACCCACTACGCCGAAAAAACGTAGTGGGGGTCCCCCCCAAATCCATACCAGACCCTTATCCGAGCACGCAGCCCGGCCGGTCAGTAAAGGGGATGGGGACAAGCGAGTGCCCCCCCCTCCTGAACCGTACCAGGCCGCATGCCCTTAACATGGGGGTGGGTGCTTTGGGGCAGGGGGGCGCCCTGTGGCTACCATGCACAGCTGCACTAGATCTGAATGCTCCAGTTTTAGTAAACCCCCCCCCCCCAGTGCATGTTAACACACGTCCACTGATTGCACTGCAGTGGATCCGGCTGGTGTGAACGAGCCCCCTTAGTCGTATTTCTATGGTTCAGGAGTTACAAACTGTCATCTGAGTTCATTTATTTTCACTAGGAGTCAGGTGTAAAATCAAGGAACAAGTAAACTGGTTTATTATCCATGGAAAAGATTACAAGGCATTTGTGCTGTCACCGGCTCCTGGTGAAGAGATTGGCTGAGCTTTGATTCAAGCCGCTGTTGTAGGAAAGCGATAAGCACTCTTTATTTCATCTCTTTTATCCCTCTCTCACGGTCGCCGTCTGCTTGCCTATTTAATAGCATTAAGCCATGCCCAGTACGTTTTCCCATTCCCGCTAACCTCAGCCCTTATTGTATTGATTAACCATAAGTTCCCCTTCATAGGCATGTCATTTTGGGTTTTTCTGCTGCTGTGAGTCTCCACTTTATGAAAAAGCAATGTCTGTATAGGGAATAGAAGATGAGGTTAGCTAAGGACTGGACTACATTTCTGGATATGAGCTGTAGGGGGAGCCGATGAGGGTAGCACTTTTTAATTTCGGAAAGAATAGAGGTGATTTCCATTTTATGTCGTTGAACCATCAGGGAGATTTCTCCTCACTCCCTGTCCCAGGGACACAGCAGGAAGCGAGAAGAAATCTCTACAAAATCAGACAAGTTCCCTCTTAGCTGTCACCTGCCAGATGTCCCCATTCAAGGGTTTCCCCCTCACCCCCTGTTCAAGTGTCAACTGTTGAATTTCTCATCCCTTTCTATTCTGGTGACCTTGTAATGGTGTGCATGTGTTAATAGATGCACAAACACGTTTATAGTTGTTGGTTGTACCAAAATCAAGTCCATCCAGACTCCTGATGCACTGTCTCCAGTGACTGGTGTGGTGCCACGTTGACCAAGAAAAGGCTATCCAGGACCTCTAATGAGGTGTGGAGGGCAGCAGGCTGCTTGACAGCATCTCCGATGGGCTTTAGTGCTGAACACACTGGCTGTTGGTAAAAGTTGGGGTCCAGAACTAAAGCTGGCCATACATGGCTGGAATTTTGGCCAATTCCTGCTGAATCGGCTGAAATTGGAATTGTGGGAAAAACCGAAGGATCCGCGTAGACCAGTGTTTCTCAACTCCAGTCCTCAAGGCGCCCCAACAGGTCATGTTTTCAGGATTTCCCTCAGATGAAACGGCTGTGGTAATCACTAAGGTAGTAAAACCGATCAAATCACCTGTGCAAAATAATGGAGAGCCTGAAAACATGACCTGTTGGGTCGCCTTGAGGATTGGAGTTGAGAAACACTGGCATAGATCATTGTCAGCTGAACAGTGACTATGTCCTATCAGATACACTGTCTGGGTATTCAAGTGTCAGCAGGTATTGCAACTGCTTAACCGCTTCAGCCCCGGAAGATTTTACCCTCTTCCTGACCAGAGCACTTTTTGCGATTCGGCACTGTGTCGCTTTGACAATTGCGCGGTCATGGGACATTGCACCCAAACAAAATTGACGTCCTTTTTTCCCCACAAATAGAGCTTTCTTTTGGTGGTATTTGATCACCTCTGCGGTTTTTATTTTTTTTTGCGCTATAAACAAAAAAAAGCAACATATTTGAAAAAAAAACGCAATATTTTTTACTTTTTTGCTATAATAAATATCCCCCAAAAATATGTAAAAAAACTATTTTTTCCTCGGTTTAGGCCGATGTGTATTCTTCTACATATTTTTGTTAAAAAAAATCGCAATAAGCGTATATTGATTGGTTTGCGCAAAAGTTATAGCGTCTACAAAATAGGGGATGGTTTTATCTCATTTTTATTATTATTATTATTTTTTTACTAGTAATAACGGCGATCTGCGATTTTTTTTTTTTTATCGGGACTGCGACAGTATGGCGGACACATCGGACACTTTTGACACATTTTTGGGACCATTGGCATTTTTACAGCGATCAGTGCTATAAAAATGCATTGATTACTGTAAAAATGTCACTGGCAGGGAAGGAGTTAACACTAGGGGGGGCGATCAAGGGGTTAATTGTGTTCCCTAGTGTGTGTTCTAACTGAAGGGGGAGGGGACTGTGTAGGGGAGATGACAGATCTCTGTTCATACTCTGTGATCAGTCTCCTCTCCCCTCAGAGAACTGGAAACTGTGTTAATACACACACAGATCCCGGTTCTCGGTGTGTCAGCAGCGATCGCAGGAGCCTGGCGGTGATCGTGACCGCCGGGCACTCGCATCAGCTCTGGGGGAGAGCAGCGGGCGCGCACGCCCCTAGTGGCCACAGGGCGAAGCGACGTAAAAAAACGGAAAATTGTATACTCACCTTTCCGTAATTTTCCTTTCCTGTCGCATCTTCATGGCAGCATACACGTTGGGTTGTGACTCCGCCTCCACAACCTGATAGGACCACATAGCTATAAATTAGAGAGTAGACACCTGCCCCAGTATTCTCTGTAAATTATATACACATGTCACCTCAGAGGGTGGGTGATTGTATGCTGCCATGAAGATGCGACAGGAAAGGAAAATTACGGAAAGGTGAGTATACAATTTTCCGTTTTCCTGTCGCATCATGGCAGCATACACGTTGGGGAGTAACTCGCCAAACTGGGTGGGAGTGCAAAAAAAATCAAATTTATTGACAAGGAACAGAAGAATTGGCCTGTATGACGGCCCTCCCAAATTCAACTGCTGCTATGCGTGCACCGTCTATTTTGTAATGGGAAATGAAGGTGTTTCTTGAAGACCAAGTGGCCGCTCTACAAATGGTTTCCGCTGAAACTTTATAGTAAGCTGCCCATGAAGTAGCCATTGCCCTGGTGGAATGCGCTCTAAGGTCTTCCGGGATTTGCAAGGTGCTTAAGGAGTAGGTCTTTTTGATAGTTTTCACGAGCCATGAGGCGATGGTACGGGCAGAGGCTGCCTGGCCCTTCCTGAACCCATGTGGGATGACTAAAAGGTTCTCGCATCTCCTGAAAGACTTGGTCACCGAGAGGTAATGCAGAACGTTGCCCCTAACATCCAGGGGATAAGGAACGCCCTGATCTGTGTTCAAAGCCGGGAGGTCAATCTCCTGGTTAAAGTGGAATGCAGAGGACACCTTTGGGATAAATTTGTCTGAAGGTTTCAGGGTTAGCCTGTCTGGGTAAACCATCAGGTATGGTTCCTTGATCAGTAAAGCTTGCATTTCCGAGACCCTTTTCGCTGAAGTGATGGCAATTAGGAATGATACTTTTAGAGTCAGGTCCCAGAGGGAGGTATCTTCAAGAGGGGAGAATGGTTCTCCGGATAGAATTTCTAGGACAGTTGATAGGTCCCATGTTGGAAATGAAGGCTTTCTAGGAGGCCTTAGCTTCAGGCATGCTTTCTGGAATTGAACTACAAGAGGGTTAAGTGCCCATCTAACCCCTGTCAGAGCAGAGATGGCAGAGACTTGGACCTTCAGGGTGCTAGATCTAAGGCCTTTGTCTAGGCCTGACTGTAGAAACTCAAGCACTTGTATTGCTGATGGGGAAGAAGGGTCCCAACCTTGTTCCTGAGCAAAGGAAGAGAACTTCCCCCAGACTCTCTCGTAGGTGTTATTCGTGGAAGATTTCCTGGCTAAAAGCAGGGTTTCGACTACCTTCTGCGAACAGCCTTGATCTAGGAACCTAGACCTTTCAGTCTCCAGGCCGCTAGGTGCAATCTCTCTGGATTCGGATGTAGTAGCTGGCCCTGGGTTAGTAGATCCGTTGTCACCGGAAGAGGAATTGGATCCGCTGTGCTCAGTTGCAGGAGGGTGGTGAACCAAGGCCTCCGTGGCCAGAAGGGAATCACGGCCAGGACTAGAGCTGCTGAGTGTTTGAGCCTCAGAAGGAACTTGGCAATCAGTGGGGTTGGTGGAAAAATGTAACCTAGGCGAAAGTTCCAGGTATGCTGGAGACAATCCGTTCCCTCCGCTGAGGGGAAGGGGCTCCTCGACAGAAACCTTTGACATTTCCTGTTCTCTGGTGTTGCTGCGAGGTCTATGTCTGGATGACCCCATGTCTGGCATATGAGGGCGAAGGCCTGCGGGCTTAGACACCACTCGTTGTTGGAAACGAATGTCCTGCTGAGAGAGTCCGCCAGTTTGTTCTGAATTCCCGGAATATAAGCCGCCTTCAGGTCCTGCAGGTTCAGTTGAGCCCATCGCATCACCGGACCCACTTCCCGCATCATGGAGATGCTCTTGGTACCCCCCTGCCTGTTGATGTAGGCCACAGCTACTCGGTTGTCCATTTGGATGAGGACCTGTTTCCCTCTCAGAAGAGAGCTGAATGCCAAGAGGGCTTGGAAGGCTGCCTTCATCTCTAGGACATTTGACACAATATCCCTGGTTCTGAAGTGCCAGCGGCCCTGAGCTGCATAATGTAGGTAGTGTGCCCCCCATCCCTCCAGACTGGCGTCCGAAGTTACTACCTCCTGATGGAGAGTGACTATCTGTTTGCATCTGCTGAGGTTGCCGGGGTGAGTCCACCACCGTAGAGATAATCCGGCTTCTTCTGAGATGCAAATCGATTGGGACATGGACCATCCGTCCCACTGGCACAGGAAGGAGGCTTGCAGAGGTCTGGTATTCCATTGCGCCCACCTGACCATTGGAATGGTTGCTGATAAGGACCCCAGCAGGCTGAGGTATGCTCTGGCCGGTAAGTATGATGCTGGAACCACATCTTTCACTTTCTGAATTAGTAGAAACAACTTCTCCCTTGGCAGTTCTACCGTGTTGGCCCGGGTGTCCAGCTCGGCTCCCAGGAAGACCATCCTCTGGGTAGGCTGAACGTTGCTCTTCTGCCAGTTGATTATCCAACCCAGACTCGTTAGGGTGGAAACTAAGATCTCGCGATGTTGCACGAGTGATTCCTGGCTGTTTGAGAGGAGAAGAATGTCGTCCAGGTAATGGTGGACCCTTAGACCCTTCTCCCTCAAAGAGGCTATTACTGGAAGCAGAACCTTTGTAAATGTTCTGGGTGCCGTAGAGATCCCGAAAGGGAGGCTTCGAAATTGAAAGTGTTCCTGGCCCACCGAGAACCGCAGGAACTTCTGGAATGCCACGTGAATTGGTATGTGTAGGTAGGCATCCTGGAGATCTATGGAGAGCATCCAGTCTCCCAAGTTTATGGCCTGGAGGATAGACTGCAGGCTTTCCATCCTGAATGACTCCACTTTGATGGACCTGTTGAGTTTCTTCAGGTCTAGAACCGGCCGAAAGTCCCCTGACTTCTTTTTGACGAGGAATAGTGGAGAATAGAATCCCCTGCCTCGTTGTGTTGGCGGAACCTCTGCTATCGCTCGCTTTTGAAGCAGCTCTAGGACATAAGTTAGAAGGGATAACCTTTTCTCCCCGGGAGGAGGAATACGGGTTGGGCAGAAATGATCTCTTGGGGGTCGATTTTTGAAGGCCCATCTGTGGCCGAAACTGATGGTGGCCAGGGTCCAGGTATCGTGTATGGTTTCCGTCCAGACCAGCCTGAAACTGAAAAGCCTTGCTCCTACTACTGCTGGCCGGACGGGCGCACCTTCAAAAAGGCTTCTGGTCACTGGGAGCGGAGATCTTATGCCGCGTACACACGAGCGGACATTACGGCGGACTTTGCCCGGCGGACTGGATTTCGTCGGACAATTCGATGTGTGTGGGCTCCAGCGGACTTTGTTTTCTCAAAAGTTCGACGGAATTAGATTTGAAACTTGTTTTAAATTTATCCGTTGAAATCGAGTCCGGTCGAAAAGTCCGCCGTCTGTATGCTAGTTCGACGGACAAAAAGCCACGCTAGGGCAGCTATTGGCTACTGGCTATGAACTTCCTTGTTTTAGTCCGGTCGTACGTCATCACGTACGAATTCGACGGACTTTGGTGGATTGTGTGTAGGCAAGTCCGTTCATTCACAAAGTCCGTCGGAAAGTACGTCGAAAAGTCCGCCGGGCAAAGTCCGCCGTAATGTCCGCTCGTGTGTACGCGGCATTAGGCTTTTGGAATTTCATAAAGGAAGTTTGAGGGTTCTTCCAGTTCCTTCGGTACTCCTTCCCTGATCTGTACGCTTTCGCGTCTCTATACCTTTCTGGGAGATTCCGCTTAAAAGGAGGGGGTCTCTGTTTGGGCCTCCTATCTGAGGGAATGAGCCCGGATTTTCCACCAGTTACCTTGGAGATGGCCGCATCTAACTTTGTTCCGAAAAGGTGCTCACCGTCAAACGGAATACGGCACCAGTTGGACTTGGATGCCGGATCCGCCGTCCAGGGCTTCAGCCACAAAGCTCTTCTAGCCATCACTGAGGCCAACATAGACTTTGAAGCAGACCTGATGGTGTCAACTGAGGCCTCAGCCACGAAATCACCAGCCAAGCTTAACTCTTGTAATGCCTTCACAATTTTCTCTTGGTCTGCCCCCTCTAATACCAGCTTTTCCGTGTTTGACGACCAACTCGAGATGGCCCTTCCTACTGCCGCGAGTGCTATCGCAGGCCTGCATGCACCTCCGGCCGAAAGGTAAGCCCGCTTGAGATCTGTGTCGATCTTTCGGTCAAGAACGTCTCTAAACGTAACCGCATCTTCTAGCGGGAGGGTAACATGCCTGGCGAGGCGCATTAAAGATGCGTCCACTACCGGAGGGGATACCAGAGGGTTCACTTTAGGCTCCTTGAGTGGGTACAGCTTCTGGAGTCTGTTGTTCAGACTAGATTTTTTCCCTGGTCTCTGCCACTCTTCTTTGATTAAATCTTCCAGCTCATCGATGAACGGAAAGGTTTCAGGCTCCTTTTTAAGCTGAGGAAAATATTTTCTCTGCTTTGGCAGGACTTCCTGGGGTTCCTCCCATCCTATTGCCTCCTTGACCGATTTAACAAACGGTTCTATAAGGCCAAAGTCGAATCCTGCCGACACCTCCAGGCCTTCATTATCAGATAGGGAGTCTTGCTCCTTTGATGTGCTGGCCCGGGCTGGAGAGGTAATGGTGGAGAGATCCACATCTGGTATTGAGGCCTGAGGGGCTGAGTCCCCGACTTCTGAGGCTCTCTCTCTTGTGGCCTCTTCTAGGCATCTCTGACAAACCAGCTTATCCGGAAGAGCCGCTGTACCACAGATCCAGCATGCGTTCCCGGCGGGACGGGAATGGCGTACAGGGGAGCGGTGCCTACGTGAGGACGACCTTCTGTGGCGGGATCGACCATGCCGAGAACGTGATCTGGAGCGGCTTCTTCTGCGGCTTCCTCTTGAGCGACTTCTCCTATGGTAGGAGCGGCTCCGTCTATGTCTGGAGCAACTTCTCCTGCGTGAGGACTCTCTATGTCTTGACGCAGACGTTCCTGAGGACCTGGTAGGGCTGACCAATTTAGGTAGCGTTAGAAGTGCTCTCTTTTTCAATCTTCTCTACTTACCCACTTCTTCCCCCCCTTACCTAGTCGGCTGGCGGTGATCTGCTGGGGCAGCGGTCTCCATGGTGAGTAGGTTGGAAACCTGCAAGGAAAAGACATGCAGCAATGTAGAAACTGACCCAGCCTGGACGGGGGGGGGGGGAGAGGGGGGGGAAAGACCCACCTTTGTAGAGCGTTTTCCTTTGCTATGGATCGCAGAGCAGGCATCTGTAGCATGCAGCAACCATCAGCAGCCTCCACAGCAATGCTGTGGTTTTTAAATCTGCCGCCATTAGCGTCGGACGCCCGCGCATGCGCAGTAGCGCCGCGAGGCGCCCGGCGCCATCTTGGAGACTGGCAAATAGCTTAGAAGCGCCCAAAGAGCCGTACTGCGCATGCGCGAGGACGCCGAGAACGCTCGGTGGTCCCCCACAGCACTGCATGGACCACAGAGCCCAGCAGGACACCCACGGTATGCCGGAGAGGGGGGGGGGGAGAGGGGGGGGGGAATGGAGACCGCTGCACACAATGAAGTCTGTTTAAGGCTTACTTTCTTGAGGCCATATAGATGGTTCCCTGGCCAATCCTCCAGCAAGCCTGTTTAAGGCTTTTGCGGGCTGTTGCACTTGAAGCCTGTTTAAGGCTTGTCTTCTGGCAAACAGTTTAAGATGAGATGAGTGCCCCTGAGACCACCAGAGTGGGGCTCCTTCTATTTAGCTCGTTTAGAGGCTGTACAAGAAGGACTTCCACCCAGGAGAGGCTAGAACCTGGCTGGGGCGAAGCGGTAAGGGGGTGCTGATCCGTGCGTCCTGACAGGTGAGGAAAAATAAGAGAATACTGGGGCAGGTGTCTACTCTCTAATTTATAGCTATGTGGTCCTATCAGGTTGTGGAGGCGGAGTCACAACCCAACGTGTATGCTGCCATGATGCGACAGGAAACGTTGTTTCACCCAGCCGTGCCATTCTGCCGCAGTAAAACTGCGGCGGCTGGTCGGCAAGTGGTTAAAGTGTCACTAAACCCACATCAAAAAATAAATAAATATCAGTAAATGGTGTATTACATGTTGTTCATACTCACTCAGTCACTATGAGATTTGTTTTCTGCTCTCCATCTCCACTTTCTGTTCATGTCCCCAACTCAGCTAGGGATTTTGCAGCTGTGGTGGCAACTCTGCACATGCTCAGTTTTCAGTGAGTTTCTATGCTGAGCATTTCCTCCCTATCACATCTGAGCAGCCCATGTGACTATAGAGTCACAGATGTGGGTGTATACACAGTGGTAAATGACAGCCTACTCCCTCCTCCATGCCCATTAACCAGATAAACATAATGGGGATGGGATATTACATGTAGATTAATGGTGGCTTCACCTCCCTCTTATTCTAAGACACAGGCTGGGGGGGCTTGACACAGTCTGTGACTGGTAGAAATCCGCCCACACCATGGTATTTCCACAAAATAATAAAGATTGAATTTCAAATATCTGTATTACAATTAAAAACAATTTATTGATTTTATTGATTATTACTCTGTATTCTAAAGGCTGTTTTTGGCTCCACCCAATGTCCTGAAATGAGAGGAAATCCCATTATTTTTGGGATATGTGGTGGAATGAAGCATTCTTCTGCCCTAGGAAGGTTTTACTGAGCAAAACATTTAAAGAAAATGTAAAATAAGCCCTCGACAGGCGCTACCGGGTTGACAAGTGGAGGGGATGCTGAGCCACACGAGCCAAGTAAATAGCCTTTATATTCACGGCAGTGAAAATTTCCATTGCTAGATCCTAAAAATCGCCAGTTACCCCTTTCTGACTGGTAAAAACTAAATTGCATGGACAATGGTCAGTGAACATCTTTTGGCAATTTTACCTGACAAAATGACGTTATTTGAGAGAGTCTGGGACCCCAGATCAACTATTTGATTGGAACCACATTATAGATTTGGATTGGAGGGGATATACGCCCCTGTGCAGTATGTTCTTTCCCCTTGTCTCTTTCCCTTCTTCTTTCTTTCAGTTTTTTTTCTCCTGATTCTCTGGGATAACTACTTGGGAAGCATGCCTGGGGAGGCAGTTGAGGTTTGTGGGGTGCATCTTTTGTCACCATGGGGAGCCCCAAGGGACAGGGTACCCAGGGTCTGCATGTACCTCCCCCTTGCCCTGTATTGATACGCAGATAAGATTGTTTAGTGTAGATGGGAAATGAGTTGTTCCTAACATAATATAGTTGACTTGGCGGGTAAGGAGTCAGGTTTTTGGTTGCAATCTGCATATTCAAGACAAAGCTGGAGAGTGCAAAATCTGGTGCAGCTCTGCACATAAACCAATCAGCTCCCAGGTTTTATTTTTAAAGCTTAAAGTGATTGTAAAGGATCTGGACACCATTGCGATCCGATTCCAGTGCAGGAAAAAAAAAAGGTCCCTACACTCTTTTCCTGCAAATTCAATGCGAGTTCAGTCATACAAATGTATGGCTAAATAAGAAAGGAATAAGAAAGGAATGTGGGACTTTAAATGAGGCAATTGACTTGTGGAGGTAGAGTGGTTGATAAACATTATTTATTTGTGACAATAATATAAAACAAGTAAAAAAGTATTTTCATATATATACATACATATGCACACATGGCATGAACATAATGGATGTCAGCTTGGCAGCACATGAAAAGTAATGAATATTGATAAAATGGTATAAATACAAAAATATGTAACATGTCATAGAAACGGAATTTGCCAATAAGATGAATAATATCAATCTTGAGCATGATTAATTGTAGATATAATTTAAGATATTTCCTAATAACAGGCATTGGTACACCATATGCAACAGAGCTGCTGTAAAAACAAAAAAAGATACACATACACATAAATAGTTACATAGTACTCAATTAATCGAGTATGCTATGTGGATGTTTTCTTGGCCGGGGTGGGGTTCCTTGCCTCAGCTTTGGAACAGACAACCATTTGGGGTCCTATCTTCCTCGATGCTAGCCAAGCACAGTGCTTTAGCCGACCTGTAAGTATAGATCCCTTTCTCCCCATGAGGTTTTTTTCTCCCCTCACGGGTAGAATATATTAACTAATACTACATATCCATTTGTATTTACACTTTATTTCTGTACCCAATTCCTGATGAATGGCTTATACCCATGAAACGCGTCGAGTTTCCATGGGGTACTCAGTCAAGTCTGGCTCATGACCTATTTACTGGCCCATATATACCTTTTTTATACATTCAAAATTCATTGAGTACTATGTAACTATTAATGTGTATGTGTATCTTTTTTTGTTTTTACAGCAGCTCTGTTGCATATGGTGTACCAATGCCTGTTAATAGGAAATATCTTGTATTATATCTGCAATTAATCATGCTCAAAATTGATATTATTCATCTTATTGCCAATTGCCGTTTCTATGACATGTTATGCCGCGTACACACGGTCGGACTTTTCGGCTACAAAAGTCCGACGGACGCCGACGGACTAAGTCCGGCGGACAATCCGATCATGTGTGGGCTTCCCCGGACTTTCAGCGGACTTTTCCAGCCGCAAATTTGACAGACTTTAGATTTGGAACTTGCTTCAAATCTTTACGTCGTAACTCCGCCGGACCCAGAAATCCGCTCGTCTGTGTGCTAGTCCGACTGACAAAAACCCACGCTAGGGCAGCTATTGGCTACTGGCTATCAACTTCCTTATTTTAGTCCGGTGTACGTCATCACGTACGAATCCGTCGGACTTTGGTGTGATCATGTGTAGACAAGTCCGGTCGTTAGAAAGTCTGTTGAAAGTCCGCCAAAAGTCCGCCAAAAGTCTGTCGAAAGTCTGTCGGACGGGCTGTCGGACTTTTGTAGCCGAAAAGTCCGACCGTGTGTACGCGCCATTACAGATTTGTATTTATATCAATATTCAATACTTCTCATGTACTGCCAAGCTGACATATATGTAGCCATTATGTTCATGCCACGTGTGCATGTGTATGTATGTATGTATGTGTATATATATATATATATATATATATATATATATAAATACTTTTTTTTACTTGTTTCATACTATTGTCACAATTAAATAATGTTTACTAACCGCTCTACCTCCACAAGTCAATTGCCTCATTCAAAGTCCCACATTCCTTTCTTATTTAGCTGAATTGGGGATGGAGGTACATTCATTGTGCCTCATTTAAAGGGACACTAAAGGTTTGTGTTTTTTCACCTTAATGCATCCGTGACCGACCCCCCAAGCCCCCCCCCCCCCCCGTTTTACTTATGTTAACCCTCAAACTTGTCCCACGGGGACGCACTCTCTCTCTGCCCGGAGTTCTCGGCTCTTGATTGGATAGATTGATAGCAGCGCAGCCATTGGCTCCTGCTGCTGTCAATCAAATCCAATGACGCGCCCGCTGGGGGGCGGGGCCAAGTCCTGCAAGGTAAACCCTGGGAGAGCGCCTCTCCCAGGGGGTTATCTGATGTGGGGAGGAGCCGAGAGAGCCGAGGGACCCCAGAAGAGGATGTTCGGGGCCACTCTGTGCAAAACGAGCTGCACAGCGGAGGTAAGTATGACATGTTTGTTATTTAAAAAAAAAACTTTAAAGTCCCAAACTCCCCCCTCTCATTTATACAGATGTATGACTGAACTCGCATTGCACATACATCGCATGCGATCGGCACCGCAGTGCTGTGCGAATCACATGCAATGTAAGTGTGAACCCAGGCTTACACTGACAGCCTGGATCTCCATGTTTCGTATTGTACTTCGGGTATTTATTGATTGCTATTCTTGTATCTCACTTTGGTATGAGATGTTGCTATGGGTAGTGGCATTTGTATTTGTTTCTAGATGAAAAATCTCTATTAAATGGAAAATCAAAGGATTTTATTCTGTTCAATTAAACAAAAGTTAAACAAACAATCCCCATTTAGCTACAAAGCCACGCCAAATCCGTTGGCTGTTCTTGACGATATTTGCATTTACTGCATAAGCAAGCGCAATGTCGTTCTGAATTTTAATGATTGCAAGCTTATGAAAATGTCACTGACATGCTGATTTCTGTCCGCGCCGTGCCGACTCGCTCATACCATGTGCAGCTGCCCGCGTTCATTTTTTTAATAGATTACCAGCACAGCTTAACGCACCGAAAATTGGATATTTTAATGTAACAAACTGCAACGCACAGCATGTGTATGTACAACGTAAAAAATGTAAAACGAACGTCACTGCAATGCTTGAAAAAAACGTGCGTTATTTACCATGCAATAATGCAAATTTATTAAAACGAAATTATTGTGCAGCTGTCAAGACATAACCAGGGGCCCCTATTTTTTTTAAGTTGACCACCACTGGTGTAGTGTAAGGTCAGCTGTCGCTACCCAGATGGCACCTGCCCTTATTGGGTGCTGTAAAGATAACGGAGGTGCGGAGAGATTTATGAGGCTCCAACACCTGGCCACACCGCCAGGCGTCCATCCGGCCCGATCCTGGCTCGCTGTGAGCTCTGCTGTGCTTGGTACAAAAGTCACCTCATATCAGTCATAAACATTTTTTCTGGAAAATGTATTTTTCTTAGAAGGTATCTTCATGTCAAGGTAAAAGATAAGACAATTGAAGAGGCCTCTGTTTAAAACTTTAACCCCCCCCCCCCCCCCCCCTATTTTTATATAAACTGGTAACAACAGTGAAGTTGTTTTGCTTGAATGCAGCCAAGTTACAGTGTTTGACCAACTTGGGGCTAGTTTAAACTTGCGGTTGAGGGGCGTTAAAAATGTGTGGTTGAGCCACATTTATAGCGCCCCTCCTTAAAAAGGAACTCCAACCCCCCCCAAAAAAAAATTAAAAGTCGGCAGCTACAAATAACTGTAGCTGCTGACTTAAGACACTTACCTGTCGAGGGATCCAGCACTGTCCTCACCCAAGCCCATTCTTCATACAGCTTTGGGTCAAGGAGCGGGCAATCATAACTAAGGGAAACTGCCAGTGAAGTCTTGCGGATTCAGAGCCGGTTCTCCACAGTGCATGCGCGAGACGCACTGCGCTTTGTGAATGGTCCCGCAGTTTTCTGGGACCTGTGATGTGTCCCAGAAGGCTGCAGGGGAAGGTAAACTTATGCTCGGATCACTGTGGCAATCCACCTGGAAGTGGGAGCAGGTTCCTGTCAAAACCAGGAAACCCCCCCCCCCCCCCCAAAAAAAAAGAAAGTGGCAATTGTCAAAGAGGAGGGGGGGGGGGGGAGATGCAAATAAGCAGAACTTCACCATTCGCATATATGCAGCCCCATGGAAGAATGCCTATATGTGTGTGTGCTCAGCAGGCAGTGGTCAAAAATAATCCCACAGTCATTGGTGGTCAGTTGCACCGTAAGACTCCCCCCCCCCCCCCCCCCTCCACTTTCACTTTCAAGTATTATGATTATTATTATACAGGATTTATATAGCGCCAACCGTTTGCACAGTGCTTTACAGCATGAGACAATCTGCTTTTCCTCTATTGTGTATAGTGTTTACACTTGTGATGGCTGAGATTGGTTCACAGCAATCACAAGGTACAGAGCCACTCTGATTGGGTCTGTCATTTGACAGCTCAGATCACAGCCATTCATGATGGCTGCACTGGCCCCCCTGAGTGTGTTTAATACAAGTCCGTGTTGATTTTTTACAAGAGGGCGTTATTGAGGATCAAAATCAGTTAGCTGAACCTCGTAGTGCCGGACCAGCTTGTTTACCCTTGTGGTTTTACCACCCCCCCGACCGCCCAACTTAAAATAACTTGGTGGCCGAATGAAGTAGTACACATGGTGTGGTCGTGAGAAAAATTATACCCCCTGTAATACCCCTGGCACCTCAACCACAAATCAAATACTAGGCTAATGGTTGATATTTAAAAAAACAAAAAAACGTTCAGCAGGCGGCAATATCACCCCCTGAATTCCTATAATTTACTCCTGTAACACAAGTGTAAGCGAGCTCTTAGGGCTCATGCACACAGGGCAGTTTAAAAACGTCAGCGCTACAGCAGCGCTATAAACGCCAGTTTTTTTGCGTTTAGCCGCATTTTTACATTAGCGTTTTTGCGTGCTTTCCCGCGTTTTTTGGCATTAGCATTTCTGGGCGTTTTTGGCATTAAAAACACTCCCTATAATGTAAAAACACCAAGCGCGGATAAACGCAGCTAACAGCTTGTTACAGTGTTTAGGGGTGTTTTTTGGGCGTTTTTTCCGTTTTTCAGGCTCAGTTCACATCTCCGCGCATGGGGGCGGCAGTCACGGTAAAAATGCGCAAATAGAATTGCGGGACGCCCGTCGTCCAAAAGAAGCTCCTGTATTTCTTTTGGGCGACGGGTGTCCCGCGATTCTGTTCGCGCAATTTTACCGCGATTGTCACCCAATGAAAAATCGCAGGAAAATCGTGCCGCGTTTGTGGTGCTATTAAAGTCAATGGGCAACGCATCGGGATTGCGCGGCCGTCCTGCGTTTTGCCGCTATTGCGAATCGGGGGAAGAATCGAAAGCCCATGACGGGAGCAGGGGATGGGATATCTAGGCTGTTTTGGGCGCACTGAGTACCTTTTTTTAGGAAAAGGAATTGGAATTTTTTTTCGGGAGGTTTAGGAAGCAGTGATGCAGAATAAATCACGAGGGCTCATTTACAACTGGGGAGGGTTGCCAGTGAGCCAATCAGACGAGCAGATTTCTGGGGGCGTTCTGTTTATAGACGATGTACAGACGGCCTGCTGGTTGCCATATTGCAAGCAAGTGGCATTGGAATGATTTTTGCCAATTTTACGAAAATTCCATGGATAGAAATGATTTCTTATACTAGTAACTTACTAGTAAGTAAGTAGTGTCTATTTAATGCTAAATAGCAGGTTCCTCTCCTGCACTGAAAATGCTTATTCTGTTTTCACTGCACACTGTGAGCTTCTCATAGTGAGCATTAGAAGCAGTAGTAAGTCAGATAGATCCATTTCTAGGCTGGGGAATTTCCAGCATCATCTAGACCAGGGTTAGGCAGAGGAGGAGATCTACCTGAACAACATGGGAGAAGTCAAAGATCACCGGGCACAGTGTCGCCTCCTCACACCTGATTTAGACCTCTAATTGCTGCACTACCGTGTCACAATCACGTGCATTACATGGCAATCATGGGTTTAAATCAGTTGGTGAGGAGGCAACATACCACCCTGTCACACACATTCGGATCGCTTTTCAGAGGAGCAGCAGTGCCTGCTGCATTTGTGAATGGCTCTTTAGTTTAGCATTTGGCAGCGGCACCCTTAGGGCTCGTTCACGCGAAAAGTTGGCGGTGGGGGAAAACCCTGCGGTTGAGGCACAGTTTTACTTCCCCAATCCCTAAAAGGTGTACACACGCCACAGCGGGAATTAAGCCACCTGTTGCTTTTGGTGGGTGCTACGGCCTGACAATCACTACCCATTCAAGTAAATGGGTCACTCTGCAAGCGCCTCACAACTGCATGCTTCTGCGGGGTCCAAGGGGTTGAATACAATGCTGCCTGCTTTAACCTCTGGTTTGCTGTACTGCACAAGGTTGCAGTGCACTTGCAGAGCGGTCTCATTCACTTGAATGGTCATGCTTGGCAGATGCTACACCCAACAACCATGACAGGGCGTATAACTCCTGCTGCGGCTGCGACATGTGTACACCCCTGGCCACTGCAGCTAAAGGGGGTACGGTTGAGGCGTGGGTGATAAAATTACATCTTAAAGCGGAGTTCCACCCAAAAATGGATTTTCCGCTTTAAGTGATGGTGACCCCCTGACATGCCACATTTGGCGTGTCATTTTTTGGGGGGGGAGGGGGGAGATGGGACCCTCTTTTCAGAGGGTCCCAGCTCCCACTTACTCCCGGGGAACTGGAACGGAGATCACCTCTCCCCCTCCCTTTCGGCAATCATCTGGGACACGTCACAGCACAGGCCCCAGATGATTGCCCAGCCATTCATGGCGCGCATGTGCAGTGGGTACCCACAGTTACAGTGCCGGTGCCGCAGAGAGGAGGGGGAGACGAGTGGGGCTTCATTCCCCCACATCGCTGGACCCCGGGACAGGTAAGTGCCCGATTATTAAAAGCAGCTGCGATATTTGTAGCTGCTGACTTTTAATTATTTTTTTTTTAAGCAGAACTCCGCTTTAACTATGGGGTTTTACCACCCCCCAAATTGCGAATGTAAATGAACCCTTACTTTTCTGAGCCCCCTATAAGGCTGCTTTCACACTGAAGTGCTGCGGTTTACCTTTACAGCAGGTGCAGCGCAGTGCATCTTTCCTGGGTTAGCTGCGCTGTGTCATAGACTTCTATTATATCCTGCAGGTGTGGTGCACTTTGTGAAAGGACACCAAAACTCCTGCATTTAGTAGTAGTAGTAGTAAAATATTAGAGTATGTTATGGGATTTTTAAGGTGCGTATACTAGAAAATAGATCAGAGAAAAATTTAAAAGGAAAACATTTTATTTTAACATAGCTTAAAAAGATATATAAAAACAGTATCACAGCAAGTACATATAGTACGGTCCTTATGGATACAGCAAATATGATGTAGCTCCCAACAGGTTTCGTCCTCAATCTGGGCTTCTTCGGGGGATGCTGTTCATAAGCCTTCCCAAAATCTAAGACAAGTGTATAAAAGTTGCAATCAATGGAGAATCAAAGGTTTAACAAACGTCACAACAAGCCAAGGACTGCAGGTGACCATAGGAGGCAATTAGGGACCAGAAAATAGAATTTGCAGAGACGTATAACCCCACAGAGACTCAAAATTCCAGTACAGGCCAATCGTATAAAGAACTGAAGTCCTGTAAAGTATGTGCGTGTCACTGTGGTTCCGGCAGTAGTAGTAGTAGTTTTATTTTTTAAAAAAAATGTAATTTAAATAATGTGGCTGGCATTTTTACATTAAAGTCAATGGGGGGTGATTTTTAATTAACGTCAATAGGGGGTGATTTTGCATTGAAGTCAAGAGGGGGTGATTTTGCATTGAAGTCAATAGGGGGTGATTTTGATTTGAAGTCAATAGGGGTCAATTTTGATTTGAAGTCAATAAGGGGTGATTTTGCATTGAAGTCAACTGACGCAGCATGCAATTATTGGCACTTTTTTTTTAAATATTTGCAAATTGTCGACAACCCTGTTTTTGGGACGATAATTTTAGATGGCTGCTATATGAGTGACTCCCTACGGAGTATAAAATAAGGTATGTAATGAACACAGGTGAATTGCCATGTTGATGAGGAGAAGGGAGAACTAGGGAGGGCAAAAATATAAGCAGATTAAACTTCTTTTGATTTAGTGACAGGTTCCCTTTGAATATAGAGGAGGTGGGTGACTCATTGAGCTTTCAGTGGTCTTAATCCATCACTTTCATACTGGCAGCATGTCTCATCAGGGAGCTTGGTTGTGTCAGACGTGTCAGTGTGTGTGGTTTGCTTTCTCCCACTCTGAAAGTGTCACATTGTATTGTCTGAGAACTGATCACAAGAGGGTCGGGAATTTGTGCAAACAGACCCCACCCAAAACGTAACCAGGATGGGGAACATTCCAAGTATGAAACACTCATTCCAGAAAATCCAAGTCATCTGTGATGTTAGATCCAAAATGCACCTAATCCATATTTGTTTGGTTTTGGATGGAGTGGTGGTTGGAATTTGGCTGCCATTAAAAAATTGGCCCTTATTTCCTGTCTGGGTGACACTTTGTCACACACACCTTGACACACAAAGTATCAAACAAAACAAAATCTAGTGTAGCGCAACCAAAAATAATTAAATCAAGTCCAAATAACAAAATTCCAGCGTTGTGCAACTTTCAGTGACCGTTCATAAATTTCCACTGACTTCAGTGGCCACCACCTCTAGCTGGAATGCCCGCTCACCTCCAAAAATTGACCCCACTACAGAGTCACACACGCCTGTGATTGTATCTCTCTGGATGCCTCTGGAAAACAACTCCTCCTCCTGTTGTTCCTGGACAAGACAGACCTCCTCCTGGGTTCTCACTATGTAGACCCCACTGTAGAGTCACACACACACTTGGCGTAATATCCCTCAGGATTTGTCGGGAACACGAATCCTCTTCACAGTACACCTAGACAGCTCGGACCTCCTCCCGGGATCTCATTAAATCATGTGTGGCCATATAAAACCATAGTGCTCTCTGCTAATAACATTTATTAAAACTGTAACTTAGGGATAAAATACTCACATACAAATGTGAAAAACGTGTGTGCCATCAAATATGATGTGAACGAAAGAAAAACGCCCTGAATGGCGGCACCTCACACCTGTACGCGTTACGCTCTCTAATGAGTTTCTTCAGCAGGAGCTGTCTAGGCGTACTTACTGTGATGTGATGAGACTGTAGCAGCCTCCCCAGCACCCCCTAATACTTACCTGAGCCCCATTTCTGTCCAGCGATGTCCACGAATGTCTAAGTCGTCCGGGACACTCCTCCGATTGGCTGAGACAGAGCAGCGGCGCCATTGGCTTCCGCGGCTATCAATCAAAGTCAGTCAGCCAATCAGGGGAGAGAGGGGGTGGGGCTCAGTGTCTGAATGGACACACACAGCTGTGACTCGACTCCCCCTATAGCAAGCTGCTGACTGTGGGGGCACTCGATAGGAGGGAGGGGCCAGGAGCAGCAAAGAGGGACCCTAGAAGAGGAGGATCCAGGCTGCTCTGTCTCACTACTGCAACAGGGCAGGTAAGTATAACACGTTTGTTATTTATTTTTTTAAACGAGTGTTTACAATGCACTGCAACAGGGCAGGTAAGTATAACATGTTTGATATTTTTTTTTTCTTTTTTTAAACGAGTGTTTACAATCACTTTAAGAGCCACTCCTCTCTGCTGCTGACTACTGAGACAGGAAGGGGGCAGAGATGAGCCTCTCCACAGCTGCATGAAGAAGTGCAGGATCTGGTGGAGGAATTCTGTCCTCCTCTCTGATGCCAACTGCTGAGACAAGGTGGGGGCAGAGATGGCGGGGGGGGTGCTGCAGGGGAGGTGTGAGGGCCACATGAAATGCCTAGCGGGCCGCGTTTAACCTGCATCCCTTGTGTTTGACACATGTGTGTTACAGGGACTGATAATATAAAGTGACAGCAAGAGACTACACATATCACAGAGACTGGCCAAATAAAGAGACAGCAGGAGGCTGCTCACGCCATTTACTTTTTTGCTGTGCGTTTATGCGAGTAATGTCAGATGTTAGTGCAGGTGCGTTTTTTTAATTATATTTAAGCTCCGTGGTGCAGAGCGCACATTTGAAACTAACATCGGGTGCAATCAAAAAGTGAGCACACAAAACTGAAGCACACAAAAAAGTGCAGTGTGTACACATGATCCTCTGAAGAGGAAGGGCCCTGTCCTTGATCACCAGGGGTTCAAGACTCCTGATAGGAACTGACGTACTTATGGTGCAAAGCAGGCGGACCTCATTCTTTGGGGGACCTGCCAAGCCAAGGTCCACCTAAGTACTAGGTGCTCCCAAAGGGAGACTCCATGGGAGGGGGAGAACCTGACCATAAGGCCACATGCCCTCCCACCCAAGACTTTCAGAGAAAGTCCGAGGACCTACACCCTACTAATCAGGGGTGAGCGCTTAGGGGTAGTAAAGTGCAGGACAGTGGCTGGCCTTCCAGCCGGTATAAAAGTTCCTTCCTTCTTAGCCAAAAAAGCCCAGCCTAGGAGGCAGGTTTGAAAAAAGTATGCAGAAGTGCTATGACCATAGTGCCATACTAATGACAGTGACTATTACATAAAAACAGACAAACACAGTGAGTTACCCCAAAAAGAATTATTCTAGCCCCCCTGGACTGCCCTTTCAGGGGCATAAGCACTGCAGGCTTTTCTTACACCTCTGGCCAGACAAATGGAGCTCCATCCCTACCGTAAGGCATTAGCACTTAGTAAAGAGTCCTGCCTTCAACCTGGGACAAGCCTGGTAAACCAGGCCAGATTCAATCCAGGAGGAAAAGGATCCCTTCCCCTGTGCCCACCTTATTATGTCAGGAATTACTAACTGGCTCCCCCAACTGGGAAAGAAAACTACAGGTGCGTTGTCTTAGTACATAGGGCCTTCCGTATGAATGGCACCGAAAAACATGTAATGTGTGTTACTGCATATTGTGGTAAGGTGCCTACAGGCATCATAGAGGCTGCTTATACAAAGAAAACAGCAGCAACTGCCCATATAGAGAGACTGCCAGAGGCTGCTTATACAGGGAGACCAGCAGAGACTGCTCATATAAATAGACTGCTTGTATAAAGAGACTGTCAGAGACTGCTTTTACAGGGAGACCAGCAGAGACTGCTCATACAAAGACACTGCTCATAGAGCAAGACTGCTAGAGGCTACTTATACAGGGAGACCAGCAGAGACTGCTCATATAAAGACACTGCTCATAGAGCAAGACTGCTAGAGGCTACTTATACAGGGAGACCAGCAGAGACTGCTCATACAAAGACACTGCTCATAGAGCAAGACTGCTAGAGGCTACTTATACAGGGAGACCAGCAGAGACTGCTCATACAAAGACACTGCTCATAGAGCAAGACTGCTAGAGGCTACTTATACAGGGAGACCAGCAGAGACTGCTCATACAAAGACACTGCTCATAGAGCAAGACTGCTAGAGGCTACTTATACAGGGAGACCAGCAGAGACTGCTCATACAAAGACACTGCTCATAGAGCAAGACTGCTAGAGGCTACTTATACAGGGAGACCAGCAGAGACTGCTCATACAAAGACACTGCTCATAGAGCAAGACTGCTAGAGGCTACTTATACAGGGAGACCAGCAGAGACTGCTCATACAAAGACACTGCTCATAGAGCAAGACTGCTAGAGGCTACTTATACAGGGAGACCAGCAGAGACTGCTCATACAAAGACACTGCTCATAGAGCAAGACTGCTAGAGGCTGCTTGTACAGAGAGACTGCCAGAGACTGCTTTTACAGGGAGACCAGCAGAGGCTGCTTATACAAAGACTCCAGCAAAGACTTTTTTCTTATTTAATTTCCTTTAGATTTACCTTCAACTACGTTGTGCAAGGGCCTGCCTGATTGCATACAAATTGAAAGTGTTTTATTTTTGTTAAATTTTAGCCTTGGTTCCCACATATGCGGTGCGCGAATCCTGTGCGTTTCCCGCACCGCATTGAAATCACATGGCATTCATGCAAACCACAGGGTGTGTCAATGTTAAGTTAATAACACCCCAAAACGGTTTGCAAAACACAGTTCGATTGACAGAATCGGGTCGCATGGATGTGAACCCCCATGCAATCCGATCCCAGTTCAGAAAAAAGGTTCCTGCACCATTTCGTGTGTGGATTTGGTTCAATTTGAGCCATACAAATGAATAGCTCAAATCGCATCACACAGACATCGGATGTGATTTGAATAGGTATGTGGTGTGATTCCTGTGTGAATCACATGCGGTGTCTGGCACTGCATATATGGGAACCCAGCCTTAAAAGGAAAATTGTATAATTTATGGCCAGCCTTATTGTTAAATGTTGGTATTTGTATATGATTTTCTAACGATGAATAAAAACTATTCTGTTAGGGCCACATCACATTCAGTCCAGGGCATTTTTATCTGCATCAAAAACGCATGGAAAGTAGGTTATATTGTTTTTAATGGCATAGTTCACACCAGTGCTTACAGTTCCAGGAAAAAAAAAGTAGAACATACTGCATTGTTCTTGCACTGGACTGTACTGGAACGCTGTAAAACGCATCAAAAACGCACCGAAATGCACCTAAACGCATCAAAAAGCACTGGAACACACATATCCTTATTTAAGATTAAAGCGGACCTTCAGTCCTTTTTTTCAACTTTCCATCTATTAAATCTTCTGCCCTTGTCATTTTAACTTTGGATAGTAAAACATTTTTTTTTTCTGCCAGTAAATCCCTTATACAGCCCACTTCCTGTTTCTTGTCTGGTCATTAGCCTAGGCTTATGACATCATGCACTGCTCTCTCTCTCACTCTCATGAGACTTTGCCAGGAGGGGGGATGAGTCATAGGAGGGCCAATGAGAGCTGCAGAGCTGGAGGTGTGTCTGTGTAAATCCAGGAAGTGAACAGGCAGCAGCTTCAACTGCCCACAGAAAAAATGGTTGCAGCCAGACTCAGTGGAGGGAGATTTCCGCAGCATATTTGGCAAGTACAGAATCACAGTATATATAAAATCTGCATAGTGGTTGGAGGGAAGCTTCAGAATGGCAAAGGTGTTTTTATTACAAATAAGACCCCTTTCACACCGAGGGCGTTTTGCAGGCGCTATAGCGTTAAAAATAGCGCCTGCAATCCGCCCTCAAACAGCTGTAGCATTGTCCCCAGTGTGAAAGCCCGAGGGCTTTCACACCGGAGCGCTGCGCTGGCAGGACGGGGAGAAAAGTCCTGCCAGCAGCTTCTTTGGAAGCTTCTTTTGGTGTGTTTACCGCTCCTCCACCGCTGCTCCCCATTGAAATCAATAGGGCAGCGCTGGGATACCGCCGGCAAAACGCCGCCATTGCGGCACATTACGGGCGGTTTTAACCCTTTCTCGGCCGCTAGCAGGGGTAAAAGCGTCCCGCAAGCGGCCGAAATGCGCCTCAAATCCGACGGTAAAATGCCGCTATAAATAGCGCGTTTTACCATCGACGCTATGGGCGGTCCGGTCTGAAAGGGCTCTTATGTGAGCAGACTTCAGTTCCTCTTTGGAAAAAAAAAGAGGGGGAAATGCACTGGAGCGCATCAAAAAAACGTGCATGCAGAAAAGCATCTGGAACGCATCCGAACTGCGTTTCTATGGCCCTTAAAAAAAAAAAAAAAGTAGAACCCCAGCTAAAACTGTGGGGATGCACTTGCACTCTGCAAGAGCAGTTGCTCTACAGCTTAGTAAATAGGAAGATGCTCTGCTGACCTCCATCATCCAATCACATGCAAGCAAAAATGCTGTTTTTTTTTTTTTTTCCTTCCCTTTATTATTATTATTATTATTATTATTATTATTATACCCTTTGCTTGTTATTGGGTATTCTTTGCAAAGTGAAGCTTTACCTCATTTACTATGTCCTGGAGCAATTGTACGTGCAACTGCCCTTTGCAAAGTGCACAGTCTCTTTGCCTTTAATCCCTATGGGGTTTATTTATTAAAGGCAGAGATATTGTGCACTTTGCAAAGTGCAGTTGCATCTGTAAGTGCAGTTGCTCCAGAGCTTAGTAAATGAGCAGAAGCTCTGCTGACTTCCATCATCCAATCACGTGCAAGCTGTGTTTTTTTTATTTTATTTATCTTGCATGTGATTGGGTATTCTTTGCAAAGTTAAGCTTTATCTCATTTACTAAGCTCTGGAGCAACTGCCCTTTGCACAGTGCACAGTCTCTTTGCCTTTAGTAAACCAACCCCTATATGTCTCTTAGTTTTAGATGGAGTAGACCCTCTGTCAGGTTTTTATTGCTGTATGTCCCCCCGGGGGAGAGAGATTCGTCCTTGCTTGTTTACATCTCTATAGAGATTGTCTGGGAGTCCCGGGACTTTCTGCTGTTCTTATTGCAATCAGCTTGTTATCGCGCTGAATCTGCCGTATGTCGGGCTGCCAAGTCCTCGGCTCACTTTTGTCCTAGAAGGTTCTGTCCTCAAGAGCCTCGCTACTTCCTCAACCTTGTTAGCGAGAAGAGAGAGAGAGAGAGAGAGAGAGAGAGAGAGAGAGAGAGAGAGAGAGAGAGAGAGAGAGAGAGAGGAGGAGAGAGACACGGAAGTGACTTTGTTTGACTCTATAAGTGAACTTGTCTCCTCTTAAAGGGACAGCACATGTCCCAAGTCTTCGTAAGACGTTCTACTGTTGCGGTACGGCCTGGTGGGGGAGAGAAGAGAGAGGGACTCCATCGCTGAGACCTTTAAATATGGATGCTGCTTAATGAATCTTCCAGAACGATCGTTTTTCCAGAGTAAGTTGGTTCGTGGGACAGGAGAGCTATGTATGAAGCTGGCAGGGGAACGATCACATGGATCTATTTTTAGTTATTTCACTGAAAGCAATACCGCCAATGCTTCTTAGTAATAGACGCCTCGCTGGGTTTAAAGCGGCTCTGATCATTCATCCAGAACTGGGTATTGTAAAGAAAATGTAAACCTTCCTCTTTTTATTGTGTAAATATTTGGCCTGTACATGAGGCATGTATGGGAACATAGATTTATTTACAGTGTATATATATATATATGTATATTACAGAAAGAGTTACAGATGCATGAAAGATTCTACGTAAGCTGTGTGCCGCATGGTGCCATCTTTGCTACTGGTGCTAATGATTCATTTAATTATGCAAATGTGTTCAGTATGAAATGTTATCACTGCGTGTTTTAATATTCAGTGTTTTTTGTTTTTTCTATATGCTCGGGGGGGGGTAGCGGTTTTTACATACGCCGTTTTGTAGATCTGTACGGAGATTGGGGTTGATTTACTAAAAATGGAGAGTGCAGAGTTTGGTGCAGCTGGTCCATGGTAGCCAATCGGCTTCTAACTTCAACTTGTTCAATTAAGCTTTGCCAATAAAACCTGGAAGCTGATTGGTTTCTAGGCAGAGCTGCACCAGATTTTGCACTCTCCAGTTTTAGTAGATCAATCCCATTGTGCTTCACTGTTCCTCCCTATCAGAGCAAGCCTGAGCCCGGGTTCACACCTATGCGAATTAGATGTGCGTTTCCGCACATCTAATTCGCATAGCAGGAGAATGTGACTGGCTCCCTATGGAGCCGGTTCACATATCTCCGGGGCGGCTGCGGTGCGCACTGCACAAAAACGCTGCGCGTCTTTGGCTGCGTTTCAGGGCCGAATTCAGGCATAGAATCGGCCCTGATTCGTCCCTGAAACGGTGAACAGGGACGCACAGCGCTCCTGTGCGGTCCGCAGCGCATTATAGTGTGAACCCGGGCTAATGCTAGAACTCTGTCAAACGACACAATGGGGTTGATTTACTAAAGGCAACTAGACTGTGCACTTTGCAAAGTGCAGTTACACTCTGCAAGTGCAATTGCTCCAGAGCTTAGTAAATGAGGTAAAGCTTCACTTTGCAAAGAATACCCAATCACATGCAAGGGAAGTAAAAAAACAAAACAAAAAAAACAAAAACAGCATTTTTGCTTGCACATGATTGGATGATGAAAGTCAACAGAGCTTCTGCTCATTTACTAAGGTCTGGAGCAGCCGTTCCACCACATCCCAAAGGTGCTCTATTGAGATCTGGTGACTGTGGAGGACATTGGAGTACAGTGACCTCATTGTCATGTTGAAGAAACCAGTGGTGAGATGATTGGAGTTTTGTGACATGGTGCATTATCCTGCTGGAAGCCATCAGAAGATGGGAACACTGTAGTCATAAAGGGATATACACGGTCAGCAACAATACTCAGGTAGGCCGTGGTGCTTTAAACGATGCTCAATTTGGACACAAAAATTCTGAAAAATAATCCTTTCCACTCATATACAAGTGTCCATCTATATCTCGTCTTCAAGCGCTTTTTACTATTTTACCTTGTAAGTGTATTCCATTGGGGGTTTTATTAAATAGTCGAATGGGAAAGCACTATGGATCTGCCTCTTTAGTTCCTATGGTCCGGTTGTTGAACTTGAACACAAGGGTGAGAGATAACCGAGACTCAAGATGAAATGAAAGCAGTTCTCCCCCCAGGAGCAGAGTGATTTTTGATTTCTATTTTGAGGTGAGCAGGTTTTTCACCTGGTGTTGGGAGCTCATGCAACACAAGAGGAAGGATCTATCACTGAACACTGTTGGTGGAAGACGAGATCTAGATGGACGCTTGTATACCAGTGGAAAGGATTATTTGTCAGAATTTTTCACAATTGGAGAAAGTGACACTAGAATTTATTAATATATATATATATATCTATATATTTGTTGCGCTGCACTATGAAGGTATAAAATAAAATAAAAACGTGATTCCTCAGACCAGGTCACCTACTTCCATTGCTCCATGGTCCAGTTCTGATGCTCACATTCCCATCGTAGGTACTTTTTGGCTGTGGACACTCTGGCCAAGCTGCAGCTACACAGTCCCCATACACAACAAACTGCAATGCCCATTTTTCTACTTTCAACATACAACTTCAGGGACAACATGTTTACTTGCTGTCTGATCTATTCCACCGACTTTCAGATGCCACTGTAATGAGATAACCAACGTTATTCACTTTACCTGTCAGTAGGCATAAAGTTATGTCTGATCGGTGTGTATAGAACGCCATGTAGAAATGAGAAGTTCTGTGAAATGGTAATAACTCACACTACACACACGCCATACTTTCCCTTTAGACCCCTTTCACACTGAAGCTGGCCATACACCTATAGATTATCTTTGGTTAGATGGAAAAAGTGCAACAGATTTCTCCATGTTCGCTAAACTGTGTGGATGGAGGAATCTCCCACTTTTTCTATCTAACCATAGAAATTCTGCAGATAATCTATAGGTGTATGGCCAGCTTGACAGCGCCCGCCATTAGCGCTAAAGTGCCGCTCATTTTAGCAGCGCTTTAGTGCTGTTTTGGCTGCGCTTTTCGGCCGCTAGCGGGGCGGTTTTAACCACCCCCCCCCCCCCCAAAAAAAAAAAGATTAAAACTCCCCTTTTACGGCACTTTCAAATCGATTTAAAGGCGCTTTGGAAGTGCTGCCCATGCATTGCAGTGGGCAGGATGTTTTGAGAGCGATAAATACAGTGCTCCCAATCCACCCCAAAGATGCTGCTTGCAGGACATTTCGGAACGTCCCGCAAGCGCACCGCACAAGTGTTAAATGTCGCACTGCAGTAAATGAGAGGCGGATTTCAGGCGTTTACCAGAGGCTATTTCCAGCACTGAAGCGCCCCAGTGTGAAAGGGGTCTTCATAAGAAGAATATGATTGGTCGGTGCTGAGCCGCCAACAATAACATTCTGTCATTCTTGGTTTACGCTTCTCCTTGTATATAATATGCTCCGTAGCAGCTGCTGGCTTCAATCTAAACAATCCTGATTATTTGAAATATTTTCCCAGGGCGGGAGTCGTGTGTTGTGTATTTAAGAGAGGGAGCAAGGAAAGGGTTAACTGTAATGCTAGCGTTGCAGCAGATGACTGATTTGCTGCAGCGTTTCTGGATTTAAAGGGACCCTGGCCTAAAAAATATGTCATCGCTGTTTGTGGGAAAACTGGCCAGCATATTGTGTAGTCAGTGGCAGTGTAGGTCAGCAGAGGACAACCATGGCTGCTGAAGCTTTAAAACTATTTTCTGTAAATTTTATTTTCTCTTATCATTTTCAAGATTATGAAAATGGATTTGTTGTTATTAAGGGCTTGTTCATACTAGCCTGCACAGACCAGTGCGTCCTCGGGGGGGTCCTCTATTTTGGGGTTGGATTAGTAAATAGGATGTGCTCAACTTTTTGTATTTTTTTAGGGGATGAGTACCCCGTATTAACCATTTTAAAGAATTTATAGTAAATAGTATTTTTTAATATACCTACATATGTCTTGGTGAATCTTTCTGAATGAAGGTCTCAACATCACTCAAAGTCCCGTTTTCTCCACAGCGTCTTTAGGCTCCTTTCACACGGGCGCCTCTGTTTGGTTGACTCTGCTTGCTCAGCGGGGGTTTGCCCCGCTGATCTCCGCCTACCGCGCAGAGTGGAGACGGACACAGTCCCGCTCTCCTCTATGGGGAAATCGGGTGAAAACAGACCCCCTATCCATTTTCATCCGATCCGATAGGAATAGCAAAATAGGACCATCATCCGTCTGGATTTTGTCGACAGGATTGGATCGGTAAGCAGCGGGTGTCAGCGGACATTTTACCGCTGACATCTGCCGCTCAATAGGGGCGAATGGAGGGTCCAGTCAGGTCTGCCTGAAAAACTGACAGGTGGACCTGATTGGGCAGCGCATGTGAAAAGACCCTTAGGGCTCATTTACACTTGCTTCGGCTTCAACAAAGTATAACGGCTAGTTTACACTTGCTTCAAAACAAGGCTTTGGACAGGCTTTGTTAAAGCTCTCTGAGTGCTAGTCAAAGCTCTTGTCACTAAATAAAATGGTTAGCTTACAGTCCTGTTTACACCTTGCTTTTGCTTTGCTTCAAAAACTATATATACCCCATGTTGCTTTAGTGGTGCTTCAAAACATCTTCAAAGCCTCCATAGAAGTCTATGGCAAAGCTCGCTTGAAGCCCACCAAAGCCTCACCGAAGCCCCACCGAAGCCTCATCGAAGCCCCACGAAGCCTCACCAAAGCCCCACCAAAGGCTCATCGATGCCCCATCGAAGTTCCACCAAATCCTCATTGAACCCCCACCGAAGCCTCATCGAAGCAATAAGCAAAAGCAAGGTGTAAACAGGACTGCAAGCTAACCATTTTATTTAGTGAGAGGGCTTTAACAAAGCCCGCCCAAGCCATGTTTTAAAGCAAGTGTAAACTAGCCCTCAAAGTGTCTTCAGAGCCTCCATAGAAGTCTATGGCAAAGCTCGCTTGAAGCCCCACCGAAGACCCATGAAGCCTCATCGAAGCCCCATGAAGCCTCACCAAAGCTTCATCAAAGGCTCATCGAAGCCCCATTGAAGCTCCACCAAAGCCTCATCGAAGCCTCATTGAAGCTCCACCGAAGACTCATCGAAGTCCCATGAAGCCTCATCAAAGCTCCACCAAAGCCTCATCGAAGCCCTTATCGAAGCTCCACCACAGCCTCATCGAAGCACCAAGCAAAAGCAAGGTGTAAACAGGACTGTAAGCTAACCATTTTATTTAGTGACAAGAGCTTTGACTGGCGTTCAGAGAGCTTTAACAAAGCGTGTCCGAAGCCTTGTTTTGAATCAAGTGTATTAATGTTCTTTTTGGGAAGTGTTGTTGACTTTTCAACTAAACTAATTTCTTGGAGAGGACTGATACATTGTATCTTTCTCTTTCCTTGCAGAGATAAAAAATAAAATAAGTATAATAATAAAAAATAAAGAAAAAATACCTAGATCAGCCTTTTTCAACCAGGGTACCTTGAGGTTTCTACAGGGGTGCCTAAAAATTGATCAAAAATTGTATAGAGGCCAGCAGGTGGATCAAGCCTGCCTTTTATTTACACAAAGCCACGGGTTTTCATTGTGCACCATCATAGCTTTCTAGACACTGGCATCCTAACAATGATGTCATCAGTTAATAAGAAGGATGTCTATCGCCTCCACAGCATCCTTGTTTGACCCTCCTCTGCCCCTCTCCCTCAGCACTAGGGTGACATTAGCTGACTGATGGAGAGAAATTGAGGGAGAAGAGAAACATTGGAATACTAGTCAGTACCAGTGTGCAAAAGTGTATTTGCTTTGGAAGAAAAAAATCACCTCTAACATTGGATGTCCTACGTGTGGATATTGCTGCTGTGAAGCGATTAGAATCGTTTTTTCATTTTAGAACGGGGTGCCTTGAGATTGTCTATGAGTTTAAAGGGTGCCTTGAGATTGTCTATGATTTTAAAGGGTGCCTTGAGATTGTCTATGATTTTAAAGGGTGCCTTGAGATTGTCTATGCCTTGACTGAAAAAAGGTTGAGAAACACTGACCCAGATCAAGGTTTGATCTAGGTCAATGCCATGGTTAGTGTTTGGGGGTCAAGTAAGGGTCAAAGGTTATGGTCATCATATTCTGGGCAGGATCTTTTTTTTTTTTTTCTTGGTATAAATGTCAGTGTGTGTCAGAGCTGCATGATTCTGGATGAAATAAGAATCACGTTTTTTTTTACAACCCCTGAACATTAGGATGGCAATAAAATAAGACATAATACTCTTTGCTTCAATCAAATTTGAAGAAATGTAATGAAAAGTAATGTAATGTGTAAAGAAATAAAAAAGAAAATACCATTAAGTTATATTAAGGTCTTTTTTTTAGTACTTGCCAATACCACTTACAGATACCTACCGCAACTTTTTTCTTTTACAAATGAAATACATTTTTTTTTAAATTTTGCGCTTTTTTCAATGGGAAACGTACAGTATCTTACAAAAGTGTGTACACCCCTCACATTTTTGTAAATATTTTATTATATCTTTTCATGTGACAACACTGAGGGGTTTTACTTCCTCTTTATTTCCCTGCAAAAGTAAAGCATAATGGGCTACTATGCATCGCATAGTAGCCCATTATGTGTCACTTACCTTAAAATGAAGCCTGCGCTGTCCCCACTGGCTGGAAGCGTCCATCTTCACCCATCCGGGGCCGCGGACTCTGGCTCTGTGACTGGCCAGAGTCGCGTGACGTCACTCCCGCGTGTGCAGGAGCCGCCAGTCATGGCATGATCCCTTTAGAAAGGACACAATCGGCCACCAAATGTGGCAGCGGGGGGGGGGGGGGGAGAAGCAAATAAGCAGAGCTTCCCCCTTAGAGGGGGAGCTACACTTTAGGCAGCTGAGAACAGAGATTATGTGATCACTTATAGGAAAAAAGGTGTTCATATTGTGTTTTTGTTTTTTTTATATCTATACACAAATGTTTTGCCTTTCATTTCTATTTTATACTGAATGGGTTGTTTTACAAGGTGAGTGTTTACATATACTATAAGTGTCAGGGTATTGATTAAGCCATTTGCCCAATCTGACCATGTACAGTTGACAAGAAATCTATTTAGTCAATGAGTGTTGTTTCCCCTGAGATAGACATCACCTACAGCTCTGCACTTTGCTCCTTCATTAATACAAAAACGTACGTGTTAAGGCCTCATGCACATGGGCATAAAAACTTTACTTTTACAAGGTGTACAGCATATTTTTTTAATTCCCTTAACCACCATTCTGTGTTGACCTATGTGTCCATGCACATCAGGCTTTCAGATCAGTTTTTTAACTGCTTCAATAATGGCCACTTTTACCCCCTTCCTGCCCAGGCCAATTTTCAGCTTTCAGCGCTGTCACACTTTGAATGACAATTGCACGGTCATGCCACGCTGTACCCAAATTCAATTTTTGCCATTTTTTTACACAAATAGAGCTTTCTTTTGGTGGTGGTATTTAATCACCACTGGGTTTTTTATTTTTTGCTAAAAAACAAAGACACTGATGAGGTGGCACCTATGGGCACTGATGAGGAGGCACTAATATGCCGTACTGATGGGCACTGATAGGTGGCACTGATGGGCACTAATAGGTGGCACTGTCGGGCACTGATAGGTGGCACTTATGGGCAATGATAGGTGGCGCGGATAGGCGGCACTGAAAGGCAGCACTGACTGGCATCACTGATGGGCACAGATTGGCATCACTGATGGGCACAGATTGGTGTCACTGATGGGCACAGATTGGTGTTGCTGATGGGCTCAGATTGGTGTCACTGATGGGCACAGATTGGCATCACTGATGGGTACAGATTGGTGTTGCTGATGGGCTCAGATTGGTGTCACTGATGGGCACAGTTTGGCATCACTGGGTACAGATTGGTGTTGCTCATGGGCTCAGATTGGTGTCACTGATGGGCACAGATTGGCATCACTGATGGGTACAGATTGGTGTCACTGATAGGCACAGATTGGTGTCACTGATGGGCACAGATTGGCGTCACTGCTGGGCACTGTTGGGGCTGCACTGTAATCAGGGCACTGATGATCAGTGCCCTGATTACCTGTATAGGTCTCCCCTGTAAGAAGATGCCACTGATCAGCTCTTCTCTCCTCACACTCTGTCAGTGTGAGGCGAGGAGAGCTGATTACTGACACTTCCTTGCTTACATGTGATCGGTTGTGGTTGGACACAGATCACATGGGTAAAGAGCTGCGTCACAGCTTCGCTGTACGCCAAGACTGCGCGACAACATATGACGTTGTCCCAGAACGAGAGGGGATCCCGCCCGCCCTCATTTTACTATAAGGTGAATAGCTGTCATTTTTTTTTTTTGGGCATAAAAAAAAAAAAAAGCGCACCAAAGCTGTGTTCAGAGAAGAGCTTATGCGCATAATTTACACGCATACGCATATAATAAATGTGCGCATATGTTTGTACATTTATTCCAGTGGCCAAAATGAGTTAATATTCTGGCCAGTAGAATAAGTTTACATTCAAGGCCATATGTCTGTAAACGTGCAAAAACAAGCATTTTTTACATTGATTTTTCTGCCAGCTCCTGGCAATAAGATCCAGCCTAGTTAGGAGTATTTTAATACGTGTGCATGAGGCCTTAAGGAACAAACTTTTATTAGAGAGGTCTAATGTATTTAGGCAGCTTTTGGTATTGTGACACTTGGGACAGCTTGGGATCATACTTTAAACTTACAAAGGTTTCCAGTGCCAAGATTTATAGACTTTTCTGTCTGTGTTTCTGTCTTTTTATTTTCTTTACCTATCGCCTTCATGACAGGGGGTGTAAATATGTTTTGCAGATCTGTGTGCATGTGTAAATAGCATTTGCAGGCCGGTGTGTTTATATACACGTGTGTAATGCTATTGAGTCAGAAAGCAGCATGGCCTCGGCGAGTGTTAAAAATTCACAGCGACTGGAATGGAGTTTGACTTGTCTCTTGCCCGCAGGATATGATTAACTAAGAAAGGGGTTGGGTGGTGTAAAAAGCGTGTAACCTAAGCTGGCCTCGGTTAGCCATTAAGCACCTCAATGGCAATTCATTTTCCACAAGGCAAACAAACAATAACTTGCAGGGTGGGGAGAAAAATGTGACATGGGGGTCAGGACGTCCTCCACTTATGCTGGAGAATTTTTTTTTTTTTTTTTTTTTTTATCACAAACTTTTAGTATTGTAAAGGCCCGTGGTTTTGTCAGCCGAAAGTGTTGAAATTATTTATTGTCTCTACAAAGGCATTTTAGGGCTGGGCAGACCCCAGAAGCGAGCAAATAAAGGTCTGCAATTGATGGCGCCATTCTCGGCACTTATTGTTGTAGTCAGGGGCAGTCTGTGTTCCTTGATGTCATTTAAGGCAACGTGACAGACATTTCTGTTAACCCAGTCTGCAACCTCCTTTGCTGCACTCCACCAATTCTCTGTCAAAGCCCTCGTAAAATACTCAGTACTTCTGGATATAGGTTGACTAAATTAGCTACTTCTATAATGCAGTGCTCGCCAGCCATGAGCGTTGTCACCTGAGAAGATGTGTATTGTACGATCGCTGGACTTATGAGTGTACAACAATCATTGGTCCAAAATCTAAACCTTTGTGGGGGCAACTTTCCATCAACTGGGGTATCACAAAGGGACCCTGGAAAAATCTATAGACAGTTGTGTTCATAAGTTTATATACCCTGGCAGAATTTATGATTTCTTAGCCGTTTTTCAGAGAATATGAATGATAACACAAAAACATTTCTTTCACTCATGGTTAGTGTTTGGCTGAAGCCATTTATTATAAATCAACTGTATTTACTCTTTTTAAATCATAATGACAACAGAAACTACCCAAATGACCCTGATCAAAAGTTTACATACCCGGGTGATTTTGGCCTGATAACATGCACACAAGCTGACACAAAGGGGTTTGAATGGCTATTAAAGGTAACCATCCTCACCTGTGATCTGTTTGCTTGTAATTTGTGTGTGTGTGTGTATAAAAGGTCAGTGCGTTTCTGGACTCCTGACAGACCCTTGCATCTTTCATCCAGTGCTGCACTGACGTTTCTGGATTCTGAGTCATGGGGAAAGCAAAAGAATTGTCAAAGGATCTGCGGGAAAAGGTAGCTGAACTGTATAAAACAGGAAAGAGATATAAAAAGATATCCAAGGAATTGAGAATGCCAATCAGCAGCGTTCAAACTCTAAACAAGAAGTGGAAAATGAGGGGTTCTGTTGAAACCATACCACGGTCAGGTAGACCAACTAAAATTTTAGCCACAACTGCCAGGAAAATTGTTCGGGATGCAAAGAAAAACCCACAAATAACTTCAGGTGAAATACAGGACTCTCTGAAAACATGTGGTGTGACTGTTTCAAGATGCACATTAAGGCGGCACTTGAAGAAAGATGGGCTGCATGGTCGAGTCACCAGAAGAAAGTCATTACTACGCAAATGCCACAAAGTATCCCTCTTAGAATACACCAAACAGCACAGAGACAAGCCTCAAACCTTCTGGCACAAAGTCATTTGGAGTAATGAGACCAAAATTGAGCTTTTTGGCCACAACCATAAACACTACATTTGGAGAGGAGTTAACAGGGCCTATGATGAAAGAAACACCATTCCTACTGTGAAAAACGGAGGTGGATCGCTTATGTGTTGGGGATGTGTGAGCTACAAAGGCACAGGAAATTTGGTCAAAATTGATGGCAAGATGAATGCAGTATGTTATCAACAAATACTGGAGGAACATTTGCATTCATTGGCCAGGAAGCTGCGCACGTACTTGGACATTCCAACATGACAATGATCCAAAACACAAGGCCAAGTCGATCAGTCATTGGCTACAGCAGAATAAAGTGAAGGTTCTGGAGTGGCCATCTCAGTCTCCTGACCTCAATATCATTGAGCTACTCTGGAGAGATCTCAAATGTGCAGTTCATGCAAGACAGCCCAAAAGACACAAAAGACACTTCAAGCTGTCTTTGATGGTAAAGGAGGCAATAAACGGTATTAAGTACTTGGGTATATAAACTTTTGACCAGGGTCATTTGGGTAGTTTCTGTTGTGATTATGATTTAAAAAGAGTAAACACAGTTGATTGATAATACAGTAAATGGCTTCAGCTAAACACTAACCATGAGTGAAAGAAATGTTTTTGTGTTATTCATATTCTCTGAAAAATGGCCAAGAAATCGTAAATTCTGTCAGGGTATGTAAACTTATAAGCACAACTGTAGCAGCCTTTCTTAACCTTTAGGAACCCTAAAATAAATTTCAGGTCTCTAGAAACCTTTATTAAAACCAATTCATCAGGGATCAATGGGAAAAATACCTTATACATTGGTGGTCAATAGAAATTAAAACCCCTACAGTGAAGGTCCGAATGCGACCCTTACAGACAGCTAAAAAGATAGATGGTATTATCTAGCGCTACAAAGTGACATTGGCCCTGGAACTATGCAAGAACGATTAAACAGAAGGCCAGTCAGCTCCAGCTCCAGGGACCCTTTGCAATCTGTGGTGGGATCCTTTCACGGAACCCTAATTGAGAATGAGTGCTGTAGAGCACATATGACAAACACAAGGCCATGGGCTGAATCCAGCCCGCCTGGCATGGTCGTGTGGCTGTCGCACCCAGTTTTGCAGCCAGAACGTTGAGGAACTTCATTCTACCACTACTGGCTTTTACCTTCTGCTCCCACTCCCCACTGTCATTTGTAAACACAGAAGCCTGCGCACACTCATGGTGGGGCACGGCAGGGACAGATCTCCAGAATCTGATTGAACAATCAATCTCCCTGCAAGGCAAAGTATAGCAGCCTACATGGGGAGGTACTATAGCCAAGCCAGGTAGGAGAGAGTGATGCAAGGAAGCTTGGGGGGTTGAGGATCGGGTTGCACACTGTGCATAGTGCACACCTAATCCCTGCACTCTGTACACAGTACACTCCTGAACCTTACACTCTGTACGTAACATACTCTTGAACCTTGCACTCGGTACATAGCACACCCCTAAACCTTGCACTCTGTACGTAGCGCACCCCTGAGCTCTGCACTCTGTACGTAGCGCACCAATGAGCCCTGCACTCTGTACGTAGCGCACCCCTGAGCCCTGCACTCTGTACGTAGCGCACCCCTGAGCCCTGCACTCTGTACGTAGCGCACCCCTGAGCCCTGCACTCTGTACGTAGCGCACCCCTGAGCCCTGCACTCTGTGCGTAGCGCACCCCTGAACCCTGCACTCTGTACGTAGCCTAATCCGAAATTCTGCACTCTGTACGTAGTGCACCCCAGATACAACTGCCCCTTTGAGGGCAACCATACTGCTGTTGCGGCCCAGGATGAAATTGAGTTTGACACCTCTGCTTAGAGCATTGGAAGGATGAGTGTGCTACAATAGCTGAATAAGTTCATTAGAAGGGTTTATTGAAATTGACACAAAGATGGAAAGCCAAAGCATTTTAGGGGCTCAAGTCTCCTCCTGCATCATGGCTTATAGATGAACAGTGGGCTCAGATTTATAATGAACAGCATTAGTGGATATAAAGCGGACAGAATAACATTCAGACGCCAGTACAGCAGCCGAATACTCTACATGAGGGAGGAACTGAACACATCAACCCTATATAAGCTCCAACACCGTCCTTCACAAAGCTTTTAGAGGGTTTGGCTCCTGGAAGAACAGATGTGCGGGGGCATGTGGGTAAGGCATAAGGCCCCTTTCAGACAGCCGTTCCATATGTCCGTTTTTCATCCATCCATTGACGGATGAAAAACGGACATACATGTATCTCTATGGCGGACGATCCGATGACATCCATTTTTAAACCCCCCTTTTTTTTTCCTCATTAAAACACACTGTATATAGCCAGTTGCTAAGGAAAGGTCCGGGAATCTGTCCGCCGCATCCTTAACAAACGATGAGTCATCAGCTGACTGCTGAAGGTAAAAAAAAAAAATTGCTAAAAATATGACGTGGGGTCCCCCCCAAAATCCATACCAGACCCTTATCTGAGCATGCAGCCCGGCAGGTCAGGAAAGGGAGGGGATGAGCGAGCGCCCCCCCTCCTCCTGAACCATATCAGGCCACATGCCCTCAACATGGGGGGGTGGGTGCTTTGGGGCAGGGGGGCCTCTGCGCCCCCCCCCCCACCCCAAAGCACCTTGCCCCCATGTTGATGGGGACAAGGGCCCCTTCCTGACAACCCTGGCCGGTGTTTGTCGGCGTCTGCGGCGGGGGGCTTATCGGGATCTGATCCGGGCCCCCCCCATGTGAATGGGTATCTGGTACATACTACCCCTACCCTTTCACCAAAAAGGTAGTCAAATGTTAAAAAAAACAAGAGCTGGTTTTTGACAATTCCTTTATTAATAGCTCTGTCTTCTCCCAGTGCCGTCCTCTCCACCGCCGCCTCTCCCAGTGCCTTCTCTCCCGCCGCTGTCTTCTCCCCCCGCTGTCTTCTCCTCATGCCACTGTCTTCCCTGATGCTTTCTCTCCCACTGCCGTCTTCTCCTCCTGCAGCCGCCTTCCCCGATGTCTTCTTTCCCGTTATCGGATAGCCAGGCCCCATGGCTATATAACAGATGCCAGACAGAGAACAACAAAACAACGGAGGAAGACGGCAACAGAAGAACAATGGCTTCCTTATTTTTTTAGCGGGTAGTCGGCAGCAAGGAAGAAGACTGCGGCGGGAGAGAAGGCATCGGGGAAGACGGTGGGAGGAGAAGACGGCAACAGGAAGAGAAGACAGCGGCGGGAGAGAAGGCATCGGGGAAGACGGTGGTGGGAGGAGAAGACGGCGGCGGGAGAGACGACAGGAGAAGACGGTGGCGGAGAGGATGGCACCGGGTAAAGACAGAGCTATTAATAAAGGAATTGTCAAAACCGGCTCTTGTTTTTTTTTTTTTTTTTACATTTCACTGCCTTTTTGGTAAATGGGTAGGGGTAGTATATACCCGATACCCATTCACATGGGGGGGGCGGGACCTGGGGGCCCCCAGATTCCTATAAGCCCCCCGCCCGCAGACCCTGACAACCACCGGCCAGGGTTGTTGGGAGGAGGCCCTTGTCCCCATCAACATGGGGGCAAGGTACTTTGGGGTGGGTGGCGCAGAGCCCCCCTGCCCCAAAGCACCACCCCCCCCCATGTTGAGGGCATGCGGTCTGATATGGTCCAGGGGGGGTCCGCTCGCTCATCCCCTCGCTTTCCTGACCTACCGGGCTGCATGCTCGGATAAGGGTCTAGTATGGATTTAAAAAAAAAAAAAAAGGCATGGGGGGGTCCCCTCCAAATCCATAGTAGACCCGAAGGGCCTGGTATGGACCTGGGGGGGACCCCACGCAGTTTTTTTGCAGGTTTTTTTTTTTGCCGGCAATTATTTATTTATTTTTTACATTCAGCTGTAAGCGGGGAATCCCACTGACATCTGATGCTGAGGACTCATCGGTTGTTAAGGACGTAGCGGCCGGCTTCCTGGCCCTCTCCTTAGCAACCAGCTTTATATATTTTTTTGAAGTTCAGTTCAGTCACTTTTGTTATTGTTGTAAAATACGGATGTCAGCAGATATGAAAACGAATGTTCCGTTGCGCCGACTTAGAAAAGGGTTCCTGTACTACTTGGGGGTGCATTGGCTTCTATTACAGAAGTCGTTTGCAAGCCATGCTGAAGTCGCGCTGTGCGGGGCGGCTTCAGAGTCGGGCGACTTCGAAGCCGCCCCAGTGTGAACCGAGACTAAAGAGAGTGCTCCTAATCTCAGCTCATTACCTCTGGGAGCCAGAAACCCCTAAATGATAGGGGATTAAATACTTATTTTACTAATTAAAATGGAAATCAATTTATAACTTTTTAGATTGTAAGCTCTAACGAGCAGGGCCCTCTGATTCCTCCTGTACCAAATTGTAATGTAACTGTATTGTCTGCCCTCATGTGTAAAGCGCTGTGCAAACTGTTGCCGCTATATAAAACCTGTATAATAATAATAATAACTTTTTTGAAATGCGTTTTTCTGGATATTTTTGTTGTTATTCTGTCTCTCACTGTTAAAATGAACCTACCATTAAAATGATAGACTGATCATTTCTTTGTCAGCGGGCAAACATACAAAACCAGCATTATTTTCCCTCACTGTATTTACAGCGATTTTCTTCTTTACAGGGCTAGATAGGTTAGTCTTAGATTGTGAATGCCTGTAGATTTACAGATTTTAGTTTTATTATTATTATACAGGATTTATATAGCGCCGACAGTTTACGCAGCGCTTTACAACACTGGGGCAGACAGTACAAGTACAATACAATTCAATACAGGAGGAATCAGAGGGCCCTGCTCGTTAGAGCTTACAATCTAGGATTTAGGGTGAACTTCTACTTCAAGTTTGTGTATAATTTTAAAGGGTGTCTTGGCTGAAAAAAACTTGAGAAACACTGACCTAGAGGGTGTCACTGAGCCCCCCCCCCCCCCCCCCCAAAGGTTAGTGGGTAGGAGGTAGAAGTGCTGAAAAATGTTTTTTGGTATTCCAGCAGACTTCCCACACCCACAATGTCTACTTTCTAAATGTGGTTTCAATGCCACAATCTAGTAACCTATATTTTATCATGCCTCATGCTCTCGGGAGTTGAATAAGATTAAACGTATTATTCTTATGTTTATCCTCCTTACGAGATGTTGTATGACTAACTAGCCTTCTGTATCGTATAACTTACTCATGTTTGATGTCAGATTGTTCGGGGTTCTCTTCTAAATTCTGTTCTTATAATTTATGTAATTTTATGAGTCCAGTATGTATGAAATATATTTACATTGTTGGCTCTGCAATGAGAAATGCCCAAGTAAGAATGTTAATTCCCTTTAATTACCTGCTAAACTATTTGCAACTGCCATAAGCCAGCTCTACTAATGGAAGTTAGACCCCCAGTTAAAATGGTAACTTTACGAAGGCTTAATTAGATATCTTTAAGGCTTTGCAGACAATTTGGGCCAGAAAGGATTTATCCCGCTTGCTGCTTAAGAAATAGCTCGCTTAATGGGTTTGATAACTTAGGCCTGTGTGAACATGCTGTGATGGGATAGCTGTAATGTGATGTATGATAGACCGCATTAGAAGGCCTTTGATTATCAATGATCTGCTAAGTAATAACTGGTCAAAGCTGATGCTTTGTTGGTTAACTTTTAAAAGCTGGAATTAAGTAGTGCTTGTGTGTTAAGGGCATCGGAAGAAGCTGAGTCTGAATAATAGAATTTGCATGTCTTAAAAGAGAAGTATGGGAATAATTTTTTTTTAATCATACTTACCTAGGTGGATGCTGCATCTGTCCCCTGTCGGCTCTAACGCTGAGAACCGAGCGATCAAACATCGTTGATTTCTCTGTTCTCACAGCTCCCTGGGCAGAGAGCTGGTGACTGTCAGTTACAGCTCTCTGCTCTGCCTGCTTTAGCCCGCTGTCTGCTGAAAACGTGTCTCAGGCAAGCAGAACAAACTGTACTCCTGTGATCCACAGGAGAAGTTCAGCCAAACAAGCTTTGGCTGTACTTCTATTTTAATGATGAATTCCAAGTATGAATATTGTAAACATAGTTACTTTGATTCAGCTTGGACCAGTGTAACTATATATATATATATATATATATACACACCACACCTGGCCATTGCCTCTGAAAGCTGGAAATCATTGTGGTGGACACCACTACTCCAGTGATCTCCTCTTAGGCTCCATTCACACTAACGCATTTTTTGATGCATTTTGCAGAAATGCATGGGAATTTTTTAACATGGGTTCCTATGGAACATGTTCACATCAATGCATTTTCTACCTCTGCGTTTTTGGAAAGGGTCAGGGACTTTTTTCATGCAAAATGCAGTGTTTTGCATGTAATAGAATTTAATGGACCAGCATCAAAAATGCAAGTACAGCGTTTTTACATCGTTTTTGCAGCGTTTTTGGCGTTTTTATTTTTATTTTTTAGACTCTATACAGTCTAAAAAAAAAAAAACGCAAAACGCCGCAAAAACGCTGTAAAAACGCTGTAACAACGCTGCTCAAAAACGCGGCAAGCACCACAAAAAACACTGCAGAAACGCTCAAAAGCAACATGCATAGATCTGAAACGAGCCTTACTTCTGGGTTCCATGTTGAGCGGCCAGCCTACTACATTCTGAATAGAGAAGGGCAGCCACTCTGCAAGTGTGCCATTCAGAGGATGATTTACATTTTCTGAGTGAATGCAAAGTGTTCTCTAATTGGATGAGGTGGAGAGTATGACATCACCACCCCACCTCTCCACCTTATCAAATCAAGAGAACTCTTGGCATCAATTCAGAAAATGCAAAGCATCCTCTGAATGGCGCCCTTGCTGAGTGGTCGCCTTCCTATATCCAGAATGTAGTAGGCTTGCCGCTCAACACAGGACCCAGAAGTGATTGGAGATCACTGGAGTAGTGGTGTCTACTGCAATAATTTCCAGCTTCCAGGAGCAATGGCCAGGTATGGTATATACAGTTGTGCTCATTTTATCATTTCTTGGCCATTTTTCAGAGAATATGAATGATAACACAAAAACTTTTCTTTCACTCATGGTTAGTGTTTGGCTGAAGCCATTTATTATCAATCAACTGTGTTTACTCTTTTTAAATCATAATCACAACAGAAACCACTCAAATGACCCTGATCAAAAGTTTACACACCCCAGTTCTTAATACTGTGTATTGTCCCTCTTAACATCAATGACAGTTTGAAGTCTTTTGTGGTATTTGTGGATGATGGTCTTTATCTTCTCAGATGGTAAAGCTGCCCATTCCTCTTGGCAAAAAGCCTCCAGTTCCTGTAAATTCTTGGGCTGTCTTGCATGAACTGCACGTTTGAGATCTCCCCAGATTGGCTCAATGATATTGAGGTCAGGAGACTGAGATGGCCACTCCAGAACCTTCATTTTATTCTGCTGTAGCCAATGACAGGTTGACTTGGCCTTGTGTTTTGGATCATTGTCATGTTGGAATGTCCAAGTATGTCCCATGTGCAGCTTTCTGGCTGATGAATGCAAATGTTCCTCCAGTATTTTCCAGCATTTATCTTGCCATCAATTTTGGCCAAATTTCCTGTACCTTTGTAGCTCACACATCCCCAAAACATCAGCGATTCACCTCCGTGTTTCACAGTAGAAAGGTGTACCTTTCATCATAGGCTTTGTTGACTCCTCTCCAATTGTAGTGTTTATGGTTGTGGCCAAAAAGCTCAATTTTGATCTCATCACTCCAAACGACTTTGTGGCAGAAGGTTTGAGGCTTGTCTCTGTGCTGTTTGGTGTATTGTAAGCGGGATACTTTGTGGCATTTGCGTAGTACTGGCTTTCTTCTGGCGATTCGACTCCTTATTGTGCATCTTGAAACGGCCACACCACATGTTTTCAGAGAGTCCTGTATTTCATCTGAAGCTATTTGTGGGTTTCTCTTTGCATCCCGAACAATTTTCCTGGCAGTTGTAGCTGAAATCATAGTTGGTCTACCTGACCGTGGTTTAGTTTCAACAGAACCCCTCATTTTCCACTTCTTGATTAGAGTTTGAATGAACAGTGCTGATTGGCATTCTCAATTCCTTGGATATCTTTTTATATCTCTTTCCTGTTTTATACAGTTCAACTACCTTTTCCACAGATCCTTTGACAATTCTTTTGCTTTTCCCCATGACTCAGAATCCAGAAACGTCAGTGCAGCACTGGATGAAAGATGCAAGGGTCTGTCAGGAGTCCAGAAACCTATTGACCTTTTATACACACACACCAATGGCCCGTACACACGATTCGAAAATCAGACGGAAAATACCGCTTTTGACGCAATCGTGCGATAATCGGATTGTTAGTACAGGGCTTTTGAGAGCCGATCACAACAATTCATCAGATATTATTCGATTGGACAAGCACAAAAATTTTCGTTTAGTCAGTACAGTTGTCATCCGAAAATACAAATACATTACAACAAATGACATCACTTCCGATTTTTTTCCTGACGTACGAGAATTTTTGTGACTTTAGTAACCTATTCAATTTGTACTTGTGACTATAAAGCGAAAAAAGTCGGACGATCTCTCGTCCGATTTTCGGATCGTGTGTACGGGCCATAATTACAAGCAAACAGGTCACAGGTGAGGATGGTTACCTTCAATAGCCATTCAAACCCCTTTGTGTCAACTTGTGTGCATGTTATCAGGCCAAAATCAACAGGGTATGTAAACGTTTTATTGCGGTCATTTGGGTAGTTTCTGTTGCCATTATGATTTAAAAAGACTAAACACAGTTGATTGATAATAAATGGCTTCAGCCAAACACTAACCATGAGTGAAAGAAAAGTTTTTGTGTTATCATTCACATTCTCTGAAAAATGGCCAACAAATCATAAATTCTGCCAGGGTATGTAAACTTATGAGCACAACTGTGTGTGTGTGTGTGTATGTGTGTGTGTATATATATATCTATATATAGATATATATACACAGAGTATATTCAGTAACTATGTTTAAAATATCCATACCTGGCATTCAGCTTCAATTATTTTGGTTCTTTTAAAAGTTGCAGCATGTTGCCAATTACAAAGCTGAGGATAGCAGAACCTCACTGTCTTGCATTAGTGTAGAACAGGGGTCAGCAGCCTTTTTCCACTTAAATTGATTGTAAACCTTCGCGTTTTATTTTTTTAAATAACAAACATGTCATACTTACCTCCACTGTGCAGCTCGTTTTGCACAGAGTGGCCCCGATCCTCCTCTTCTGGGGACCCCGGCGGCTCTCGCGGCTCCTCCTCGCATCAGATTATCCCCTAGGAGAAGCGCTCTCCCAGGGGGTTATCTTGCGGGCACTCTCCCGAGTCCAGCATTTGCGTCCATAGACACAAATGCAAGACACGGCCCCAGCCTGGCGCCCGCGTCATTGGATTTGATTGACAAATCAATCTATCCAATGAAGAGTCAGGACCCCGTGGAGAGAGGGAGAGCGCGTCTCCGCCAAGGGAATTACGGGGCTCAGGTAAGTAAAACAGGGGGGGGGGGGCTGGGGGGCCGGTCACTGCCAGAAGTTTTTTCACCTTAATGCATAGGATGCTTTACAACCTCTTTAAGGGCTAGATTCAATGTATGTGAATGCATGGAGGGCCTCATTCACCTGCTAATAAATTAAGATAATAATGTGGACATTACATTACACAGCCACCCCCCCCCCCCCCTGCACATCACACAGCCCCCCCCTACCAAGCCTCCCCTGCATATTACCCAGCCCCCGCCCCCCATTTTATGCTTTAAAATTGCGCACACTCGTGGAATGGCAACAAACTACGGTACTTAAAGATCTCCATAGGCGACACTTTAAAATTTTCTACGGGTTACCAGTTTAGCGTTAAAGAGAAGGTCCAGTGCTAACGATTGCAGAAATACCTCACATGTGTGGTTTGAACACTGTTTACATTTGCGGTCGTGACTTACATATGTAATTGCTTCTGTGTGCGAGCACAGAGGGATTGGAGCGCTTTAAATTTTTATTTTTTCTTTATTTTTTTTATTTTTTTTACTTTTACACTGTCCCTTTAAAAAAAAATTCTGATCACTTTTACTGCTGTCAGAAGGAATGTAAACATCTCTTGTGACAGTATAAGGCAGTGACAGGTACTCTTTATGGAGGGATCTGGGGTCTAAAGGACCCCAAATCCTTCCTTTGCACTTAAAAGTATTCAAAACTGCAAGTTTGGCTGTTTTGAATACTGTCATTTTTTAAAAATTTGGCGCCTTTAAGTCTTCTGTAAACCGGAAGTGATGTCATGACATTGGTTCTGTTCTACTAGATCCGAGACTCGACTGAAGCCGATTTCGGCTTCGTTCGGGTCTCTGACCAGCTGGCCGACGTGCCGACTGGTCGCTCGGGCCTCGGAAGGCGATGGGGAGGGGGGACGTCGGCGCCGCACTGATTCGGGCGGTGCCATTGCCGGCAATAGCCGTCGATTTGGCATGTGATTTGACATGTCAAATCTCTCCAATGTGTCCCCATTGGAAGATTTCCCCTCTATTGCTTTTCTGTGGACAACCCAAAATTTGGGATTTTCTTTTACTTTCACTTTCAGTGATAATGAAAGACAAATAGAGACGGTGAATCTCTTTAATGGGAGCACAGACGGCAATAAAAACTGACAGGGGTTCTAATCCATCTCCACTCTATCCAAAACTAAAAAAAAGTTTTGCCTTTAATTACACAGTACTTTAAAAACAAAAAGAAGTGTTGAATTTACAGTATGACACAGTGAATAAACCCCTCAGATTTTTGTAAATATTCTATTCTATCTTTTCATGTGACAACACTGAAGAAATGACACTTTGCTACAATGTGAACTAGTAAGAGTACAGCTTGTATAACAGTGTAAATTTGCTGTCCCCTCAAAATAACTCAACACACAGCCATTAATGTCTAAACCGCTGGCAACAAAAGTGAGTACACCCCTAAGTGAAAATGTCCAAATTGGGCCCGTTGTGTCAATATTTTGTGTGGCCACCTTTATTTTCCAGCACTGCCTTAACCCTCTTGGGCATGGAGTTCACCAGAGCTTCACAGGTTACCATTGGAGTCCTCTTCCACTCCTCCATGAGGAAATCACGGAGCCGGTGTATGTTAGAGACCTTGCGTTCCTCCACCTTCTGTTTGAGGATGCCCCACAGATGCTCAATAGGGTTTAGGTCTGGAGACATGCTTGGCCAGTCCATCACCTTTACCCTCAGCTTGTTTAGCAAGACAGTGGATGTCTTGGAGGTGTGTTTGGGGTCGTTATCGTGTTGTAATACTGCCCTGCGGCCCAGTCTCTGAAGGGAGGGGCTCTGCTTCAGTATGTCACAGAACATGTTGGCATTCATGGTTCCCTCAATGATCTGTAGCTCCCCAGTGCTGGCAGCACTCATGTAGCCCCAGACCATGACACCCCCCCCACCATGCTTGACTGTAGGCAAGACACACTTGTCTTTGTACTCCTCACCTGGTTGCCGCCACACACGTTTGACACCATCTGAACCAAATAAGTTTATCTTGGTCTCATCAGATCACAGGACATGGTTCCAGAAATCCATGTCCTTAGTCTGCTTATCTTCAACAAACTGTTTGTGGGCTTTCTTGTGCATCATCTTTAGAAGAGGCTTCCTTCTGGGACGACAGCCATGCAGACCAATTTGATGCAGTGTGTGGCGTATGGTCTGAGCACTGACAGGCTGACCCCCCACCCCTTCAACCTCTGCAGCAATGCTGGCAGCACTCATATGTCTATTTCCTAAAGACAACCTCTGGATATGACGCTGAGCACGTGAACTTAACTTCTTTGGTCGACCATGGCGAGGCCTGTTCTGAGTGGAACCTGTCCTGTTAAACCGCTGTATGGTCTTGGCCACCGTGCTGCAGCTCAGTTTCAGGGTCTTGACAATCTTCTTATAGCCTAGGCTATCTTTATGTAGAGCAACAATTCTTTTTTCAGATCCTCAGAGAGTTCTTTGCCATGAGGTGCCATGTTGAACTTCCAGTGACCAGTATGAGAGAGTGAGAGCGATAACACCAAATTTAACACACCTGCTCCCCATTCACACCTGAGACCTTGTAACACCGATGCCTCGTACACACGATCGGACTATCCAACAACAAAATCAAGTATTTGTGTTTGAAGGTTGTTGGCTCCAACTTGTCTTGCATACACACGGTCACACAAATGATGGCCAACAATTACGAACGTAGTGACGTACATGATATCTCCATTACAAACGGTAGTTTTACAAGACCGAGCGCTTCCGGCTCGTACTTGATTCCAAGCATGCGTGGACTTTTGTGTGACGGACTTGTGTACACACGATTGGAAAGTCTGACAAAAAAAAATTGTTGGCGGAAAATTTGAGAACCTGCTAGGCAACATTTGTTGGTGGAAAGTCTGACAACAAATGTTGGATGGAGCATACACACGGTCGGACTTTCTGCCAACAAGCTCACATCCAACATTTGTTGTCGGAAAATCCGATCGTGTGTACAGGGCATAACAAGTCACGTGACACCAGGGAGGGAAAACAGCTAATTGGGCCCAAATTGGACATTTTCACTTAGGGGTGTACTCACTTTTTTTGCCAGCGGTTTAGACATTAATGGCTGTGTGTTGAATTATTTTGACAGCAAATTTACACTTCTGCAAGATGTACACTTTCTACTTTACATTGTAGCAAAGTGTCATTTCTTCAGTGTTGTCACATGAAAGGATATAATAATACAATATTTACAAAAATGTGAGGGGTGTACTCACTTTTGTGAGATACTGTATATACACATAAAGCCACTCTTACTGTAAAGAATCCTTTCCGGTACTTGTTGCAGTATCCTGTTACAGCCACCTTTAGGAATGAAAAGTTATTAGTAAAAACGTTAACTCTGCCTGATGTTTACATGCTTCTTCTGTTGGAGGCTGGCGAGTTTCATGAGACATTTTTAGCAGAAGAGAAGACATTAGCATTTTGGTGGTAGGAGGGAAGGGATGAGTTGTCGCTGTCTCCTCATTCTTCCCTCTGGCTGTCTCAGGGTCCTGTACACAGTGCATGATGAGCTGTCTTCTGGTTAACATCGTGATGGAGAGTAGGAGGTCTCCCACTGCCCAGGGAGCTGGGGGAGAAATTCATTCCTTATATATAGGCTGGTCAGGGTGGGGGGAATGCTGGATGCCGATGGCCAGTGTATACAACGGATCTATGCAGATTATTCATACCAGGTAAGGCCATTCTCTCTTCATTCTATCTGATGATAATAAGGGAAGCCAGCAGTGTGCTAGCCAGTAACAGTAGCCAATTGTGCATCCTATTTATTGCCAACCCTCACCCCCACAGGCCTGACTTTTACAAATTTCAGTTCAGAGGTGAATTTCATAACGGGCACCTGAGATCTGTCGCCTACACTATGGCTGGCCATACATTATACAATTTTCTAGTACAGTTTTCCTTTAGATTTACCAAAACCATATGAGGTCTGAACTAAACACTTTCAATTTGTATGCAATCAGGTAGGCCCTTGCACTACATACACTATATTATCAAAAGTATTGGGACACCTGCCTTTACATGCACATGAACTTTAATGGCATCCCAGTCTTAGTCCTTAGGGTTCAATATTGAGGTGGCCCACCCTTTGCAGGTATAACCGCTTCAACTCTTCTGGGAAGGCTGTCCACAAGGTTTAGGAGTGTGTCTATGGGAATGTTTGACCATTCTTCCAAAAGCGCATTTGTGAGGTCGGGCACTGATGTTGGACGAGAAGGCCTGTCTCTCCGCTCTATTTCATCCCAAAGGTTGAGGTCAGGACAGTCAAGTTCTTCCATCCCAAAGTCGCTCATCCATGTCTTTATGGACCTAGCTCTTGCTTTGTGCACTGGTCCAAATCATTTGGTGGAGGGGGGATTATGGTGTGGGGTTGTTTTTCAGGGGTTGGGCTTGGCTCCTTAGTTCCAGTGAGGGGAACTCTTACAGCGGGATTGCGGCCAGCTACATTTTTTTTTAAAGTCAGCAACTACAAACACTGTAGCTGCTGACTTTAAATAAGTACTCACCTGTCCTGGGTGCCCACGATATCGGCCGCCCCGTCCCTCGGCTCTCGGGTCCCGGCACCGCCATCCTAAGTAAGGGAAACAGGCATTGGAGCCTTGCGGCTTCACTGCCAGTTTCCTACTGCGCACGCGCGAGCGGCGCGGCGCTTTGTGAATGGGACGCGATGTGTTGTGAGACACACACAGTTCCCATAACACACTGCGCCCCATTCCCCAGAAGACAACGCGGGGAGCAGAAGACTGAACATCACCGCGGTGTAGGAAGAGGCAGATTAGGAAGACTGCCTAGCAACAGCCATTTCACGTAAGTAAAAATTTATATTTTTTTTCCTCCTTTTTTTTTGTGCAATTTTTTTTTTCAGGGTGGACCTCCACTTTAAGGTGTCAGCATACCAAGACATTTTGGACAATTTCATACTCTCAACTCTGTGGAAACAGTTTGGGGATGGCCTCTTCTTGTTCCAAGATGACCACCAGTGCACAAAGCAAGGTCCATAAAGACATGAATGAGCGAGTTTGGGATGGAGGAACTTGACTGGTCTGCACAGAGTCCTGACCTCAACCCAATAGAACACCTTTGGGATGAATTAGAGCAGAGACTGACCTTACAAATGCGCTTCTGGCAGAATGGTCAAATATTCCCAAAGACACACTCCAAAACCTTGTGGGCAGCCTTCCAAGAAGAGTTGAAGCTGTTATAGCTGCAAAGGGTGGGCCAACTCAATATGTAACCTTACGGACTAAGACTGGGATGCCATGAAAGGTCATGTGCGTGTAAAGGCAGGTGTCTCAATACTTTTGGCAATATAGTGTAGTTGAAGGTAAATCTAAAGGAAATTGAATAAGAAAATTGTATAATGTATGGCCAGCTTAAGACTTGTTGTCGCCCTAAAGCTGGATATACACTATACATATACAACTTTTGTTGTTCTATTTCCTTTAGATTTACTTTCAACCATGTAGTGCGAGGGCCTGCCTGATTGCATACAAATTGAAAGTGTTTAGATTTGAACTCATATTATATGGTTTTGGTAAATCTAAAGGAAAAAAAATCTAAAGAAAATTGTATAGTGTATATCCAGATTGACACTTAAAGTATTCATGAAGACATTAGCCAATGCGGAAACAACTTTCTAAAGTTTTTAGGTTAACCCTTGCCATCATGTGACTGCACAGCCTCCCTTCCTGTGCCTCTATCAGTTGGCAGTCATGTGACTTCACACACAGTGGGGGGGGGGGGGGGGGGGGATTCCTTGACAACAAGGCTGCTCAAAGCTGCTGTCCGTCCGTTTAACATAGCTGGGTGGAGGAAGAGGGCTGAAAAGCTGACTGGGGGGGGGGGGGGGGGGAGATACAGGCACGCCGTGCGTCAGTGCGGTCTCCTGTATCTCCGAATAGCAAAATCAGGGATGTATACATAGCATGCTAGCATGAATTTGCTTCAGTGCTCGGTGTGATCAGATTGAAAGAAGAAGAGAGGGGTACTGGTTGGATCACTGTGTATTTTATAAGGAATTACTAAAAATTGACATGCAGGCAAGCTTTCCAAGATAATAGGCTGAATTTACAAAGCTGTAAGGTAGTTGTAAACCCTTGCATATACCCAGTGAAGTGACTGGCCTCAGGTGATACATAGAGATATAACAAATCATCCTACATAAGTTGTACCTGTTTATCTGCAGTCTTCTCTTCTTAACTTGCTGTTAAGTCCAGAATTTATAAGCTTGTCTGAGAGTTCAGAAAAAAAGAGGGTGGAGAGCTGAAGGTACACTTTGCAGAGCTCTTTGAGGAGAACTCTGAGAGCTGATTGGAGGGAACGGACACACACCCTCTCCACACAGCACACAGGAACAGAGATGAGGTTGTCAGTCAGCTGGAGGTCCCTCCCCTGTCACCATTTTTCTCTGGATGTCAGGAAGACTTTTCAGAAGAGTCTCATGCTGATAGCAGAGGAACAAAGCAGCAGACAGAAATGACACTTTGGGTTATTTACGAAAGGCAAATCCACTTTGCACTACAAGTGCGCTTGAAATTGCACTGAAAGTGCACTTGGAAGTGCAGTGGCTGTAAATCTGAGGGGTAGATCTGAAATGAGTGGAAGCTCTGCTGATTTTATCATCCAATCACGTGCGAGCTAAAATGCTGCTTTTTATTTTCCATGCATGTCCCCCTCGGATCTACAGCGACTGCACTTCCAATTTCAAGTGCACTTTGCACTTGTAGTTTGCACTTGCAGTGCAAAGTGGATTTGCCTTTCGTAAATAACCCCCTTTGTGATTTTAATTGAGACAAGTACACACTATAGAGGGTTATGCTTTGATCGTATTTAATGTCTGAGGTTTACAACCAGTTAAACACCAGCCTAAGGCACTGTCTTTATAGCCATATGATTGTGATTTTCATTGGGTTCAACTGAAAATAACTGTCACTTTATTGAAAATAAGGATATTTATCCTGGCGTGTTAGCTTTGTGAATTGAGCCTATTGTATTCTTTATAGTATACTGTATGTTTAAGAACAATTTTAGGATCAACCCCTTCCCGCCGACCGTACGCAGATATGCGTACTCGGCTTTCCGGGGTTATACCGGGATGATGCCTGCAGCTGCAGGCATCATCCCTGTACCGTTGTTTCGAGCGGGCGATCGGCTATCTGTATATAACAACCGATGCGGCTAAAAGCCGCTCGGCTGTTATACCGGAGGAGCGGGAGGGGACATCCCCCCTCCCGCCGCCTCCCGCCGCTCTTACCGGGCCTCCCGTGCGATCGGGAGGCCCGGTGTCTAATTGGGTGCCTCCGGCGGCTGTGGGCGGGCTGGAACAAAGCTGTCGGCGGCTTCGTTCCAGCCTTCTCAATGTAAACGCGGAAGCGACGTCATGACGTCACTTCCCGTTTACTCAGCTGCCAATGGCGCCGAATTGAAAAAAATACACAGTATTCAGAATCGCCGTCAGAAGTCGCGCACGCATATGTAAACGGTGGTCAAATCACACATGTGAGGTATCACCGCGATCGTCAGAGCGAGAGCAATAATTCTAGCCCTAGACCTCCTCTGTAACTCTAACCTGGTAACCGTAAAAAATTTTTAAAGCGTCGCCTATGGAAATTCATAGCTACCATAGTTTGTCGCCATTCTACGAGTGCGTGCAATTATAAAGCGTGACATGTTTGGTATCTATTTACTCGGCGTAACATCATCTTTCACATTATACAAAAAAAATTGGGGTAACTTTACTGTTTGGATTTTTTAAAATTCATGGAAGTGTCCCTTTTCCAAAAATTTGCGTTTAAAACACCGCTGCACAAATACAGTGTGATATAAAATATTGCAACAATCTCCATTTTATTCTCTAGATTCTCTGCTAAAAAAATATATATAATATTTGGGGGTTCTAAGTAATTTTCTAGCAAAAAATATGGATTTTAACTTGTAAACACCAAATTTCAAAAATAGGCTTAGTCATGAAAGGGATAACATACATCTTAAGACCTCATTCACATGAGCGGCCAGGGGACAGTAAATCCAAGCAGTTAAGCTGTGATTTTACCGCAATTCCCCCCCTGCCTAATTGAACACTGACATCCGACCGCTCATGGCTGTAGACACGCCACTGCCATGGCGAAAGCTAAACAGCATGTTGCATTCGGCAGGCTTTATGTGCAATGCATGTGATTGTAGCGTGATAATGCCCCATTTTCAGGGATAAATCAGGTGATGAGGAAGTGGCACATCACCTCTTCACCACTTGTGAACTGCCTTCTGAAAAGCGATCTGAAGGCAGATCACTCTTCGGAGGGCATTGTGTGTGTGAACAAGCCCTACTAACACTGTGTCAGGTTAGAGAAGCTTTAATGCAGCTTCCATATTGTCTGCAATTATATACAACTACAACCTCTGAGGGTTCATTCACACCAGGCACTTTGGGACTGTCCTGGGGAAGAATGGTTGTAAGAAAAGAGAGAGAAGAAAGAATAATTACATCAAAGAAAGAAAGAGAGGAGGGGAGAGAAAAGAGAGAGAGAACAGAGAGAGGCACAGGAAGGGAGGAGAGGGCAAAGAGAGTTACAATAGTAAGCGAGCCCCTCCCCCAGAGATCACATGACCAATGCCTAGGCTTTTCGTTATATGTAGCAAGTAGAAAATTGAATTGGCATTTTCTCCAGGAAAGGAAGGTGTTTTTTCATCCCAGCTAGACTGGTAACAGCTTTGTTCTAATATAGATTCACGCAGGGCTGGTGCTACCACTAAGCAAACTAGCAAGCCGCCTAGGGCGCACTGCTGCCTAGGGCGTCCGGCCACTGGTGTTCCTACTCTCTTCTCTCTGCAGCAAGCAACTAAATCTCAGCATCAGCAGGCAGACGCCGCTCCGTTCGCACATAGTGTCAGAGGCGAGGCAGCGGAGGACTGTGTCTGTGTCCTGACTCCTGAATGAATGGAAGCAAGCAAACATTCATTGATGGGCACTGGTAGGCTGCATTTGATGGGTGCTGGTGAGGCTGCATTTGATAGGCATTGGTAAGGCTGCATTGATGGGAGCTGGTGAGGCTGCAATGATGGGAGTTGGTGAGGCTGCAATGATGGGAGTTGGTGAGGCTGCATTGATGGGAGCTGGTGAGGCTGCATTGATGGGAGCTGGTGAGGCTGCATTGATGGCAACTGGTGAGGCTGCATTGATGGCAACTGGTGAGGCTTCATTGATGGCAACTGGTGAGGCTGCATTGATGGCAACTGGTGAGGCTTCATTGATGGCAACTGGTGAGGCTGCATTTGATGGGCGCTGGTGAGGCTGCATTTGATGGGCGTTGGTAAGTCTGCATTGATGGGAGCTGGTGAGGCTGCATTGATGGGAGCTGGTGAGGCTGCATTGATGGGAGCTGGTGAGGCTGCTTTGATGGGCACTGGTGAGGCTGCATTTGATGGGCGCTGGTGAGGCTGCATTTGATGAGCGCTAGTAGGCTGCATTTGATGGGCGCTGGTAGGCTGCATTGATGGGCGCTGGTGAGGCTGCATTGATGGGCGCTGGTGAGGCTGCATTTTATGTGCGCTGGTGAGGCTGCATTTGATGGGCGTTGGTAAGTCTGCATTGATGGGAGCTGGTGAGGCTGCATTTGATGGGCGTTGGTAAGTCTGCATTGATGGGAGCTGGTGAGGCTGCATTTGATGGGTGCTGATAGGCTGCATTGATGGGCGCTAGTGAGGCTGCATTGATGGGCGCTGATGAGGCTGCATTGATGGGCGCTGGTAGACCTCATTGATGGGCGCTGGTGAGACTGAATTTGATGGGCACTTCATTAAAAAGGTGGGGTATACATGGGCAGGGAAAAGGGGGTAAATGGTGGAGCCGGGGTGTCAAAAATCCTTTCACTAGCCCTGGATTCACAATAATAGATCTCCACTGTCTTGGCTTTGTCCCCTTTTGTATAAATGTAGAAGTGGAAGCCTGGAGAGAATAGCAAATGTGTTCAGTGACGGGATGGTGTCTGCAGAATACATAGTCTATATTCTCTGTGAGATTTCCATTTTCTCTGCATTCATTCAGCCTGCCCATTTGAGGTGCAGCGTGTCCCAGTTCCAGGTACGGTAACTGTTGTGTTTACACTATTTTGGTCTATTTAAAGGCCACCTGTCACCTGTAAAGTAAACTTGCAGAGCCGTGAAGTAGTTTGACGCATTTTAGGGCGATTCCACGCAGTCCTATTGTGCGCTGATTTGATGACCTGATTTGGGACAACCCTAGAGGGTAGGCCGTTCAAGTGCGCATAGGGGTTATGTGATTTTCCATCAGATTATTATTATTATTATTACTCCTGTGCATTTAGGATGTGGTATTACTGCATCTAATTAAAGCGGAGTTCCACCCAAAGGTGCAAGCTCCGCTTATCTGCCTCCCCCCCCGGTGCCACATCTGGCACCTTTCGGGGGGGAGCAGGTACCTGATTTTGACAGGTACCCGTCCCCACTTCAGAGAGATCTCGCCGCAGCGAGATCACATTTAGAGGTTTGGCCCCCCTCCTCCTTCTCCCACCGCCGGGCCATTGAGAAAGCGCAGCGCGCATGCGTAGTAGGGAACTGGTTGTGAAGCGGCAAGGCTTCACTGCTAGTTTTCCTTACAGGCAATGGCGGCTGCAGCACCCAAGAGCCAATGGAAATCGGCTGGGGTGCTGACATCGCTGGATTCCAGGACAGGTAAGTGTCCTAATATTAAAAGTCGGCAGCTACAGTATGTATAGCTGCTGACTTTTCATTTTTTGCTGGGTGGGCGAAGCTCTGCTTTAAGTACCCTTTAAGTACTCTTTAAGTACTCTTAAAATTTAGATTAAACCCAAGAGCAAGCATTTATTATATTTGGAGCTTACAAATTCTTAGATGTGATGGCTGTATTCGTTTCCTTACTTAGGTTTTCTTTCTCTTATTTTCATCTGGTGATCCAGCCAGTATTTCTGTTGTTTTTTAGAAGCTCAAGCTCTCCAGCAGAATATATCAGTTTACATGGATGAGACAAACCACTTAACACTGGCAGGGGTGATTAAAATAATAAGTTTGTATTTATTCATCCAAAAGAAAAAAAAAAAAACAGTTTGCTGTAACTGTGCATAAAGTATGAACTGGCGTTTGGTGAAAACAGGTAATAAAGCCCAAGAAAAGAAAAAGTCAGTCACCACATCTACTGATTGGTAAGCTGCGATATATTACATTTTTGGTTTTGGGTTTAATATCCCTTTAACCACTTGCCGACTGCGCTATAGCCAAATGCCGGCTACAGTGTGGCTGGCTAGTTCTGGGAGGCCATCATATGCGCCCGTGGCACAGGCGGCCTGCTCTGTGATCACAGTGGGGTAAAGAACCAATCAGCGGCTCTTTACCCCTTGATCAGCTGTGTCCAATCACAGCTGATTGCAGATGTAAACAGAAGCTGGTAATCGGCACTCCTTTCCTTTATCTGACAGCGTGAGGAAGGAGAAGAGAGCCGATAACCAGCTTGTGTAAAAGGGACCTCTACACTGATGATCGGGGCACTGATCAGTGTCCTGATTTATCAGTGCAGTCCCAACAGTGCCCACCAGTGCTGCCAGTCAGTGCCTCCTCATCAGTGCCGCCTCTCAGTGCCCATCAGTGCCATCTATCAGTGGTACCCATCAGTGCCATCTTATCAGTGCCCATTACTGCCCCTTCATCAGTGCAGCCTATCGATGCCCATCACTGCCGCCTCATCAGTGCAGTCTATCGATGCCCATCACTGCCGCCTCATCAGTGCAGCCTATCAATGCCCATCAGTGAAGGAAAAAATTACCCGTTTTCAAAATTTTATAACAAACTATGAAAAAGTTTTTTTTTTTTTTTGGTCTTTATTCATTTACTTAGGAAAAAATAAAAAACCCAGTGGTGATTGAATACCACCAAAAGAAAGTTCTATATGTGTGAAAAAAAAAAAAAAAATTCATATGGGTACAGCGCTGCATGACCGCTCAATAGTCATTCAAAGTGTGACAGCGCTAAAAGCTGAAAATTGGCCTGGGCAGGAAGGGGGTAAAAGTGCCCAGTAGGCAAGTTCCCTTCCCCTTCAGTAGCCACTGTTCCCAGGATTAATCCCTGCTGTGGGTGAAACATGTTGGGGGCATGGCCTTGGGTGGGAGTGCTGTCATTGCACTAAACCTTGGCTGGAGTTGAACATCTTTAGTGTGCGCCCCATTATTTGGATGGTGACGTTTATTGTACTCCTTGTCCCCCCCCCCCCCCCCCCCGAATCAACATGTTAGTTGAATTTGTAAATTAAATCTTTCTGCTTTTATTACATAACTTATTTTAAAGGCAGTGACATAATCACTGGGTCTCTGTGCTTCTCTATGCAATGCAGACATATCATGGGTGGTGGGTGATTGACAGGGGGGGGGGGGTGTACATAGCTCCCTAAAAACATCACAGCATCCTGCCTTAGTACTCCTCTCAAGGACCCTCAGTCCCAATGCAAGCAGTAATGCTCAAAGTTCATTTCAATAAAAACTTAGCATGTGAAATAAAAAAAAAAACATATGTCCCAATAACAGGCCATGCTGATCTTTTGCCTTCATACACCAGCTCCAGCAGTAAAGCATCCTGGAAAATGGGTTGATCCCCAGCGCTGGATGTGTGTGATTCTGCACTAAATGGTACAAGGAGTTAATGAAGAAAGCTGTGACTTAGCAGGTTATGACGTGTCTGTACACACAGATGTAATGACACGGGGAAAATTCTCAGCTAATCCCGAGACAGACGCCCCCCTCTGGGGATGGTGACAACCAAATAACAGCTATTTGTGAGATCACAGCTGTGGAAAGTGAGATGTGGGAGCAGAGCGTCAAGACGCCGCCTCTGATATGGAGCTGCTGTGTGCGCCTGCGTCTCTGGGAGCAGGAGCGTCATTCTCCTCTTACAGGGATACATGTATTGGGGTTTGCAGATAGCTTCTTTCTACATTTATCATGAAAAGAACTATCAAAAATTACAATTTTAGGATTCAAGTAAATTTAAAATGTTTCATGTTAATTTCAGCAGGATGCAGTGCTAAATCTCCTTTTCATTTATGTATCTTCATCTGTTTATAGCTAGTTGGAAAAAAAGCCTCCTGTTTACGGTGTTCATAGCTCAAGTTATATTTTATACACAGATCGGGATGACTCATGCCAGGGACACATCTCTTATCAGATGGCTCTGTCTGAGGTTTCAGTTAGACCAGGGGTCTCCAAACTTTCCAGACAAAGGGCCAGTTTACTGTTAGGAAGACTGGAGGACTGTGGTCAGTAGGAGTAGAAAATGCCCTGGTCTTGGTGGTCAGCGAGAGGAAACAATGTCTCTAGTCGGTAAGAGGAGGACTAGTGCCCCATTATTGGTGTCAGTGGCAGGAATAGTGCCCCGTCATTGGTGTCAGTGGCAGGAATAGTGCCCCGTCATTGGTGTCAGTGGCAGGAATAGTGCCCAGTCATTCATGTCAGTGGCAGGAATAGTGCCCCATCATTGGTGTCAGTGGCAGGAATAGTGCCCAGTGATTGGTGTCAGTGGCAGGAATGGAGTCCCATCATTGGGTTCAGTGGCAGGAATAGTGCCCCATCATTGGTGTCAGTGGGAGGAATAGTGTCCCATCATTTTTATCTGTTGGAGGAATAGTGCCCCGTCATTGGTATTAGTGGGGGGAATAATGTCCCATCATTGGTGTCAATGGGAGGAATAGTGTCCCATCATTGTTATCTGTTGGAGGAATAGTGCCCTATCATTGATATCAGTGGGAGGAATAGTGTCCCATCATTGGTGTCAGTGGGAGAAATAGTGTCCCTTCTTTGGCATTAATGGGAGGAATAGTGCCCCATCATTAGAGTCAGTGGTAGTAATAGTGCCCCTTCTTTGGTATTAATGGGAGGAATAGTGCCCCATCATTGGTGTCAGTGAGAGGAATAGTGCCCCATCATTGGTGTCAATGGGAGAAATAGTGCGCTATCATTGGTATCAATGGGAGTAATGGTGACCCATCATTGGTGTCAGTGGTAATAATAGTGCCCCATCGTTGGTGTCAATGGGAGGCATAGTGCCCCATCATTGGTATCAATGAGAGGAAAAGTGCCCCATCATTGGTGTCAGTGGTAGTAATAGTGCCCCATCATTGGTATCAATGGGAGGAATAGTGCCCCATCATTGGTATCAATGGGAGGAATAGTGCCCCATCATTGGTGTCAATGGGAGGAATAGTGCCCTATCATTGATTGCTGACATTGGGGGGGATAATGCTTGGGCCGGATAAAAACAAGCAAAGGGCCGCAGTTTGGAGAGCACTGCTCATTACGCTGGTTATACGCAGATTTTTTATTATTTCTTGGAATAAATGTAATTGCCAATTTCTGGGATTGTTGACCAATTTCTTTCTTCTTTATGTTTAGGAGAACGGAGAAAAAGTCTGCAAAAAACAAAACAAAACAAAAAACAGCCAATAGATTGCAAGAAACAACTTCCAACTGGTGCTTTTTTTTCTAGAAGAGACAAAAACGATTTGCACATCTTCTGGATTTTAATTTTCTGGATTTTAAGCAAATTCTCCTGTGGATTCCCCTACGTCTGGGCAAGTGATCTCCCCCACAGAATAGCCCCTGGCTGCCTGGTTCCTGGAGCGCTAGCTCTTCTTCCTCCCTAGGACATTGGTTTTACGGGAAACACTTCCAATGATGCCGTCCAATGGCACCATTCTCAACACCAGCAGCCCTAGCCCGGAGCCAGACGTCCTCCAAACGCACAAGGTAAGAGACACATTGTACTGTGGGCCATCCATGTGGTGGTGTAGAGGGTATGTTGTGAAATGAATTTCGAAAAAGATGTGACGTGAATCCCAATCCAATTGCGGCAAGCCGTCCATTGTGTTTTCTATTCGCGGCATACAAGATTCTGGTGGTGGTGACAAGTAATATTTGTGAAAGTCATCTCATTTTTTGCTGTGAAGTATATATTGTGATGGGTGTTTTATCACCATTACATGACAGTTTACCTTTTTTGGGGTTTTTGAGATGTCCAAAGAGAGATCATACAAACACTTGTAGGTAAAATCAAACTGTATATAACATTTGATTAAGAAATGAGAGCTAAAGAATAAAGATAACAAATGTAACAATGTTAGAAAATGTAACAAGAATACTTAGCAATAGGTAGAACGTCCGCTTCCTGACGCAGATATACTGCTGAAGAAAGAATCACAAACAAACAAAATCTCCTGCGCTCAAAAGTGGTGCGACGGCAATGGAAATAGCCTAAAATTTCTATGGCTTCCGGTAGATGCACAGGCCTTGCTGCCGTCTAAGGGTCAAGGGACACCCAATGGAAACACTATAAAAGAATGAAAAGAGGGCATACCAACCTTGCACATTACCCAAGTAGTATTTATTGAAATCACAAAGAAGGAGATATACTCACAAACAAGTGGATAATAAAAGCATATCAAAGTCCACAATGGACACAGAGCAGCCAGGTCACCGGGACCGCGTCCAGCACGCCGGAGAACCTTCCAGATGGCTGACGTGTTTTGAGAGGAGATCTCTTTCTCAGAGCCTGTAATGTGATGCTTGGATTGGCGCATTGATATAGCAAATAGGTCTCATCACATGATCTGAAGAGCCATCCCATTAGTGGGTGGAGATGGGAGTGGCTTGTTCTCTGACCACTCCCATTTCCACCCAATAATGGGAAGAGTCTTCAAATGTGAAAATATACTACTAAATATAAACTCGCGCTGATGGAAACAACAAAGTGATAATGAAATGCAGCTGCCAATCACTTGGATAAATGTGGATAAAAAAAATACAGCGCTCGCAACACACAATATAAGTGAAGTCAACAAAAAAGTCCAAATAAAAATCCAAATAAATGCAACTGAAGTGTTAGTCCACAATGAAGTAGGTGCAAAAAATGCTTCACAAACTTGCAGGAGTACAGTGACACCCCCTTTTGCTTCCCCACTCACCAGAACAGGACGACCCTGTAACGACACCCCGAGTATGAAAGGGGTCAAAGTCGTTTAGGACATTCAATACCCAAACACAAAGGCAGCTACCGAACACTTCAATCAGCCGAACAAGGAACCCAAACAAATAATTTTCCCCCAAATACGAGACAAGGCTCTGTCTTGAGGTTCAAGCAGGAATCAACTCATTTATTATCACACATGTGTCTTTCCCCCCACACTTGGAAAAGAGCTGTCCAATGACAATAGACACACAGGTCAGGTGTGTTCAAACTTCTCATCAGTAAACAGTCTTAGCAGGGGGCTGCTGGAGGAATCCCCCCTCCCTCCATAGAGATAAACATCCCATAATATCAGACACAATAGAACATTGGAATACAGCCACACCCCAAACATCACAGCAAATAGTACACAACACAATGAGACAGCACACATTATATATACATATATACAGCATTGAGTCTGACTAGCACAGATCATAGTGGGGTTCTCATTCACCTTGTGCCCCTATTAGTGACTCCTGTCACAATGGCATATCCAGGGTCCCCAGAGTCTGTGTGTCTTGGGAGACATGGACCTGAGTCTAAAACAAAGCCACCTCAAGGGTCCCCAGGCATACAGCTCACAACGAGCACCGTTCCCCCAAATGCCAGGGCCCATAATCGGTAGGCAAGAGGCTTGCATTCAGTCCCCTCCAAAAGCCTCTGTCCCGGCTAGGTCTGTCACAGACCCCCAGCTTTGCAGTCCGGGGGTCACTTCAGGCTTGTAAATGGTATCCCACACACGTGGATTGGTGTCAAAACATCAGGTGATGGATTGGTGTAAACATCAGATGATAGATTTCCAGTGGGAGGCTCTCAACTGGATATACAGGCACCCTGAAGTGAAAAGAGGATGGAGTAATAGTGAATTACTGTTATAAAAGTAGATTTAATGCGCATAGGGATCGGTACTTACAAAAAGATGGTTAAAAACAGGCATGGACATAGAGCTGTAGATACAGGAAGCAGCCGTTCATAGCGTGTGTTCCACAGACCGGAAGTAACGTCAATCGAACCAGGAAATGATGTCAGTGCATTTCGCCCTCCCTCAGGGCGTCATCAAGGAGTCTTCAGATGTGATGAGACCTATTTGCTGTATCAATCTGCCAATGCAGCATCACAAATGGGATCTGAGGAAGGAGGAATCTACCCTCAAAATGCGTCAGCCATCTGGAAGGTTCTCCGGCACGCTGGACACGGTCCTGGTGACCTGGTTGCTCTGTGTCCATTGTGGACTTTGATATGCCTTTAATATCCACTTGTTTGTAAATATGTTTCCTTCTTTTTGATTTCAATAAATACCACTTGGGTAAAGCACAAGTTTGGTGCGCCCTCTTTTCGTGCTGCAGGGCGGCCACTCTGCGCTGAATCACACATCTGATACGTGATGAGCGCTTACAGGTAGGGCGCGCGTGCCGCCCAGGCTGTGCTGGGATTCATTACAGCGCAAGCCGATCAGTGGGTCCCAACCAGTGATTGGTCACCAGGAAAGTCATCTTCTAGATGAACAGAGAAGCCCAGCAACACATGTGAAATAAAGTCACAGATCTAGCAGAACACTGCAGAAAGGAGAGATACTCAATCAAGACCGATGGTGAGATTATCTTTTGGTGGCTCAGATCCTTCGCTGGCTGCTGACCGCTGGATATACTCCAAGTCTCCAGGAACGTTTGGCTTATTGGTCACCGGAGGTGCTGGGAAGATCAAAGGCCCTGGCTGGGTATTAGCCACAAGCTTAGACAGCTTGTGCAGCTGGTAAGCTTGCACTCTATGTGGTGATGGATTCACGTTGTCTTATAAGAAGTCACTGAAGTTTCCTTTCTTTGGAAGTTTCAAGGACTGTAGATTCATTTATTTATCATTAATGCTCACTTATTATGTGCCTTGTTTGTAGTCATCCTTTGCGATTTGTTTCACAATTCGATCGGACTGTTTGATCTTATTCAATTGCACATTTTTTTTAAAATTTTTATATGTTTAAGTGCAGCTCCTTTATGTTTTTTTTTTTTTTTATTGATCACCAGGACCCACTAATCGGCTCAGAGATTTATAAAAGAAAGCTCTGTGTTTACAAACACAGAGCTCTCTGTGTTGTCAAACAACACAGAGCTCTCTACACTGACAAGCGATCTGGATGTTTTTTTTTTCCCCCCTGCAAAACAGGTAAAAACATAGCAAGATCGCTTAGTAAAAGCAGCACATATCACACACATTGTTAGGCACACATTAATCCCTTGACCACCCTTAGATGTTAACCCCTTCCAAACCAGTGTCATTGTAAGGTATTAGCACTGATCACTGTATTAGCGTCACTGGTGATGTCAGTGGCAGTTAGTGTACCCCCCACCCGGTGTCAGTTAGCACCAGTTTGTTCACTACACTACAGTCCCACTATAAGTTGCTGATCGCCGCGATTACGAGTATAAAAAAAATACATAAATAAAAATTCCATATTATTTTACTATAGTTTGTAGACGCTGTAACTTTCACACAAATCACCTATTGGGATTTTTTTTTTATCATTTAGGTCAAAATGTATTCTGCTACATTTTGAAGAAATTGGATTTTTAAAATGTTTTTATTGGATATGTTTTATAACAGAAAGTAAAAAAAATAGTGTTTTTTTTTCTTCAAAATTTTCAGTCTTTTTTCATTTATATAAGTAAAAAATTAAAAACCCAGTGGTGATCGAATATCACCAGAAGAAAGCTCTATTTGTGTGAAAAAAATTCTACAAATGTTATTTGCGTACAGTGTTGCATGACTGCGCAATTACCAGTTAAAAGTATGCAGTGCTGAATAGCAAAAAATGGCCTGGTCGTGAAGGGGGTACAGTCTTCCATAGGTCAAGTGGATATAGATGCTCTTTCAAGGGTCCCTGCCCTTGAAAGAGCAGTGTTAATTTTAGTGTTAATTTTGTCAACAAAAACGTTTTCGTCAAAGATTTTGTCAGCGGCATTTTTACAGTGCCGAAAATGAAATGAAAAGTACAGCACGTTTTCGTCCACTGATGAAAACTATGACGAAAAATCAAATCCATTTTCGTTAACGAAAGAAAACGGGACAAAAATGTGAGTCAGGGACATTTACCCTCATGGACTAACTTCCGTTTTTTCACGGAGCTCCGCCTGCTTCTGCAATCCACTCTCAGCAAGCAAGCGCAATGTGACGAGATGACTGCCAGAGACCTGAGAGGGAGGGAGCAGCACTGTGCATTACAGGCCAGCCAGGTGGAGGCCTCCCGACTCACAAGACGACCGCCCCGCTGGCACCCAGAGCAGACTATGAGTGTGTACAGTTGTGTATTATAATTACAGTGCAGCAGGCCTGAGACCTCCCTTCAGACCACCGTCCGTCCAGACTGAGCACTGTGTGTGCAACTGTGCATTGCAGGCCTCCTCTGACCACTGGCAGTGGCATGCAGGGCACTGTGCATTACAGGCCATCCCTCAGACCCGAGACCACCATCCAGCAGTGTGCAACATCACAGGCCTCCTCTGACCAGTGACCACCGGCATGGTAGCATCCAGGGCACTGTGCATTACAGGCCATCCCTCAGACCTGAGACCACCATCCAGCACTCTGCAGCATTACAGGCCTCCTCAGACCACCATCCAGAGCACTCTGCAGCATTACAGGCCTCCTTAGGCCACCGTCCAGAGCACTGTGCAGCATTACAGGCCTCCTCAGACCACCATCCAGAGCACTTTGCAGCATTACAGGCCTCCTTAGGCCACAGTCCAGAGCACTCTGCAGCATTACAGGCCTCCTTAGGCCACCGTCCAGAGCACTATGCAGCCTTACAGGCCTCCTCAGACCACCGTCCGGAGCACTATGCAGCCCTACAGGCCTCCTCAGACCTCCTCAGACCACCATCCAGAGAACTATGCAGCCCTACAGGCCTCCTCAGACCTCCTCAGACCACCATCCAGAGAACTATGCAGCCCTACAGGCCTCCTCAGACCACCATCCAGAGCACTATGCAGCCTTACAGGCCTCCTCAGACCACCATCCAGAGCACTATGCAGCCTTACAGGCCTCCTCAGACCGTCCAGAGCTGCTAAATCTGTATCTGTGAGTTTGTTCAAACCTTAAAGCCATAAATAAATAATGATATTCGATTTTTTTTACTCCAGGAGTATATAATGAGATTGGAAATTCTAGAGAAATGCTTAAAGGAGAAGTCCAGCCTGAGTGTTTTGCACTCCTGTGACCCCTTTTCAGCGGAGAGCGGTCTGAAAACCAATAATTGCCAGCATTCTTTTTCATTTCAGCTGTTAGCGGGGAAATCCCACTGGCAGCCGAAAGAACCAAGCCAGAAGGTACTGGTTTCGGATATCGGAGCATTTGCATGAGTACCGATACCGGTGCAAATGCTTAGTATCGGCACCAATCCTGGTTTCGGTGCAACCCTACTTGCCAACACTCCCTCTTTAGTTCCGGCAGCAGTTCCCAACTAGGTGATTTCAACTGCACTTCGCCTTTGTATCCCTGCCTTCGTAGGACCGGAGCGTAGCCTGCTGCAGCTGCAGTGGCCAGGGGTGTACAAATGCCAGGAATTATATGCCCTGCCACGCCTGGCAGGTGCATCGCCCACCAAGCGTGACCCATTCAAGTGAACGGGGATTCTCTGCAAGCACCCTGCGACTTTATGCAGTACAGCAACCAAGGGGTAAAGCAGGTGGTGAAGGAGGCATTATGTCTCCTCCTCACTACCTGCTTTAACCCTTCAGACCCTACAATAGCCCCTTGGGCTGAAATCGCACTGCACAGAGCTGCATGTGAATCGCAAAGGAACCTGCAGCGCGATTCACATACAGTTCCTAGTGTGAATGGTCCCTCTGAATAATCATTACTCTACTGCACAGGTGTCAAACACAAGGCCCGCGGGCCGAATCCGGCCCTCCAGGCAATTTCATGTGGCCCTCGCACCTCTCCTGCAGCTGCAGGAGAGCTCTGGTCCTCCTCCAGACCCCTACTTTCTGCTTTCAAGCAATGCATCCAGCTTCTTCCCAGCAGCAGCATAAGGAAAGGGGGGTGCACTGTGATGTAAGGGAGAGTGGCGGACTCAACTTCTGATGGTGGGGTGGCTCTTGAGATCTAATGTAAGGGGAGGGGATGCACTGGACATCTAATCTTACAGATACAACCGGCCCTTTTGAGGGCAATCATAATGCTGATGCGGCCCACGATGAAATTGAATTTACTGATATGCAAATTGCAATTTTTTATCAAAAGTCAACAGGCTCTCTTTGTAACCTCTCCCCCAACCTTTGATCTGTATTGGGCGCCGTGACCTTAAGCCTGGTACATACTTAAAGTGGTGTTCCGGCCGAAATTTTACTTTTTAAATAAAAATACCCCTATAATACACAAGCCTAATGTATTCTAGTAAAGTTAGTCTGTAAACTAAGGTCTGTTTTGTTAGTTTATAGCAGTAGTTTGTTATTTTATAAACTTACAGCAGGCCGTGGCCATCTTAAGTGTGGGCATCTGAAGCCAGACTGTTTGTCTTCCTGGATCTCATCCTTGCAGATCTCACATATGCTCAGTGCAGCACAAGCAGTGTAATAGGTTTCAGGTCAGGTTTCCATAGCAACGACAGTGTCAGCGGAAGTTGCCGCCCCTTCCCAGAAGGCATTGCAAACAGGAAATGATGCGATGGGCCGCGGCCAGGGGGGAGGAAGTGAAAAATGAATACAGCAGATATACAGTAGGTGCTGAGAAAAAAAAAAAAATATATCCAATTCGTTTACAGTGCACAGTTTAGTGAGGGATTCTGAAGAGTTGGAAAAGTGGGTGGAACTCCATTTTAAGTTTTTTTTTCTGTTTAACCCAGCAGGCTGAACAAAAAAAAACACTGAGGAGCTCAGGAGGAAACAGGTAAAGCAAAATATAACCAGATGCAACCAAATGCATTTTGGACGGGTGCGGTGTTCACTCATTCCAGATATTATCAGGCAACTATTCTCGGGCAAATTCTGACACCTGAAAAGTGCGTCATGTGCCGCACAGGCGGATTACTAGGGGTGCAACGGATCGTTGCCGATCCGTGATCCGTACGGATCACCCTCCGCGGATCGCGGGTGTGCACTTTTCGGCCTCAGCCATAGGAAAGGCCGCGGCTTCGGCCTAGCTCAGGAGCCGGCGGCCATCTTAGTACACCCGGAAGCGGCCGCTGTCTCGACAGGAAGTGACGTTTCGTCGCCGCCATCTTGCTACACCCCACACTCCTGCACAGTACAATAATGATAGAGTGAGAAGGGGGCAAGCGGACATCTTGTTACACCCACCGGAGTTTTAGATTTAAAAGCCATTTTCAACACAAAACTGAGCTTATATGCACAAATACTGTATTTATGCATATAAGCTCGGTTTTGTGTTGAAAATAGCTTTTAAATCTAAAACTCCGGGTGGGTGTAACAAGATTTGTGTGGTTTTTTTTTTTTTTTTTGCTAATCCGAAAATGATCCGATCCGTGACTCTGATCCGAGGATCGATTCGATCCGTGAGATTTTTGATCCGTTGCACCCCTACGGATTACCCTTCCCAGGATGCTCTACTCCCAGGGAAAATCCAGAGTTGGTTTCTAGGCCTTTAGGCTATGTTGGATGTAAAACGCTTTTGTGCAACAGCTTGAATGTGATCCGGGCCGATTATAAGACACTTCAGATGTTATTTATAGTTCAGGAAGATCACAGGCGTGCAGAGCCGGAGATTAGTATGCAGGGATGTATGCTGCGTATTAAAAGATAAGTATATAGACAAAAATCCTAGCTGCAAGCCAGACTGCCAGCTGAAATTCCTTTTATTTTCTTTTTCGTTTTAGCTGCCAAAAACATTACTCAGCTTATTTCTTTCACAGACGTGCTGCTGTATTAAAGGGGAATTTTAATTATTCTGTTAAAATGTTTCCTTGGCTGGTTCCTCCCTCCCACCCTCATCAACGCGCTAGTGCAGCTTTTAGATCCATTGACTTCATCACTGGGCCTCTGTGCTTCTCTCTCTAATGCAGGAAGATCATTGCTGGTAGGAGGGGCTATCAGAGTGCTATATATAACTTCCTGAAAACATCACAGCACCCTTCCTCAGTACTCCTCTCACCCTTGATGCAAGCGTTGGGCTGGCTTTTGGGAGGAGTTATTATATAAATATGAAAACGCATTGGTAGGTGGATGTCTGTCTGGGAGAGTGGGCATTCTTGGGCAGTCTGTATTTGTATGCAGACCACCCTAAGTAACGCCCACATACATAGCGCCCAACTGTCCCAGATTAGAGAAATGTCCCTCTGTCCCTCATTCCTCCTCATTTGTCCCTCATTTTGGTCTGATCTATATAGATGTATATAAAATGCACTTTTTATATATCTAAAAGTGTTTTCCAGTGGTAAACCTTTAAGGAGGCGTGACAAGGGGTGTGTCCTATACCTGCATACTTTTGATGATAGGTGTCCCTCATTGCCATCTCAAAAAGTTGGGAGGTATGCCCACATGTGAGGCTGAGCTTCTATGATTGAAGGAACTGAAAGCTAATAAATGAAGGGTGTAGGCCAGGGACAGGCAGGCTGGTCGTGAAATAAGGCAGGCTCTATTGTATCTGACTTGCTGCAGCTTCTAATGAACACTGAGCTCACAGTGTGCAGTGAAATCAGTGTAAGCTATTTCAGATCAGGAGAGAAGCCTGCACAAGTTTGCAAGTTTTTTCTTTTCCATTTATGTAGCGTTGTAGCTGCTTTTTTCCTGGGTCCTCTGTACCCATTTTGAATGACAATTGAGTGGTCATGGTACACTGTACCCAAATGAAATTTTTATCATTTTCTTCAAACAAATAGAGCTTTCTTTTGGTGGTATTTAATCACTGCTGTTTTTTTTATTTTTTTACTAAAAAAAAAACCACCAAAAAATGTGAAAAAAAAAACAACTTTTTTTGCTTAGTTTCTGTCAGTAAATTTTGTAATTAAGTAATTTTTCTCCTGAACTGATGTGCGCTGATGAGGCGGCACTGATGGGCGCTGATAGGCTGAACTGGTGGGCATTGATGAGGTGGCACTTATGGGCACTGATGAGGCGGCACTTATGGGCACTGATTAGGTGGCACTGATGAGGAGGCACTAATATGCCACACTTATGGGCACTGATAGGCGGCACTGTTAGGTGGCACTGATGGGCACTAATAGGTGGCACTGACTGGCACTGATAGGCGGCACTGGTGGGCACTGATAGGCGGCACTGATAGGCAGCACGGATAGGCGGTACTGATGGGCATTGATGGGTGGCACTGATGGGCATTGATGGACAGCAGTGATAAGCATTGATGGGCAGCACTGATTGGCATTACTAATGGGCACTGATTGGTGGCACTTGTGGGCAGTGGTGGGCACTGATTGCTGGAACTGGTGGGCACTCATCGCTGGCACTGATTTCTGGCACTGGTGGCTCTATTGTAATCAGGGCACTGATGATCAGTGCCCTGATTACATACTTAGATGTCCTCTGTGAGGAGATGCCGCTGGTCGGCTCTCCTCTCCTCACACTCTGTCAGTGTGAGGCGAGAAGCGCCGATTACCGGCATCTCCGTGTTTACATGTGACTGGCTGTAATTGGACACAGCCGATCACATGGTTAAAGAGCCGTGGACGCGGCTTTTTACAGAGATCGGGGTCGCGCCGTGTCCTAGCAACACGGCGTGCCAGCGATCGCCGCGCTGCGCACCCCCATGAGCGTTTAACGATGGGCGGGCGGCAACTAGTTAATGGTATCCCAGTCTGTAGGGTTCAATATTGAGTTGGCCCACCCTTTGCAGTTATAACAGCTATAACTCTTCTGGGAAGGCTGTCCACAAGATTTAGGAGTGTGTCTATGGGAATGTTTGACCATTCTTCCAGAATCGCATTTGTGAGGTCAGTCACTGATGTTGGACAAGAAGTCCTGGCTCACAGTCTCCGCTCCAATTCATCCCAAAGGTGTTCCATCGGGTTAAGGTCAGGACTCTGTACAGGCCAGTCAAGCTCCTCCACCCAATACTCGCTCGTTCATGTCTTTATGGACATTGCTTTGTGCACTGGTGCACAGTCATGTTGGGATAAGGAAGGGGCCATCCCTAAACTGTTCCCACAAAGTTGGGAGCATGAAATTGTCCAAAATGTCTTGATATGCTGACGCCTTAAATGTTCCCTTCACTGGAACTAAGGGGCCAAGCCCAACCACTGAAAAACAACCCCACACCATAATCCCCCCTCCACCAAATGGTTTAGACCAGTGTACAAAGCAAGGTCCATAAAGACATGGATGAGCGAGTCTGGGGTAGAGGAACTTGACTGGCCTGCACAGAGTGCTGACCTCAACCCAATAGAACACCTTTGGGATAAATTAAAGTGGAGACTGTTTTTTTTTTTTTTCCTCAGAAGAGATGGGGAATGTGTAGTAATAATGCTGTAGAGAAGGACTTGACTGCATAGGAGACTCGATTGTTTGTTTGTTTCCTTTTTATGCCTTCTGGGATTGTTCCTATGATGTATTGTGTATCTTATTGTTAACCCTTCTATGTCAAAACTGGATTGTGCAGATCTTTGTCTCCCTGTATTTCATGTGCATTATTTTAATAAATCTTACCTGCTTAAAAAAAAAAAAAGCGGAGACTGTGAGCCAGGCCTTCTCGTCCATCATCAGTTCCTGACCTCACAAATGCACTTCTAGAAAAATGGTCAAACATTCCCATAGACACACTCCTAAATCTTGTGGACAGCCTCCCCAGAAGAGTTGAAGCTGTAAATATTATTATGCTTTTTTCTTTTTCTTTTTGGGTAAGTTACCACAGCACCATTATCCCGTAGTTTTTTAAAGTGGTGTTCCGGCCGAAATTATACTTTTTAAATAAAAATACCCCTATAATACACAAGCTTAATGTATTCTAGTAAAGTTAGTCTGTAAACTAAGGTCTGTTTTGTTAGTTTATAGCAGTAGTTTGTTATTTTATAAACTTACAGCAGGCCGTGGCCATCTTAAGTGTGGGCATCTGAAGCCAAACTGTATTTCTTCCTGGATCTTATCCTTGCAGATCTCGCACATGCTCAGTGCAGCACAAGCAGTGTAATAGGTTTCAGGTCAGGTTTCCATAGCAATGGCAGTTTCAGAGGAAGTTGCCGCCCCTTCCCAGAAGGCATTGCAAACAGGAAATGATGCGATGGGCCACGGCCAGGGAGAGGGAAGTGAAAAATGAATACACCAGCTATACAATAGGTGCTGAGAAAAAAAATAAAAAAATATCCAATTTGTTTACAGTGCACAGTTTAGTGAGGGATGCTGAAGAGTTGTAAAAGTGGGTGGAACTCCACTTTAAGATCAAAAATACAACTACGTTGGTGTCCCTTGTTAATTTTCCATTGTATTTTTTTAAATGTAACTGCCTACTCCCAAACTGTCATTTGAAGTAAAACACACAGGCAAGTATTATTCTACACAATTTTTTTTATTGTGCATTAAAAAAAGAAAACAAATAAAATTAGACATGCTCTCTGCCAATAGAACTTAACCAAAAAGTGCATTCTATGCATCCAAAAATATAGAAAATATACCAAATCAAATCATTATTATTCAACCCAAAAAATAAAATAAAAGCCTCATGCATGTGTCCTGGTTCTTAATATAGGGGGTCAACAATGCCAAGAGTTGGTGAAAGCAGGGGTCCGTCATCCGGAGATAATTCCGAAAATCATCTGGATTATTCTCCTGGAGCTCCCGCAGCAAAGACATATGACATAATTGGTCACGATTAATAAAGCAACCAAAAAATCCTCCTCCACCTGACTGGACTTGGGTCAAAGCAATAACTCCAAGGCCAATAATAAATACCACGTTATCTCCTCCGATTCCGCAACATGTCTGGTTGATGAACGGCTGCTCAGAAACTAACTGTAAAGCACGAAATGAAAAGCGAGAACTGAAAAGCACAAAATGAAAAGCGAGAAGCAACACTCGCCAAAATTCTACTAACACAAAATTAGCAGAAGGAGCCCAAAGGGTGGCGCTAAAGAGCTGAAAAACCACGTAGTACGTCACTGCGTTCGTGTTTGTTGGCCGACAATTCCTTGCCGTTTGTATGCAAGACAAAATCCAGGCACACGCCTTCGGACAAAGGTCCGAGGTTTTGTCTGCGGAAAATCTGATCGTGTGTACGAGGCTTAAGACAGGGATGTCATTAAAATTCATGTGCGTGTAAAGGCAGGTGTCTCAATACTTTTGGTAATATAGGAAATATAATTGTTCATTTGGACTTCTTGCACTGATTTCTTTTTGCACGGTATAGCACTTATAACTTATTTATTTCATCTTTAAGCGCTGCACTTTTGTATTTTATTTGTTTGTATGCTTGGTATTAGACCATTGTGCTAGCTGCTATTTATTACATATACAGTATTGTTCTATAGCATCCAGCATGGTTTTCTTTTGTTTTCAGTAATGCAATCACCGCATCCAATGATGGGAATGGGGAGCCGCAATATAATTCATTTGGGTTTTGGGTTTAATACCGATTCAAGCTGGATATTCACGGACAGATTTTTTTTTTCTGTTCAGCCATCAGGTTGAAAGGAAAAAAGCTGACAGATCCGTGCATCCCCCTAGATGCATGACTGAAAAGAACGGAGTATCTGCAGTCTAACAATGGAGCCTGCAGTCTCTAATAACTCAATATACTCACAATTCCCCTGATACCAAAAGGCCAGGGTTAGACTATGAACAAGCTTTTAGGTCAGTAGGAGTTTTATTTATTTAATATATGACAAGAATAAGTTGCATGTATATATTTTTGCTCAGAATTATGATGTCATTGGGTTATGATGACACCCTGTTGATTCAATGAGATGTGTGAATTTTAACGATGGACCATCTTTAACATTAGGCTGCTCCTACTGGGGGTAACAAAACACCAAACAAAGTATGGCACTGACATCGCTAAATAAAAATACATCTGTGATAGACGAGCCATGTTAGAGAGATTAAAAGAGGTCAGTGCTTTGATATGCGAGTCTTCAGAGTGCCATGAGGTATGCCGAGGGGAACAGACTGAAAATAAATAATGGCAGTGAATGGCAAACACCAACAAACCACAGTGATTGTTTTGTCTTTTTATTTGTAAATGGGATTCACACTGAAATTGCTGGATTTTTAGTAATAAAATGGTGTTTGCCCTGCAGATGGCTTGAATTAGATCTTTGTTGTTATTTCCCAGAGCTCTCCAGGGACGCCAGGGTCATCAGCCAGTGTCCGGGAATAACAGACGTCCTCTGGATTAGTTAATGTACCTTGTATTACATGGAAACAAATACATTCTGATTGATGTCACTGGTCTTTAGTGAATGGATAGGCTGCATTCTGAATTATGTCACAGTGAATGGATAGGCTGAATTCTGAATTATGTCATAGTGAATGGATAGGCTGAATTCTGAATTATGTCATAGTGAATGGATAGGCTGAATTCTGAATTATGTCATAGTGAATGGATAGGCTGAATTCTGAATTATGTCATAGTGAATGGATAAGCTGCATTCTGAATTATGTCACAGTGAATGGATAAACTACATTCTGAATTATGTCACAGTGAATGGATAGGCTGAATTCTGAATTATGTCACAGTGAATGGATAGGCTGCATTCTGAATTATGTCACAGTGAATGGATAGGCTGCATTCTGAATTATGTCACAGTGAATGGATAGGCTGCATTCTGAATTATGTCACAGTGAATGGATAGGCTGCATTCTGAATTATGTCATAGTGAATGGATAGGCTGCATTCTGAATTATGTCATAGTGAATGGATAGGCCGCATTCTGAATTATGTCACAGTGAATGGATAGGCCGCATTCTGAATTATGTCACAGTGAATGGATAGGCTGCATTCTGAATTATGTCATAGTGAATGGATAGGCTGCATTCTGAATTATGTTGCAGTGAATGGATAGGCTGCATTCTGAATTATGTCGCAGTGAATGGATAGGCTGCATTCTGAATTATGTCGCAGTGAATGGATAGGCTGTATTCTGAATTATGTCGCAGTGAATGGATAGGCTGCATTCTGAATTATGTTGCAGTGAATGGATAGGCTGCATTCTGAATTATGTCGCAGTGAATGGATAGGCTGCATTCTGAATTATGTCGCAGTGAATGGATAGGCTGCATTCTGAATTATGTCACAGTGAATGGATAGGCTGAATTCTGAATTATGTCATAGTGAATGGATAGGCTGAATTCTGAATTATGTCATAGTGAATGGATAGGCTGAATTCTGAATTATGTCATAGTGAATGGATAGGCTGAATTCTGAATTATGTCATGGTGAATGGATAAGCTGCATTCTGAATTATGTCACAGTGAATGGATAAACTATATTCTGAATTATGTCACAGTGAATGGATAGGCTGAATTCTGAATTATGTCACAGTGAATGGATAGGCTGCATTCTGAATTATGTCACAGTGAATGGATAGGCTGCATTCTGAATTATGTTGCAGTGAATGGATAGGCTGCATTCTGAATTATGTTGCAGTGAATGGATAGGCTGCATTCTGAATTATGTTGCAGTGAATGGATAGGCTGCATTCTGAATTATGTCGCAGTGAATGGATAGGCTGCATTCTGAATTATGTTGCAGTGAATGGATAGGCTGCATTCTGAATTATGTCGCAGTGAATGGATAGGCTGCATTCTGAATTATGTCGCAGTGAATGGATAGGCTGCATTCGGTGATGTCATCGTTCTCTAGTTAATGTATGGGTTGCATTCCGAATTATGTCATTGGTCTTTAGTGAATGGATAGGCTTCATTCCAAGTGATGTCAAAGTCTTTAGTGAATGGATAGGCTGCATTCTTAGTGATGCCATTGGTTCCTAGTGAATGGAAAGGTTGTACTCGTAATGATGTCACCATTCTCCAGGAATCAGTAGGCTACATTCTCAGTGATCTCATCGGTCTCTAGTGAATGGATAGACTACATTCTGAATGATGTCGTTAGTCTCTAGTGAATGAATAGGCTGCATTCTCAGTGACTTCATCGGCCTCTAGTGAATAAAAAGGCTGCATTCTGAATGATGTGATTAGTCTCTAGTGAATAAGTATGCTGCATTCTCAGTGACATCACTGGTCTCTTGTGAATGAATAGGCTGCATTCTCAGTGATGTCATTGGTCTCTAGTGAACGAATAGGCTACATTCTCAGTGATGTCATTGGTCCCTAGTGAATGGATAGGTTGTACTCGTAAGGATGTCACCATTCTCCGGGAATCAGTAGGCTACATTCTCAGTGATATCATTGGTCTCTAGTGAATGGATAGACTGTATTCTCAATGATGTCATCGGTCTCTAGTGAATAGATAGGCTGCATTCTCAGTGACATCATTGGTCTCTAGTAAATGGATAGGCTGCATTTTGAATGATGTCATCAGTCTCTAGTTAATGGATAGACTGCATTCCAAATGATGTCATCAGTCTCTAGTGAATAGATAGGCTGCATTCTCAGTGACCTCATCGGCATCTAGTGAATGAATAGGCTGCATTCTGAATGATGTGATCAGTCTCTAGTAAATGAATAGGCTGCATTCTCAGTGATGTCACTGGTCTCTAGTAAATGGATAGGCTACATTCTGAATGATGTCATCGGTCCTTAGTGAATGGATGTCATCGGTCCTTAGTGAATGGATAGGCTGTATTCTCAGTGATGTCATTGGTCTCAAGTGAATAGGTTGTCTGTACTCATAGTGATGTCACCATTCTCTGGGAATGGATACGCTGCATTATCAGTGATGTCATCAGTCTCTAGTGAATAGGTAGGCTGCACTCATAGTGATGCCACCATTCTCTGGGAATGGATAGGCTGTATTCTCAGTGATGTCATCAGTCTCTAGTGAATAGGTAGGCTGCACTCATAGTGATGCCACCATTCTCTGGGAATGGATACGCTGCATTATCAGTGATGTCATCATTCTCTAGTGAATAGATAGGCTGCACTCATAGTGATGTCACCATTCTCCAGGAATGGATAGGATATATTCTCAGTGATGTCATCAGTCTCTAGTGAATAGGTAGGCTGCACTCATAGTGATGCCACCATTCTCTGGGAATGGATACGCTGCATTATCAGTGATGTCATCAGTCTCTAGTGAATAGATAGGCTGCACTCATAGTGATGTCACCATTCTCCAGGAATGGATAGGATATATTCTCAGTGATGTCACCATTCTCCTGTGAATGGATAGTCTGTACAGTGCTGTCACTGTTGTCTATTGAAGGAGTAGGCTGCATTCCTGGTAATGTCTCTGGTCTTTTGGATGGGCGGTGTTGTAGTTCTCAGGAATGGGAAGGGGTTTGTGTCCATTTGTCTTTTCTGAACGTGCTAATCATGAATACGATTTTCTGCTTTCTGGTAAGAAAACCTGTAGATAATAACAGTGTCTGTGCGTTGGTCACCCCTGGTGCCTTTAATGAAGAATTCACTCTCTGAATATTTATTTCACCGGCAGCCGTGAGTTCTCATCCAATGAATGCGTTTTGGTTGTCTATCAGGACAGAAAATCAAAGTAAAGCTGGCGGTTGAATTATTCCTGCCTGCGTCTGGAGGATTATTATTCAATTAATTTACTCACTGATCACGCGGACATACAGTGAGCTGTGGTGTGAATTTTTCTTTCTGTATATCATGCTTTTTTAAAGAGGTACTGAACTCTGGAAGCTGTGCTTGAAAAAGCCAGGCAGAGGACAAAGGACTGATCACCAGCATTGTTTGTGGTCTCCCTGCAGCTTATCTTTTCACCATAAGGCCCCATGCAGACTTCTTACATTTTAGACATATGTCCCTGGGCACATACACCCCTAAACCTTAGTATTACTTGGTACATCATCCAGCCTCATCAGCTTTTACTCATAGACTTTTACATGCTTTTGGCAGCAAGAGTGCTGGACAGTGCACCTGTACCTCCTGCCCACTTGAAACTGCCAGAACTTCATGCACAGGGGCTGAATATCCAGTGTGCATGAAGCCTTACTGATTTACCGTATATACTCGAGTATAAGTCGTTCCGAGTATAAGTTGAGGCCCTAATTTACCACAAAAAACTGGGAAAAACTTAGTGACCCGAGTATAAGACGAGGGTGAGAAATGCACAGCTACTGTAAGTGGAAAAGAGGGTCAACAATGCCCATTTGCAGTCTCACTGTGCCCATTTGCATGCCTCACTGTGCCCATTTGCAGCCATAGGTCCCCCGAACTTCAAACTCGGTAGTTAAGGGTTCCTAGATGCCCCCTAGCTGCAGCCAAAATTTGGGGTCTCTGAACCCAAATGGTCCCAAAATGACATTGCTGCAGATAGACACAGTTGACCGACTTTGGGGCCCCGTATCTCAGGGCCACTTAGTGCTAAGAACCCCAAATTTGGTGTGCAAACTCAGTGAAACTAGCACCATATCCAAATATCCAAAGCTGGGCTTTCTAGCACCAAGTGTCCTCGAGATACAGGGCCCCAAAAATCGGTTCAGAAAATGTCAAGCACTTTCCTGCAGCAGAGAATGACATTTCCGAACCGGCTTTGGGGCCCCGTATCTAGGGGCCACTTGGTCCTAGGAACCCCAGCTTTGAGTATGTTATGGTACCACTGGGTTTGCAACCCAAATTTGGGGTTCCTAGCACCTAGTGGCCCTGAGATACGTGACCCCAAATTCGGTTCAGAAAATGTCAAGCACTTCTGCAGCAGAGAATGACATTTTCTGAACTGATTTTGGGGTGCCGTATCTCAGGGCCACTTAGTGGTAAGAACCCCAGCTTTGGATATGTTGTGGTACCAGTTCGACTGGGTTTGTACACCAAATTTGGGGTTCCTAGCACAAAGTAGCCCTGAGATACGGGGCCCCAAATTCGGTTCGGAAAATGAAATTGTTTGCTGCAGAAAAGTGCTTGACTCAAGTATAAGACGAGGGGGGCACTTTCAGCACAAAAAAATGTGCTGAAAAACTCGACTTATACTCGAGTATATACGGTAATATGCCTTGTTCTGCACTGTGTCTGACTGGAGGTGACCATCTTGATAGAGGTAAGGTTTGTTTCCTCAAGTCAGATCTACCCCACCAATGACTAGTGATCTTATGGCTGGTGAAGAAATGATGAAGAAACAGCAGGAGGGGTGGAGGAAGGACAGATCTACAGAATGAATGAAGCAGGGAGATCCTTGCACTGCGGGTCCCCAGGTACAGCTTTCCATCCAGCAAGCAGAGCAGTAAATAGCACAGCAGTGACATCACCAAATCTCCTGAGACTAGTAGTCAGAGACAGCAGTACCTAAAGCCAGCCATAGATTGATTAGATCTCTGCCGGTTCAGCAGGTACTGGCCAAGATTCGATCCACATATGGGCAGACTGGTTGTACTGAAGTTGATCCATTAGGGTTGAGCATTAGGGTAAGTACTAGGGGTCAGGGGTATGACCCTTTACGTTTTTGAGCAAAACCAGGTTTTGTATTCTTAGTGGGGTATATAAACCAAAGCACAGTCAAAATTTAAAGTGGTGTTCCGGCCGAAATTATACTTTTTAAATAAAAATACCCCTATAATACACAAGCTTAATGTATTCTAGTAAAGTTAGTCTGTAAACTAAGGTCTGTTTTGTTAGTTTATAGCAGTAGTTTGTTATTTTATAAACTTACAGCAGGCCGTGGCCATCTAAAGTGTGGGCATCTGAAGCGAGACTGTATTTCTTCCTGGATCTCATGCTTGCAGATCTCGCACATGCTCAGTGCAGCACAAGCAGTTTAATAGGTTTCAGGTCAGGTTTCCATAGCAACGGCAGTGTCAGAGGAAGTTGCCGCCCCTTCCCAGAAGGCATTGCAAACAGGAAATGATGCGATGGGCCACGGCCAGGGAGGAGGAAGTGAAAAATGAATACAGCAGATATACAGTAGGTGCTGAGAAAGAAAATAAAAAAAATATCCAATTCGTTTACAGTGCACAGTTTAGTGAGGGATGCTGAAGAGTTGTAAAAGTGGGTGGAACTCCACTTTAATAACCCTGATGCTGCGAGAGGTCTTCCCTGGGGTTACACCCAGCACTGCCTACAGTAGTTATGGTCTAGGCCAAGGTCTGAGGCATGTTATCAAATTTAGTGATATATTTCATACCAGTCTTTCCTTAAGGCCAATGACGCATGGGTGATTTTTTTGTGCGGAGATTAAATGCGATTTGACGCTAGTGCCGTAATTGCTGGAATTACTAACGAGCAATGTAAAATGGTGCTGCTCCATCACCATGCACCTCCCAAGGGAACACACAAACACCACCACCACATCCATGTTCCTCCAGAGGTCTCCTATAATGCCAGTGCTCTGATGCTCCCAGAAATATGTCCCCCTTGTGTGCCACATCATTACGCCAGTTATACCTGGTTTGTAGCTTTGCATAGCGGTTGATGCAACATTTCATAGAAATGTATTAAGAGTGATTGCTGAAAGCGATTTTACTTCCAAGACGAAGCACTGTTAAATCTTGTTTCTTGATTGCCGAGCAGAATGAGTGATGAACCGCTCTAAAAATGTAAAAGTTAGTGATCACATAGAAAAACATTAACAAGTATTTATATATTTCATTACAATTTGCGCAAAATCACTTTACTCACCTTTATTGTTTAGTGTTATGTGATACACTTATACAAAGATTTTGCTGCACTTTACTTGTACTTTTATTGGTTTAGTTTACTGCTTCTAATGCCGCGTACACACGATCGGACTTTACGGCATACTTGGTCTGGCGGACTTTTCGACGGACTTTACGACGGACTTTTCGAATGAACGGACTTGCCTACACACGATCAACCAAAGTCCGACGGATTCGTACGTGATGACGTACGATCGGACTAAAACAAGGAAGTTGATAGCCAGTAGCCAATAGCTGCCCGGTTTTTGTCCGTCGGACTAGCATACAGATGAGCGGACTTTTCGAGTCCGTCGGAAAGATTTGAAACATGTTTCAAATCTAAGTCCGTCAAACTTTTGAGAAAACCAAGTCCGCTGGAGCCCACACACGATCGAATTGGCCGACGAAATCCGGTACGCCGGACCAAGTATGCCGTAAAGTCCGATCGTGTGTACGCGGCATAAGTATCTAAGTAGCGCGAGAGGTCTTTTTGAACAGAATGAGTGATGAACCGCTCTAAAAATGTAAAAGTTAGTGATCACATAGAAAAAACATTAACAAGAAATCATGAGAAATCTAATAAAATGGGGGGGGGGGGGGGGGGGAGCAGGTAATTGCCACAAAATTGGGGTCATCAGCTTTAAGATCATGTCAAATTTAAGCACGGCAATCCTTTTTTTTTTTTAAGATTTTCATCATAAGGAAATCATTACTTTTGATGGAATAACTCATTTTAATGCAATCTATATTGAGTTGGAGCAGCGTTTTATGTCAGCGACAAGATCGCCAGCGACATTCGCTCTTTATTCACCTTTGTGGCTTAGCTACAAATCACTACGGCCTCGTTTACACTTGCTTTGCTCTCTGAAGAGTGATCCCTGGTCATATTCTTCAGAGAGCATTTGACAGGGCAGTGAGGAGGCGTTGTATCACCTCCTGTTTAAACCCGCTGAATGCCAGACTACCACACCACAAACACATGCGTTGTGTTTGGTCGTGGGGCAGTTGCAGTGCAGCTCCATTCACTTGAATGGGCGTCGTTCGGCAGGCAGTAGTGCCCAGCAAGCATGACAGTTCCTGCCACGGCCGTGAAGCAAAACATCGTAGCCGCGGCATGTGTACACCCACAACCGGTGTTTTTTCCGCTAAAGGGAGAGTTAAAAACCCATCTCAACCACGCGGTCCCCTCCCTCCCCTCCAACTACAGTGTAAATGAGACCTAAAAGAGCTGTTTGTCACAGAGCACACCAACCAGTGCTGTGGCATTAGTTTAACTTGTAGCAACAACAAATAACCTCTTAAGCCTCGTACACACGATCAGAAAATCGTACGGAAAATACCGCTTTCGAAGCGATCGTTCAATAATCGGATCGTTAGTACAGAGCTTTCAAGAGCCGTTCATGACAGTTCATCCGATATTATTCTATCGGACGCGCATGGACATTTTTTTCGTAGAATGCCAGATCGTACGATTTTCGTTTAATCAGTACAGCTATCGTTCGAAAATGCCACACAAATGCATTACAACACATGACATCACTTCCGAATTTTTTTTCTGTCGTACGGGAATTTTTGCGACTTTAGTAAACTCATCAGATTCGATCCGAGATTAGCATGCAAAAAAAAAAAACAAAAAACGGACGATCATTCGTCCGATAATCTCATCGTGTGTACGGGGCATTAGCAGCAAATCGGCAGTGACACGAGTTGCTAAATCACTAGCTACAAATTACTATTAATTGCTGGCCCTAGCGGTTTGCATCAGCGATTAATATCTGATACAAAATCGCCTGTGTGGCAGGACCGTAAATCTTTTATCTTCTCCAGATTGTTCCTTTGTTCCTTTTTTTTTTCCTGCTGAGAGCGCAGTGTAAAATGCGGACCGTTCTTTATAAAGCCACATCTTGCACTAGATTTTTGCTGACGGCGTCCAAAGTGTGAAGAACCGTCTGTGAGGCTGAGAAAGAAAAAAGCTGGAGAATCGCTTTCTGGCAAATTATCCCATATGATTAGCTTGCTGCTCAGTGGCTGCCATTCCTGACCACTTTCTGAAAATTCCCGGCTTGCTGTCATGTTGATATGAAGCCTTCAACATTTTTCTGAATGATTTACCTGGGGAAAAGGAAAAACTTGCAGACTGGATTTCTGATGTCACTTTGACCTACTTAATCCGGATCACTTACACCAAAAGCATGGAAGCCAAAGAAGCTGCATAATAATCTGGCAACTAGTATTTTCAGCAGGAGGTCAGAAGTGTCAACCTATATATCTCTCTTGGCTCACAAAAATTCTTTAACCGACAACTTTGGTTTAAGATTATTCCCCCCCCCCCCCTGCTGTTTCGGGAAAAAACAGCTCTGGCTCTCCTCTTTGGCTCTGTTCCCCGCAATACCTCTTCTCAGCCACAAGATGTCCTCAGTCTTCCAGGTTGAATGGTGCCAACCATTCAACCTGGAAGACTGAGAGCATACTGTGAGTGCAGGATGTCATGGAGGGAATGTCACCACAGTGCCCTCAACTCACAGTGCACTGATGTCATCACTGCTCTCTAAATCTTCTGAGACAATAAAGTTTTATGAAAAGGCTGACAGCTGGTCCTTACGATTCATTACTTCTGGGTGGAATAAAAATTACAACTGAATTACATCTAATTTTTCTTTGGGCTGAGTGGGGAAAAGTTAGAACCTTTGCCAGATTCTATTATCTGTTTGCCCATATGTCCACTTTCACTTATTTGTGTTACTGGGACAGAAAGTAAGGACAAATCTCTCCAGTGAGTAGATCACCATCAATAAAACCCATCAATAAAACACAGGTTCTAAACCTTTCCTGCACTTCTCTATGAAGCCTGGTACACATGGGTCGAATATCGGCCAGTATGAGCCAGTTCAACAGAAACCAGCCGTCAATCGGCCCATATGTACACCAGCCCGTTTGACCGGCTTCTGTCAAATGGACATGCTGGAAAACCGGCATCCGATCAACGCTGGCAGCCAATAGCTGTGAGCGCTGACCGGTGTGTTCTGGTGGAGGGGCAGTCCCCCTGTCAGAACACAATAGCATAGCATAGCAGGGGAGATTGCTGTACTAACATTGCATAGTTAGTACTATGTTAGTACATAGTTAGTACCTCCTGAGCTCTTTAGTTTTTTCAGCTGGGCTGAATGAAAAAAAAAAACTACTAGTGTGTACTAGGCTTAACAATAGTTGTAAAACATGTGGATGTGAGCGCTATATTCAATATGGTCAGACAGCAGTGATAGGTCTACTTGTAAACAGTAGATGGGGTGATTGGGTGCTGTATAACTTATAACATAAATGACAATCTGAAATGGTAAATATAAACGGTGTTTTAAACATCAGCAACTGTAGGATGTTGCAGTCCAATATAAAACTGAATTAAAGTCCAATAAAAACAATTGTAGAAGGCAGCCCTGTTGTTAAAGAAGAAGCAATCCTCTGTGAACTGTAGGAGTAGAAGAACAACAATGGCGCCACTCTAAGTGCAGTAATTAAAACAAATTTAATGAGTCATAAAAACAGGTACTCACAAAAGTACAAGTATTCAGGCATGTAAGTGCTGGGCAGGAAATGCCAGGTGTCCCAGGGGTTTGTTCCGGTCACGTCCTCAGATGTAGTTCCGCTCGGAGACGGGATGTGCTGCTGTATGGGCGGCAGATCCGGCTGCTGGAACGCACTGTAGTGACGTGTTGATCTGTGGGAACGAAGGCACTTCCGGGTCTATGCAGGGGTGACGAATAGGCGACGCGTTTGCGGAGCTGCGCTCCTTCCTCAGGCCTAACGTGACCTGTGATTGGTCAATTGTGTTATAGTCTAACATGGGCTGCGATTGGAGGAAAGATCTGTCAATCACTGTTAGGCATAGGCTGTGTACTGGACGCTGTGTGCTGGTGTGCCAGCGTCTACAGCTGTATCGAATCCTAGTGCAAGACAGCGGCATGTGTTTGCAAGAGGAGAAAAGATGATGTTATTAATTGAGATCATATAGTCTATAAGAAAACAAGGGGGAAAACGAGAGAGGGTTTTTAAATTAAACCACAAAGAAGGAAAAAGGATAGGCATATATTGGTAAATAAATGTGTAGCTGGAGTTACTGCTGTTAGATGAACTCCCTATTGTGACAATGTTGTAAATTAGGTATTATGCATACCTAATGAGATGGGGAATGGGAAATTTTAAAGAGCTCAATAAACTATGGTACGCAAGGATAATAAGAAAATATTGTGTTATTACAAAATGATTATGGTAATAGAATGATGGTGATGGATTAATGATTAGATAAATTATAAGAATTGTGTTGTTAAAAAATTATATATATATATATGTGTTGTAAAAAGAACCGTAAATAGATAAAAAATATATAGATAAAAAAATTTCAAAAATAATAAAAATATGTTGGAGAAATATATGTAAAAAAAGGAATATTATATATATAAAAAAGGAATATTATATATGTATAAAAAAGGAATATTATATATATAAAAGTAAAATTCTTGAGAAAATGATGAATAGATTTTTATAATGTTGGGGTGATTTTGATATTTTTGGCAGTAATACTGAATTGTGAAAGGGGGTTGGGGTATGGTTTGGTATGAGGCCGCACTGGTAAGTTTTTGATTATGAAAAGAAGGGGGAAGAGTATATCATACTCGGAATTGAAAGTTGAACATGATGTGTTAGTGGCCAATAATACATCGAATGGAAAAACCTGAGGGTAGGAGGGGGGGGGGGGGGAAAGAGGGGGGGAAAAGAGGCGGGGGAAAGAAGGGGGAAAAAAGGGGGGGGGAGGGGTTGGGGGGGGGGGGGGAAGGGGAGAAAAGGGGGGGAAAAACAAGATGAGGGGGGGGGGGGAGGAACAGATTTATTGGTGTTGCTGGGGTTCCTGATTCAGAATGCAAAAAAAGGGGGTTAGAGGACAGACTAAATGTTGGGAGTTGGAGCATTCCGGTGGGGCTTGGAGGACTAGGAGAGTAGTCAGATGAGACTGCTTGTCTCTATTTCCTCATTGAGTCCTCCAGGGGTCAAAGTGTCCAAAGTGAATATCCAGTAAGTTTCCCTCTGGCAGAGGCGTTTAAAACGCTCTGCCAGTGGGAACGTACTGGGAACTGATTCAATGATCCAAACCTTGAGACCAGATGAAGAATGATTGTGTTTGCGTAGGAAGTGGAGGGGAACACTGTGATGGTCATCTCCTGCCTCTACTAGGCGGCGGTGTTCACCAAACCTCTTTCTCAACGTGCGTATAGTGCGGCCTACGTAGTGTAACCCACAAGGACATGTCAAGCAATAGATGACGAATTCTGTGGAACAGTTATAAAAGTTACTGATCTGATAAGTCTGTCCCTTGATGGTGAATTCTTTCTGGCCATGATGGACATGGCTGCATGTAAGGCATAGTTTTTTACGGCATTGGTACATCCCAATGAGGGGGACGAGACAGAGAGATGTTGTCTTGGAATTTGGTTGACTTTTATATTTGCTGGGTGCTACTAGATTTTTGATGTTTCTGCTCTTTCGATAGGTGAATTTGGGTTTGGGAGTGATGGTGGATTTTAAATGTGGGTCCTGTAAAAGGATCGACCAATGTTTGGTGAGTATGCGTTCCATGGCTTTGTGTTTGGAGTGAAATTGGGTTACAAATCTCACCGGCTGTGTTGCGGATTGGGTGGTTTCGCTAGTGGATATGGGGGGTTCTGACAGATAAAGATCAAAGGCTTCGTTTATGAGTTTTGGTGGGAAGGCCTTGTCTGAGAATTTTTGTTTTAAGTGGGACCCTTCCGTGATGTAGTCAGATTGTCTGGTACAGTTTCTGCGTAACCTGCAGAACTGGCTCTTGGGAATATTGGCAATCCATCTTGGATGGTGGCAACTCCGATGGTGCAAGAAGGAGTTGCCTGCTGTCGGCTTGTTATAGTTTTTGGCCAGAATTTTACCTTTGTCATGAAAAAGTAGGAGGTCTAAAAATGCGAGTTGGGACTGATCATGTTCGGAGGTGAAGCTGAGGCCATGTTCATTGTTATTGCAGTGTTTGATGAAGTCAGAGAAAAGCGACTCCGGGCCATCCCAAATGATGATGATATCATCTATATACCTCCCATAGAACACTATATGGGAGGTAAAGGGGTTGTTGAGCCAGATGTGATTGGCCTCCCAGTAGCCCATGGTTAGATTCGCGTAACTGGGTGCGAAATTCGCACCCATGGCTGTGCCCTTTGTTTGGAGGAAAAAATCGCCATCGAACTCAAAATAATTGTGGGTCAGGCAGAATTCTGTGGCCTCTAGGATGAATTCTGCCTGACCGGGGTTCAACATGGGATCGGCAGAAAGGAAGCTGGCGATGGCTCTGAGACCTATGTGATGTGGAATGGAGGTATAAAGTGAACTAACATCTAGGGAAGCCCACATATATGTGGATTCCCAAGTGTAGTGTTCTAGCTGTTGCATGAGGTGAAATCCGTCTCGGATGTAAGAAGGAAGACTGATTGCAAGTGGTTGTAGAAACTGATCTATATATTGGGAAATGGAACTGGTGATGCTGTCCATGGCGGCAACTATGGGTCGACCTGGTGGGTTTTGGATACTTTTATGTATTTTCGGAATGTGATAGAAATACGGGGTGGAAAAAAATGGCCGATTAAAGAAGGCATACTCATGTTTTGAGATGATGTTATTGTTTTTAGCTCTATCTGTGAGCGTTTTGACTTCTAAAACATAGCTAGACAAAGGGTCACAGCGCAATTTCTGGTATGTAGTGTGGTCTGACAGAAGACGGCGGGCTTCAGCTAGGTAGTCACTGCGATCTTGGACCACAATGCCCCCGCCTTTGTCCGCCGTCTTGATGACTATATTATGATTGTCGGTGAGATTTTTGAGGGATATTTTTTCTTGGGTGGTGAGATTGGAGTGATGAGAATGACTGTCGTGTGTCAACTGGCAAAGATTTTTAATGTCAGAGAAAACTACTTGATAGAAGGTTTGCAAATAGGGTCCTTTTGAGTGTGTGGGATTGAATACGGATTTTGGCCTAAAGTTACTGTACTGTATGGGGGGAGAGGTAGAGGGATGCTGAGTGAGAAGAAGTAAATCTATATCCTCGTCATCACTCTCCATGTTGTACAATTCCTTTAGGATACTCAATTCCGGTGGATCACTGTTGTTTAGAGAAACATTGGGTTCAACCAAATTTAGAGGTGTGTGACTATCAGTGACTGGAAGTGTGTTCATGCTATAGTGGCGTTTGAGAGTGAGGTTACGGATGAACATATGGAGGTCTTTAAATAACTGAAATGAATTGGGTAGTGAGGTGGGGGCAAAATTGAGACCCCGTTGTAGGATGGAGACCTCAGCTGAGGACAGGTGATGGGAAGATAGATTATATATTTTTATGGTTTGAGGGATTTGGCCCTGTGATTTATGTCGTTGTTTTCCCCCTCGTTTGCCACGTCTTCTAATTTTCTTTTTCCTGTGTGTGGGCGGCTGGGTAACGAGGGGGGAATTACTAAAAAATCCTGTGTAATAGGTGAAGAGCAGTTGGATGGGACTGATAAGGTGTATGCTGTAGAATCTGTATGGGGAAGGGGACTGTGTGTCTGTGTGTTGGCTTTCTGAAGACCAGCGCCAGGGGCAGGGGTATGACTGGTGGATTTGGCCAAAACCAGGGTTGGAATTGAACCAGATGTGGAATTGGGTTTTGCAGAATCCATAGTGTGGTTCTGGGATAAAGAAGAAATGCTTGCGTTGATGTTGTTGTCTCTTGTGGGCCCACTGGGAGTGATTATCTCATTGGTCTGGGTGGGATTGGCCGAGGGATGAGGATGGTGATTATTTGAGTGAGTATTTTGGTTAGAATTTTGGTTTGAGTTTGAACGGGGTCTTGTTCTCTTGTTGGGTATGCGTTGAGGTTTGGGGGTGAGTGGGTGTGATAAATTTCTGGGATGGGAATTAGTGGGATGCATAGACTTAAACAAGGGTTTAGGCCTTGACGGTGGCCATGGTCTATTGCCTGGGGGTTCCACTATGCATTCCATAAGACAACATCTCTCTGTCTCGTCCCCCTCATTGGGATGTACCAATGCCGTAAAAAACTATGCCTTACATGCAGCCATGTCCATCATGGCCAGAAAGAATTCACCATCAAGGGACAGACTTATCAGATCAGTAACTTTTATAACTGTTCCACAGAATTCGTCATCTATTGCTTGACATGTCCTTGTGGGTTACACTACGTAGGCCGCACTATACGCACGTTGAGAAAGAGGTTTGGTGAACACCGCCGCCTAGTAGAGGCAGGAGATGACCATCACAGTGTTCCCCTCCACTTCCTACGCAAACACAATCATTCTTCATCTGGTCTCAAGGTTTGGATCATTGAATCAGTTCCCAGTACGTTCCCACTGGCAGAGCGTTTTAAACGCCTCTGCCAGAGGGAAACTTACTGGATATTCACTTTGGACACTTTGACCCCTGGAGGACTCAATGAGGAAATAGAGACAAGCAGTCTCATCTGACTACTCTCCTAGTCCTCCAAGCCCCACCGGAATGCTCCAACTCCCAACATTTAGTCTGTCCTCTAACCCCCTTTTTTTGCATTCTGAATCAGGAACCCCAGCAACACCAATAAATCTGTTCCCCCCCCCCCTCATCTTGTTTTTCCCCCCCTTTTCTCCCCTTCCCCCCCCCCCAACCCCTCCCCCCCCCTTTTTTTCCCTTTTTTCCCCCTTCTTTCCCCCGCCTCTTTTCCCCCCCTCTCCCCCCCCCCCCCTCCTACCCTCAGGTTTTTCCATTCGATGTATTATTGGCCACTAACACATCATGTTCAACTTTCAATTCCGAGTATGATATACTCTTCCCCCCTTCTTTTCATAATCCAAAACTTACCAGTGCGGCCTCATACCAAACCGTACCCCAACCCCCTTTCACAATTCAGCATTACTGCCAAAAATATCAAAATCACCCCAACATTATAAAAATCTATTCATCATTTTCTCAAGAATTTTACTTTTATATATATAATATTCCTTTTTTATACATATATAATATTCCTTTTTTATATATATAATATTCCTTTTTTTACATATATCTCTCCAACATATTTTTATTATTTTTGAAAAAAATTTTTTATCTATATATTTTTTATCTATTTACGGTTCTTTTTACAACACATATATATATATATAATTTTTTAACAACACAATTCTTATAATTTATCTAATCATTAATCCATCACCATCATTCTATTACCATAATCATTTTGTAATAACACAATATTTTCTTATTATCCTTGCGTACCATAGTTTATTGAGCTCTTTAAAATTTCCCATTCCCCATCTCATTAGGTATGCATAATACCTAATTTACAACATTGTCACAATAGGGAGTTCATCTAACAGCAGTAACTCCAGCTACACACTTATTTACCAATATATGCCTATCCTTTTTCCTTCTTTGTGGTTTAATTTACAAACCCTCTCTCGTTTTCCCCCCTGTTTTCTTATAGACTATATGATCTCAACTAATAACATCATCTTTTCTCCTCTTGCAAACACATGCCGCTGTCTTGCACTAGGATTCGATACAGCTGTAGACGCTGGCACACCAGCACACAGCGTCCTGTACACAGCCTATGCCTAACAGTGATTGACAGATCTTTCCTCCAATCGCAGCCCATGTTAGACTATAACACAATTGACCAATCACAGGTCACGTTAGGCCTGAGGAAGGAGCGCAGCTCCGCAAACGCGTCGCCTATTCGTCACCCCTGCATAGACCCGGAAGTGCCTTCGTTCCCACAGATCAACACGTCACTACAGTGCGTTCCAGCAGCCGGATCTGCCGCCCATACAGCAGCACATCCCGTCTCCGAGCGGAACTACATCTGAGGACGTGACCGGAACAAACCCCTGGGACACCTGGCATTTCCTGCCCAGCACTTACATGCCTGAATACTTGTACTTTTGTGAGTACCTGTTTTTATGACTCATTAAATTTGTTTTAATTACTGCACTTAGAGTGGCGCCATTGTTGTTCTTCTACTCCTTTAAGTATATAGCCAGACATGTTGCTTCCCACTGCTTTAATAAGAAGCTGATGAATGTCGGTAGCAGAAACCTCATATGCTTCCTGTGCAGCACTAAGTTTGTTTGAAAACCCAATTGGATTCTTTCTAGGATCTCCCAATCCCTCTAATATGGCTCTCATTTCTTGGGGACTAAAAGGTACATGCCATTTAATTTGAGACTTGCTGTCAACAGCATTACCTTCAAAAACAAATTGGGTTCTGACAGGATAAACTGCAACAGGTTGCTTTGTGACCGGGCAGAAGGGGTGGCGTCTCCCTTACTTTTCTCCATCTTGCTGCCACAATTTAGAAATTATGGTTTGCTCCGGAAGTTCAGACTCTATCTCTCTTTCTCTGGTTAAAGCCTTGGATTCAGAGAGATCTAGTTTTGCATATGTGCCGTTTAATTTATGCCAATCATCTGTTTCTAGGATACAAGCCAAATCCCTCTTTGTAGGTTGATATGGGGCTGTTAAACCTCTGCTCTCTACTATTATTGCCCAGCTCATCTTTGTTGTGTTCCATGTAATCTAATTCTTGTGCTTTTTTGGGTGGACCCCTTAAAGCCAAACTGGCAGCCACATAAGGTGGAGGGTCCTCCTCTAGATAGTCTTCTGGCCAAACGTAGTAAATTTGGGCAGCACTTTTATTAACCACTTGCTTACTGGGCACTTAAACCCCCCTCCTATCCAGACCAATTTTCAGCTTTCAGCGCTGTCGCACATTGAATGACAATTGCGCGGTCATACAACACTGTACCCAAATGAAATTTTTATAATTTTTTCACCACAAATAGAGCTTTCTTTTGGTGGTATTTGATCACCTCTGCAGTTTTTACTTTTTGTTAAAAAAATGTAAAAAACTGAATTTTTAAAATAAAAAAAAAAATGTTTTTATATTTTGTTCTAAAAAATTTAAAACAGGTAATTTTTCTCCTTCATTGTACGCTGATGAGGCGGCAGTGATGGGCACTGATAGGCGGCAGTGATGGGCACTGATGGGTGGCAGTGATGGGCACCGATGGGTGGCAGTGATGGGCAGCACTGCTAGGTGGCACTGATTGGCACTACAGGTGGGCATTGATAGCTGGCACTTGTGGGCATTGATAGGTGGCACTTGTGGGCACTGTTAGGTGGCACTGTGGGCACTGTTAGGTGGCACTGATGAGGCAGATGTGCCTCTTCCACTTCGGGACCGATGTCCCTCACATGTCAGCGTAAGTAGAAAAAAAACGATTACCGATCTTTTGTTTACATCATGTGATCAGCTGTCATTGGCTGACAGCTGATCACATGGTAAGGGGCCGGCACCGGCCCCTTATTTGGATCAATGATCATCCGAGTCTCAGTGACTCGGTGATCACTGTGAGCTCGGCGCGCGCCGTGCAGGGCGTGCACAGGGGAGGCCGTCATATGACGGCCTCCCGGGAATTCAGGTCCGCGCTGTGGCTGTCATTCGGCCATAGCGCGGATGTAAAGTGGTTAAACATCTCCGTCAAGCCAGTTTGATTTGCTACTTTAGCTTCTGTCCCCCCTGTGGAAGCTATTCTCCACGTTCACTGCACAGTAGTGGGCCATAATCGTGCAGAAAGGTTTGCCATACTTGTAAATCAAAAGTCCCTTCAGATTTTAAAGGTTTAGCTGTTCCCTTTGTTTATTCTACCCATTTATCTAGGGGCTCAGTATAGGCGGAACCGTACCTTCGGTTCATATATTCTCTAGCGCTCATCTTGCGCTGGGCATTTTCTGAAGGCCTCTCACCCTTCATTCTCTTACTTGATTTAATGCCCATAATGCCTGGCTAGTCTTCTCTACTTGTGTCTATACCCTCTTGCCTCTAAAACAAATAGTACAGCAAATCTGCAGATTTACAAGAATAGTCTCAACTTATCTACGTGGATAGAAGGGCTTTATGACAATAAAACACTCATTAAGAGACCCTCCTTGTCTCTTTTTTCTGTGAGTTTTATCTGACCCTACCATGTGCCTCTGACCCAGGTCACCCACAAGGAGTCAACGCAGGGAACTGCAGAGTATTCTCCCCATCCACACACAGTCCAACCCATGAAGGGGGACACAAACACATTCACACACACACGTTACCCAACCAGAAAGGTCCGAGAGTGGTCTGGTTTCCTTGAGAACCGACAGGATACATAGGAAAGGCAGAAATATAGCAAGCTTAAGGATAGCTTACCCAGCCGGCATTTAGAGGTCTGCGTTCCCGTTGATCCCGATCAAAGCGTGGTTCCTTCTGGAGACTCTGCCAAACTCCTGGCTGGCTCGCCAAAACTGTTATGGAATTATTTCTGATTGGGACTCTAAAACAAAAGTTAATACTGCAGCTGCAGGAACAGATTCACAGGACGCAATCACTGTGTTTAAAATGTCCGTTCAGTACCGAAATTTATTATTACAGTTATTTTATACATAGATAAAGAAAGGGGTGGTGTGAGATGTTATTGAAAACTAACAAATAAATATGTTATTAAAAGCTAACAAATAGAAATATATTATTAAAAGCTAGCGAATAGAACAATTGCAAAAAGTAAAACTGGGTGGGGGGGGTAGAGACACATAGAGCTTCTAGCAGAAGATGTGTCTGTGTTAGGTGAGGGTTACAAAACACATTTCAACAGTGAGAACAAAATGGAGTCTCTTGTGCTTAAATGAACAATACAGTGGATGTCAATAGCATAGTTCACACCAGTGCTTGCAGTTTCAGTGTGTTCCAGTTCAAGGAAAAAAAAGTAGAAAATGCTGCATTTCTCCTGCACTGGACTGTACTGGAGCGCACCAAAAATGCACTGGAACACACGTCCGTTTTTAAGGTTAAGAAAAAAGAGGGGGAAAATGCACTGGACTGCATCAAAAACGTAATGGAAGAAAAGCATCTAGAATGCATCCAGACTGCATTTCTATGGTGTGAACTGGCCCTGAAGCAGCTTGCAGAGTCAAACGTGACCGTATAGGATTGATTTACTAAAGGCAAATAGGCTGTGCACTTTTCAATAAAATTTGGCCCAGAGCTTAGTAAATGTGATGCAGTTTCACTTTGCCAAGAATACCCAATCTCCTTAAGGGCCAGTTCACACCATATGCAGTCCAGGGCGTTTTTTTCTGCATCAAAAACATATTGAGAGTAGGTTATATGGTTTTTAATGACATAGTTCACACCAGTGCAGTCAGTCCCAGGGCTTTCCAGTTCAAGAAAAAAAAGTAGAACATGCTGCATTTTTCCTGCCCTGGACTGTACTGGAACATGGTAAAACACATCAAAAACGCACCGGAACTCACATATCCTTATTTTAGGTTAGGAAAAAAAGGTGGGAAAAATGCACTGGACTGCATCAAAAACACACTGGAACACACCAAAAACATGCATGCAGAAAAGCATCCAGAACGCAGCTGGACTGTGTTTCTATGGTGTGAACTGGCCCTAAGGGCCAGTTCACACCACTTGCGGTCCAGTGCATTTTTTTCTGCGTCAAAAATGCATGGAACGTAGGTTATATGGTTTTTAATGGCATAGGTCACATCAGTGCTTGCAGTTCCAGCGCGTTCCAGTTCCAGAAAAAAAAAGTAGAACATGCTGCATTTTTCCTGCACTGGGACTGTACTGGAATGCTGTAAAACGCATTAACAATTCACCTAAATGCAGCAAAAATGCACTGGAACACACGTCCTTGTTTAAGAAAAAAGAGGGGGTAAAAATGCACTGGACTGCATCAAAAACACACTGGAAGCGTGTGGTGGAGGGAGGGGCTGGAAGTGGGCGTCGAACAGGAGCTGATGCTGTCTCCGTGAAGCCTGGAGATATCCCTCTCCCCGTGATGCAGTCTGGATGAGGCTGCTTCCCGGCCCTACACAAATCCCCCTCGCCCCAGTAACTAGATCCCGGTGTGCATAAAGGTGGCTGAGGACAGAGCCGCAACAGGAGTCACCGCGGGGAAGAGCGCTCCCGGCCCATTAGAATGTGAGAGAAGAGAAAAGGTGAGTCTGATTCCGGCGGTGGCTGTGGAAAGTTGACGCCCTGCAGGACGGATCACTGACTTCAGGAAGCAGAGCCGAAGGTATGTGCACACAGCGCTGTGGAGGATGGCGAGGGGGGAGTAGCGCTCTGGAAGTGAGACCCCGGTGATGGCCTGTTAATGCATGTGAGTTTCAGAGAGGAATTAGACATAGGATGCAGTGATCCCATGCAACGGAACTACAAGAACGGCAAGTAAAACGACTTTTTAAAATGTTAAAGGAGAGCTAAAGGAGAGTCATATGTAACAGATAAGTGTAAACTATGGCAGACCGGGAATTGACTGCAGACTGATGTTCACAGTTACTTGAGTTCTTGTGAAAGCCTTTTTGAAAGCTATATTTATGCTATATCTATGCTCTTGGTGTATGAAACATACAAATTATATACAAATTATACGCTGACTGTATAACTCATACCACCTATTGACATTTCCTATTGATGTTCCAAGTGGGAAGTGGATTGGAGTGGGAACATTTCATAGAAACATAGTAGGTGAAACAACTGAAATGAACTGATTAAAGCAACTGATTGGACTGTTAGCAATGACGAAACGGCGTGTAGGGGCTGTATAAGGCAGGTAAAACTGCATTCACTGAATCAAAGAGAATAAAAGGAAAACCTTCTTCCTTTTTTTTTTTTTGGGCGACAAAAGTGATATCAATCGCTAATCTCTATAATCGCAAGTGCACGATGCACAGTTTATAACGGCGTTTTTTTCTTATACGATGGCGGGTACCTGTGAATGGTCCATTGATTTAAAATATAAATAAAATATAAATCTACCAATATAATTAACACTACACCCAGGTGCCTATGGTTATAAATAATTATGGACAATTGGATATAGTAGTACCAAAGAGAATATCTTCCCCACCCCCGCTGCCCCTGCATAAAGGTAAGTAGTGAAGAGTAGGTGGAAAAGGAAAAAGGGGGAGAAATAAAAAAAAAAAAAGAGGGACAGGCACTAGGATAAGATAAAGAGTAGAAGAACCTGTTAAAGAAGAAATGAGGGGCAAATCAAAAAAAGGGGCCGCTGTTAACCCGCCAAGACCAAGCGCAAGCCCGGGAACTATTAGAAAATACATGGTACAGGGGAGTGATAAAGAGAATGCAAAAGTGTGAACAAGATATGGTGAAAAATACTCCTGCGCTAGTGAGATCGTTTGCTGTAAAACAAAGGTAGTATTGTAGTCAGAGATAGGACTGGGGGAGATGATGGAGCGTGTCCCGCTGCCTTAGCTGACCAGGGGTGGTCTGGAAAGGACTGTTTAGTAGGAAGTGGATGGAAGGCGCGTGATCAGACGCTTACATCAAGAAATGTATGGTTTATTTATGTAAAAGAATACAGACATATAGTCATATAGATATAAAATCATACAAATACTACATAATATTAAAAAAAAGGAAAAACAGGTAACAAAATAAGTACTAGGAAGTTAAAATTGGGGTGTGCCCATATTGAGGCAGGTATTTAAGAAAGGCTGACGCGTTTCGAGGAAAACCTCTTCATCAGAGCCAGGAGAACTGGAGCACAGTCTGTATGGGCCGATAGGCCGACATGTGTACATGGGGAGAGGTGGTGTTGCTAGTAGGAGGATGTGTCCTGTGATGGACAATTGATTATTCCAAGTTCCATACCCAGGTGTTCTATGGATGTAAATAGATTGTATTTTCTTTTTGCGGTGCTGTTAGGCTGTCAGATGTGCCTGTCTCAGGAGAAGTGTGTAGACACAGCTGCAAACTGTAAAGATCCTTTGGAGTGGAGAGCCGTGTGATCCTGGCAGCAGAAGGGGGGGGGAGGAGGAGGGAGGAGGTGTCCTTGAGGCAGCTGATGCCTGGATAGAAAGCGTCTTGCTGCCTAGGGATAGGAAAGGCTTTCCAGCCTGCCTAATTGGACGTAAAGAAGGCCGATCGTCAACTCTAAGATTCCCGGAAGACACACCAAAATTCTGCAACCACCTAGATGTGCCAATGATAGAAATCCCGGGGTGGTGGTAAAGAATTTCACAACAGTGAAACCATAGAGGAACAGCAATCATGGCAACCAGTCTTTAAAGCAAAATGATTACAAGCAAAAATAGAATATAGGGTATAGAAAATAGAGGCACTAGAAAATTAGAAGGGGGCCTGGGAACGGGCGGAGGGGTAGGTTGAGTGTGGTGAGGGAGATAGGGGGAGGGATGAACGGGTAGGGGAACCCCAAAACTTTTTTGTTTTTGGGGGAGCAGCGCTTCCAGCGGCAACCACCCCAAGCTCAACCTCTAGGGGGTTAACTGCGAGACCAGAAATGGGATAAGGGGTCCACGGTTTTCAGGGCTACGGGGAGGCCTATTACCCCCATTTGGGAGGGGGAGGGTTGGGGTGGGGAGGGGGGAATGGGGAGGAGGGTGGGAGGGGGGCAAGGGACTAAGAAAAGAGAAGAAACCTACCGGGGAAAAAACGATAAGCAAATTACTCAGACCCCTACTCTTACGGTGGGCCTAGTGCAGAGCAGACCGGGAAACGAGAAACTATGTCTAGTTTAAATATAATATCATATAACGTTTGCGGCCTAAATTCTTACATAAAATGCGCCAACATAATGGGAGAACTAAAACATCTTAAAGCAAAAGTAGTACTGTTGCAGGAGACACATTTCTTTCAGGGGAAAAAACAAAATTTACTCAAAAGATTTCCCAGTATGGTTCTATGGAGATTCTCCTGTTAGCCGTGCTAAGGAAGTCGCCATAGGGTTTGCCAGGGGAGTAAGGTTCGATTAAGAAGAGAAAAAGACTGACCCAGAAGGGCGTTGATTATTTTTGAGAGGGAAACTGAATGGAGCTGAATGCTCACTGGCAAACATATATGGCCCAAACAAAAACCCAAATAGATAACTTCTGGGGATCTTGGCGGATTTTATGGAATTTAAGAAAGGGGGGGCCCATAATGGCCGGTGACTTTAATTTCCGCTTGGAACCAGGAAAGGACAGTACGTCGCATGCACGGGAGATGGGAATGGTATGGAAGAATAAAGTAAATCAGAAACTGCGGCAATGTCAACTGGTAGACGTACGGAGGTCGCAGCACATAAACTCAAGGGACTACACATTCCACTCCCCCGTGCATGGGACGTATTCTAGAATAGACTTTTTCCTGATCGAACACAGGTGGTTGGAGGTAGTGACTAGCACAAATATTGGAATTATGACTTTCTCAGACCATGCGCCTGTGAGTCTACAAATGAATATCGGCGAGTCTCTAGCAAAGAGCAATATGTGGAAGCTAAATGAAGACTTATTGCATGGTAAAAAAAATAGAAAACCAATTAAGGGAAGAACTTGAATTTTATTTTAAGACGAATGAATCTGAGGAGATATCAGAGGCCATTGTCTGGAAGGCCCATAAAGCCTACATCAGGGGCATTTTTTATTAAAGCTGGGTCGGAAAAAAAGAAAACATTTAAGTATGATAAAATAGCTTTAGCAGAAGAAATACACAAGCTCGAACAACAAAACAAGTCAACTGGGGAAGCGGAGGTGCTATTAAATCTTTATCGCAAAAGAGAGGCCATGAGGGACCTACTAGAACAAGAGGCACGAGCGATATACAACTTAATTAAGAAAAAAAGGTACGTGGGCAGGAACAAACCTGGGAAATTTCTGGCAAAGATATTAAAAAAAAAAAAAAATCACCAATTATATAGAGAAAATCAAGACAAAGACAGGGGAAATGAGATATAAAACCAGAGAAATAGCCAAGATCTTTCAAGATTACTACAGGGAGCTATATTCAATCAACAAGAAGAATACAATAGAGAGATGAAAAAAGAAGAGAGAAAATAAAAACCTACTTAAAATATATAGGATTAACTAAAATAGCAGAAAATAAAAGTAGGGATCTAGAGGCCCCCATTGCAGGGGAAGAGGTAAAAAAAGCGATGAAGGAAACACCGGCCGATAAAAGTCCTGGCTATAAAAATTCCAGGATCTATTAATTCCTAAACTGTGTTCTTACATGAACGGGATAGGGGATCAATGAGGAGTGAGGCGTTCTTGGCTAATATCACCATTGTCCCCAAAGAAGGTAAAGATAGCACAGTCTGCTCGAGCTATAGACCTATAACGCTCCTAAACACAGATACAAAGTTATTCGCAAAAATATTAGCTGGGAGAATGAAAAACATAATGAATGAGATGGTACACCCAGATCAAGTTGGGTTTATTCCAGGAAGAGAAGGGAGGGACAATGGCATCAGAACACTCCTGGCAGTGCAGAGGATTAAAGACAGTGGAGCCCCAGGACTACTCTTGTCAATAGATACTGAAAAAGCATTTGACAGGGTGGACTGGGGCTTCCTGCTGTGCACGTTAGAAGAGATAGGTCTCGGTCCGATTACGTCCAGATGGGTAAAGGCATTATATGTTAGACCTACTGCGAAGGTTAAGGTAAACGGTACACTTTCTGAGCCGTTTGAAATGCTCAACTGCACTGTTTGTGCTAGCGCTAGAACCCCTTTTAACGAAAATAAGACAGAACCCGGATATCAGGGGAGTGGAAGTTGGGGTCCATAAATTGGCAGCCTTTGCCGATGATATTTTATTTTATATAACTTGCCCTAGGATTACCCTTCCAAACCTGTTTACCACATTAAAAGACTACGGAGAATTATCTAACTTCAAGATAAACCTGGCCAAATCAGAAACTCTAGAGATTAATAAAGGTAAAATAGGGGAATTCTCATATCAAAAGAACTTCCCATTTGTGGGAAAAAAAACACACTGGAACACATCAAAAACGCGCATGCAGAAAAGCATTTGGGACGCATCCAAACTGCATTTCTATGGTGTGAACTGGCCCTAAAGGAAGAGAAAAAAAAAGACTGCATTTTTGCTTCCACATGATTGGATGGTGGAAGTGAGCAGAACTTCACCACATTCATTAGGCTCTGGGGCAAATTCCCTTGCAAAGTAAACAGCCTATTTGCCTTTAGTGAATCAACCCCTACGTGTCAATGTTCTTAACATGACATTTTTTTTTTCCTAAATGGTTTTAAAAACTGGCCGTAATTATAATAATATTGTGCAGCCAGCCCTACTACCTAATGCATTTCAATGACAGAGTTTTGGACCTTCGCTTTCATCAATGTTTCTTGCAACAGTTTTCATTTTCATAAAGAAACATTTTGGAATATAATTGTTTGCATTCATCCGGAAAGCTAATGTACACGGAGCGAACGTTAAACTGAAGTGACAGCTAGCCTTAAAAGCATTAAGGGGAATGGAATTTCTGATATTTTTGTTTCATCCTCAGGGACAGTTTTTTTATACTTAAAGAGCTTAGGTTGTGTCACCTTTGCATCTCTGACCAGAACTTATATTTATTCTATGGCTCTCAAACAGGAAGAGCTGACTCTACATGACAGTTCTCACACGGTATCGCATCTTTTTCTCTTTTTTTTTTTTCCCCTACAGCTGATTTTGTATTAAACAAAAAGAGAAAAATCTAAATTAAATCTCCATTTATACAGTGATTATTATCCATATAATTCATTGTAATCATACAGAATGGCTGTCACCATTAAAAGTGCACTAATCTGTGTTTCTGTGTTGCCAGTTAAAAAATTGTCTGCTGTGATATGAACAAAGTTTGAGTACTTTCACACTGGGGCTGGGGGGGGTAAAGCGCCAGTAGTTTTAGCGGCGCTTTATCGCTGAAATAGCAACGCTTTTCAGGTCGCTAGTGGGGCGCTTTTAACCACCGCTAGCGGTTAATAGCGCCCGCAAGACGCCGCTGCAGAAGCGCTTTGCAGGCACTTCGGCAGTGGTGCCCATTGATTCCAATGGCAGGGGTGGTAGAGGAGACCGCTCCTGCACCGCCCAAAAGATGCTGCTTGCACGACTTTTTCTAACGTTCTGCAAGCGCACCGCTCCAGTGTGAAAGCACTCAGGCTCTCACATTGGGGCTGCAGGGGAGACAGTTTACAGGTGCTATTTTTAGCCCAAAAGCGCCTGAAAAACACCCCAGTGTGAAAGGGGTCAAATAGTTTTGCCTGACTTGTTTAACCACCTCCCACCCGGCCACTGCACACATACGGCCGGGTGGGAGCTTCCTCTTTCTGAGTGGACGTTCAGGAACGTCCCTCAAAAGGAGGGGGATCGCTCACACGCGTGCCCTCGCAGCAGCGCGATGCCAATGCGCTCATGTCACCCAGACACGGCGCATCTCTGATCGGCAGGAGGGCTCTGTGATTGGCCCTCCTGATCACATGACGACTGTGTCCAGCCGTCATGTGATGTAAACAGTGAGCTGGTTGCTAGGCGATCGGCTCTCCTCTCCTCACACGGAAGTCGTCAGTGAGGAGAGGAGAGCGGATCGCTGCAGCCAGCCGGTGATCAGTGAGTATGAGCTTTTTTTTACAGCTTTTTACACACTGATCACCGGCCCAGTGTTCCCACACAGTGTAGAATCACAATGTCCCCAAAATAGTGTCCCCAAAACACTGTCCCCACACAGTAAAAACACGCGTCCCACATATGTAACAGTAAAATCATATGTACCAACTAGAAAAGCTACAATTTCTGGGGAAAGAACTGTGTGAAGTGTTCTTGCCTCCACCTACAGTAGTCTACACCTGGAGTGGGCGGAGAAACTGGGTGGAGAGGCTTGAGTAACTGTTGTGTGGGTGGAGTGGCTGAAGTAACTGTGAAAAGTGTTAAAAAGCTTAATATTTTAAAAAGTATAAATAGTAGTAAAAAAGTTGAAGAAGTCCCATCATTAGCTAAAAGTGCTGAACATTTTTTTCAAAAAAGATTTTTTTTTTCAAAAATATATATATTTTTTTTTTCAAAAATATATATATTTTTTTTTTCAAAAATATTATTTTTTTTTTTACATAGTTACATAGTAGGTGAGGTTGAAAAAAGACTCAAGTCCAACCTATGTTGGACGGTGATTATCTAATAGTTTCTTGAAGTTATCGATGCTCCCCGCTGAGACCACCGCCTGTGGAAGGGAATTCCACATTCTTGCCGCTCTTACAGTAAAGAACCCTCTACGTAGTTTAAAGTTAAACCTCTTTTCTAATTTTAATGAGTGGCCACGAGTCTTGTTAAACTCTCTTCTGCAAATTTTTTTTTTCTATTGTAGGGTCACCAGTACGGTATTTGTATGAGGGGAAATCATTTCCCCTCTCAAGCGTCTCTTCTCCAGAGAGAATAAGTTCAGTGCTCGCAACCTTTCCTCATAACTAAGATCCTCCAGACCCTTTATTAGCTTTGTTGCCCTTCTTTGTACTCCCTCCATTCCCAGTACATCCTTCCTGAGGACTGGTGCCCAGAACTGGACAGCATACTCTAAGTGCGGCCGGACCAGAGTCTTGTAGAGTGGGAGAATTATCGTTTTATCTCTGGAGTTGATCCCCTTTTTAATGCATGCCAATATTCTGTTTGCTTTGTTAGCAGCAGCTTTGTATTGCATGTGATTGCTGAGCCTATCATCTACTAGGACCCCAGGACTACCAGGTCCCTTTCCATCCTAGATTCCCCCAGAGGTTCTCCCCTCAGTGTATAGATTGCATTCATATTTTTGCCACCCAAATGCATTATTTTACATTTTTCTACATTGAACCTCATTTGCCATGTAGTTGCCCACCCCATTAATTTGTTCAGATCTTTTTGCAAGGTTTCCACATCCTGCGGAGAAGTTATTGCCCCGTTTAGCTTAGTATCGTCTGCAAATACAGAGATTGAACTGTTTATCCTATCCTCCAGGTTGTTTATGAACAAATTAAATAGGATTAGTCCCAGCACAGAACCCTGGGGAACCCCACTACCCACCCCTGACCATTCTGAGTACTCCCCATTTATCACCACCCTCTGAACTCGCCCTTGTAGCCAGTTTTCAATCCATGTACTCACCCTATGGTCCATGCCAACGGACCTTATTTTGTACAGTAAACATTTATGGGGAACTGTGTCAAATGCTTTTGCAAAATCCAGATACACCACGTCTACGGGCCTTCCTTTATCTAGATGGCAACTCACCTCCTCATAGAAGGTTAGTAGATGGTTTGGCAAGAACGATTCTTCATGAATCCATGCTGATTACTGCTAATGATACCGTTCTCATTACTTAAATCTTGTATATAGTCCCTTATCATCCCCTCCAAGAGTTTACATACTATTGATGTTAGGCTAACTGGTCTGTAATTACCGGGGATGTATTTTGGGCCCTTTTTAAATATTGGTGCTACATTGGCTTTTTTCCAATCAGCTGGTACCATTCCAGTCAGTAGACTGTCTGTAAAAATTAGGAACAACGGTCTGGCAATCACTTGACTGAGTTCCCTAAGTACCCTCGGATGCAAGCCATCTGGTCCCGGTGATTTATTAATGTTAAGTTTCTCAAGTCTAATTTTAATTCTGCCCTCTGTTAACCATGGAGGTGCTTCCTGTGTTGTGTCATGAGGATAAACACTGCAGTTTTGGTTACTGAAGCCCCCCGATTCACTCGTGAAGACAGAGGAGAACAATAAATTCAATACCTTCACCATCTCCCCATCCTTTGTAACCAGATGTCCTTTCTCATTCTTTATGGGGCCAATATGGTCTGTCCTCCCTTTTTTACTGTTTACATACCGTATATACTCGAGTATAAGTCGAATTTTTCAGCACATTTTTTTGTGCTGAAAGTGCCCCCCTCGACTTATACTCGAGTCAAGCACTTTTCTGCAGCAAAAAATTTCATTTTCTGAACCGACTTTGGGGCCCTGTATCTCAGGGCCACTTAATGCTAGGAACCCCAAATTTGGTGTGCAAACCCAGTGGAACTGGTACCATAACATACCCAAAGCTGAAGTTCCTAGCCCTAAGTGGCCCCGAGATATGGGGCCCCAAAATCGGTTCGGAAAATGTCATTCTCTGCTGCAGAAAAGTGCTTGACATTTTCTGAACCGATTTTGGGGCCCCATATCTCAGGGCCACTAGGTGCTAGGAACCTCAAATTTGGTGTGCAAACCCACTGGAACTGGTGCCATAACATATCCAAAGCTGGGGTTCCTAGCACTTAAAGAATTTCTTGGGATTTTTTTTGCTCTCCTCCGCTATGTGTCTTTCATGTTCTATCTTAGCCGTCCTAATTGCACCCTTACATTTCTTGTTGCATTCTTTATAAAGTCTGAATGCTGAGGATGTTCCCTCAACCTTGTATTTTTTGAAGGCCTTCTCCTTTGCTTTTATATGCATTTTTACATTGAAGTTAAGCCATCCAGGGCTTTTGCTCGCTCTTTTAAATTTATTACCCAATGGGATGCATTGGCTAATGCCCTTATTTAATATGCTCTTAAAGCAAACCCATCTCTCCTCCCTGTTCTTTGTTCCTAATATTTTAACCCAATTTATGCCTTTTAGCAAGGTTTGTAGTTTAGGGAAGTTGGCTCTTTTGAAATTCAGTGTCTTTGTATTCCCTTTATGTTTCCTATTTGTGTGATTTATACTGAAACTAATTGACCTGTGATCGCTGTTACCTAAATTTCCCCGTATATCCACATCCGTGATCAGGTCTGTATTGTTGGTAATCAGTAGATCCAGTAATGTTTTATTTCTTGTTGGTGCGTCTACCATCTGACCCATAAAATTGTCCTGCAAGATATTAAGGAACTGGTGAGCCTTAAATGAATGCGCGGTTCCCTCCGCCCAGTCTATGTCTGGATAATTAAAATCCCCCATTATGATAACACTTCTCATCCTTGCTGCTAATCCTAATTTTGATAGGAGATCTGTCTCCACTTCCTCCCTCAGGTTAGGGGCCCTATAGCATACTCCCAGTATTATTTTCCCCTTAGCTTCATCCCTTTGGAGCTCTACCCATAAGGATTCCATCTCCTCCCTAGCTCCCTCAGTGATGTCATCTCTCACATTCACTTGTACATTATTCTTGATATATAGGCATACCCCTCCCCCTTTTTACCCTCTCTATCCTTGCGGTAAAGGGTATACCCTTGAATGTTTGCTAGCCAATCAAAAATGATTTTTTTTATTTTTTTTTTTAAATGATTTTTTTTTTTTTTTTCTTTTCTTAAATTATTTTTTTATTTTTATTTTTTCATGGGGTGATCATAATATTTTGACTGATCATGTTGTGGTCATAATGTTCTGACTGATCATGGGGTGGTCATAATGTTCTGACTGATCATGGGGTGGTCATAATGTTTTGGCTGGTCATAATGTTTTGGCTGATCATGGGGTGGTCATAATGTTTTGGCTGATCATGGGGGGTCATAATGTTTTGGCTGATCATGGGTTGGTCATAATGTTTTGGCTGATCATGGGGGGGGGGGTCATAATGTTTTGGCTGATCATGGGGAGGTCATAATGTTTTGGCTGATTATGTTGTGGTCATAATGTTTTGGCTGATCATGGGGTTGTCAGCTTTTGTCACCTCCCACTCTAGTTTTGAACATTTCGCCATTCATTCCCAGGGGACCAATTTTGCCGCAAAATCGACGATATTTCGTGAACCATTCGGCGAAACGTTCCACAAAGTAATAGCACACCAATCGGGAACAATCCGCACGTTTCGGTATATTACTGTCTATGTAGTGTAAAAGCTGTGGGAGGAGTTAGGGTGGTAAATTTGGCTATATTAAGCATAATATATTTGTGAGATAACAGTAAGTGATCTTGCTATGCAAGAACACTTAATGATCATCTGCACACATATGTCTGTGATCATCTGCGCACATCTGTACATGATCATCTGCACACATGTCCGTGATCACACAAACCAATTATTATACACTTAACGGGATTTTTTTTTTATCAAAGACATGTAGCAGAATACATTTTGGCTTAAATTTATGACACAATTTGATTTTATTGGATTTCTTTTAAAACAGAAAGTAGAAAATATTGCTTTTTTTTTTTTTAATTTCCGCTCTTTTTTCGCTTCTATCGCAAAAAATAAAAAAGTGATTTTGTGAATAAATACCACCAAAATAAAGCTCTATTTGTGTGAACAAAATGATAAAAATGTAATTTGGGTACAGTGTTGCATGACCGCGCAATTCTTATTGAAAGTGCAAGAGCAATGAAAGCTGAAAATTGGCCTGGGAAGGAAGGGGGCGAAAGTGCCCAGTATTGAAGTGGTTAAATCACAGGGCAGGGTCTGTCTTTTATATGGTATTTTTATTCCAATCTCTTAGGGATCTTGCTAAGTGTAGCAATACAACCTGTGTCTGTATATATTGCTTCATATGATTGAAATGCGAGAATCACTTATGAAACATGCTTATCTTTCCTTTTAGGCTTCCCTGTCCTTCTGTAGGTTTTAGTTGACTGGCCAGACCTTTTTTGCTATTTTTCCTTACAACTTTGAAAACATAGTAAAAGACCCCCCAAACTATATATTTTCTGGAAGCACCGGTCCTGTAAAATTAAAGATGGTGTCACACAGAGGGTAGAGGTGTTTATGTATTTTTTAAAAACGTAAGTCCTGTCACTAATGGGCAAAGCCCCTAGTGACAAACAGAAGCTGATCCTCTTAAGTGGGACCATGTCTCAAACGTTCAAATTATCTTATTAACAGTAGGATGCTAGACAAATTTAGTTATTGGCTCCCTCTGCAGTGTAGGGAGCAGTGATTGTTCTGGTCTGTTCAGGGTTTCACAGACCTGGCAGTTTGATTGCTTCTCCCTGCCTCTGGAAAAAAAATAGGGAGGGGGATTAAGATGACCAGCCTGAATATTTATCATGACCCAGCCAATGCCTGGAGAGGAGTGTCCAGCAGGTGGCTGTGGAGGTGATGACTAGTCTGAAGCCCTGGAGAGATTCCTTCTCCCCAAGAGGGTTCAAAAGCCACAGGGGCTGCTGATTCCTGGTGACTGTGTGCCTTTGGGACATAAGTACCAGAGGTAGCTTGGACTGAGACAGCTCACATGCCCTAAGTCCTCTCTTATTTAGCTACTTGCCGACCAGCTGCCGTCGTTATACGGCGGCAAGTTGGCTCTCCTGCGCGAAACGCCATAACTGTACAGCGGCTCGTGCAGTTGGGGGCACGGCGTACAGAGGCAGAACGGGGATCTGCCTTTGAAAACGAGGTGGATCCCTGCTCTGATGGGGACATGACCGAGATCTACTGTTCCCAGTCATCGGGAACAGGGATCTCTGTCATGTCCCCGGCAGCCCATCCCGCTACAGTTAGAACATACCTAGGGAACACAGTTACCCCCTTGATCGCCCCCTAGTATTTAACCCCTTCCCTGCCAGTGTCACTGGTGCCCAAAATATGTCATTTGGGATAAGCTTTGTCCGCCACAATGTCGCAGTCCCGCTAAAAATCGCAGATCACCGACATTGCTAGTAAAAACAATAAAAATAAAAAAGTCCCTAAATCTATCCCATAGTTTGTAGACACAATAACTTTTGTGCAAACCGATCAATGTACGTCTATTGTGATTTCTTTTTTTTTTTTTACCTGAAATACGTAGAAGAATATATATCGGCCTAAACTGATGAAGACAGTTTTTTTTCAAAATTGTCGCTCTTTGCTTATAGCGCAAAAAAAAACGCAGAGGTGATCAAATACCACTAAAAGAAAGCTCTATTTGTGGGAAAAAAAGGACGTCAATTTTGTTGGGTACAGCATCGCACGACCGCGCAATTGTCAGTTAAAGCGACGCAGTGCCGTATCTCAAAAAAATGGTCTGGTCATTAAGGGGGCAAATCCTTCTGGGGCTGAAGTGACCTTCAAGAGGTGGAGATCTACCTGGACAACATGAAGGAGATCAAAGATCACTGGCGTACGGCGCCCTTTAAAAAAAAAAATAACTAGCAAGCCTCAATAAAAAGATGGCATGAAGAAAACTTAGAAAAATCCAATAAAACTATTGTTACTGTAGAAATATAGATTTCGCCTATCTTAAGATTTAGCTTCAATGAGAAACTCGGTATTCACTTTCATTCACATTTTTTTTTCATGTCTGGGGAGTAATAGGTCACCCCCACAAGTCTGATGCCGGAGTCCACTATAAGGCAGAACGTTTGGTACTGCAGGCTGATTTGCTCAAATAGTTTCAGGGCCTGGCTATCTACTCTGAATTCTGGTTAGTGTAAGTAGTATGTAGGGCAGTGTCCAGGGGTTAATATTAGGTTGGGTAGTGTCCAGGGGTCAGTAGTAGGTAGGGCAGTGCCCAGGGGTCAGTAGTAGGTAGGGCAGTGTCCAGAGGTCAGTATTATGTAGATCAGTGTACAGAGGTCAGTAGCTCAAGGTGCAATTTATATATATATATATATATATATATATATATATATATATATATATATATATATATATATATATATATATATATATATATATATATATATATATATATATATATATATATATATATATATATATATAGTAGTGCCTTATGCCCTCTTCAGTCAGGTAAATCTGATTTTTTTTTTTAGCCAACAACAAAGTATCAAAAGAAGAGATTTGTTGAAGAGTACGGATAGGCACTATTAAGACCTCTATTTTATCCTACAACCAAAGATCAAGGAAATCTCCAATACAAACAGATATAGGCATGCACACCATACTCACCCTGTGCGGCACAAATTCCCCCCCCCCCCCCCCCATGTCCCCCTTGCAGCGCTGCTGACTTCCATCCTTTCCCCGCAGAATGCTGCGGCAGATCATTTCAGGATGGAGAGCGGGGAAGATGCCAGTAAACTCACTCTATTCATATATAACTGAAACATAGTAAACTGTATTTACTATGCTTCCATTTGTGAATGAACAGAAAGCCACTCAGCACAGAGCACTTCCCATTCATTTACTGTTCGGTGCAGCTAAGGCTGCAGAAAAAGGGACTGGGGAATCTCTGTCCTCAGTCCCTTTCTTAAAAGTGATAGGGTTTGAGCTTTGGGGTACACACCCTAATGCAATAGGCTCTGCATACCTTTGCAAACTGATATAGGTGCCAAATAATTGTTGAGCAAACCATGTAGCATCATTCAAGGTTCAAACTGTATTATATGTAAATTCACAAGAAGAAATAGAAAACCACCTAAAAACACTTTCCTATGTTTATAAGTGTATAAGTAATCCTACCAAATGACACTTTATCTCCCTGTAGAAGTGCCTGGCATGTTTGGCCACAGATTGATGTTTTTTTTAAATCGCTAAGTGGCTCAATACCTTTCTCCTTGTGGTTAGCTTTGGTTTCAATTTCAGTTGTTTGGATTACCTCTTCTTTTATTCTTACTCTTCCTTTTCTTTATATATTATGTTTGTGTGCACTGAAATTAACTTTTGTGATGTTTTTGGGTTTTTTTTTTACTGAAAATATGGGTTTACACCAATATCAGCTGGCAAAAAATTGTAACTGCCACCATTTTATTCTCCAGGGTTCTTGCTTTCAGGAAGTACCGTATTTATCGGCGTATAGCACGCACTTTTTTCCCCTTAAAAATCAGGAAAAAATTGTGGGTGTGTGTTATACGTCGATCCCCACTGTCTGTGAGGGGAAGAGGAGCGAGCGCCGCCGAAAAAGACAGAGCCGAGTGTGCTCAGCTCCGCTCGCAGTCCCGCCTCCCTGCTGTCTCTGAAGGGACTGCGAGCGCTGCCGAAAAAGACCGAGCCGAGTGTACTCGGCTAGGCTCGGCTCCGCTCGCAGTCCCACCCAGTCCCGCCATTGGACCTGCGTTATGTCCATCATAGGAGCCGGCCCAAGGGGCGGGACGGGGCAGGACTGCGAGACAAGCCGAGTACACAGGCTCTGTCTATCTCGGCGGCGGTAATTTTAAACGGTTACATGCCGCAAATGGCACTTGGAAAAAGGCTGCAAATGGCACTGGGCAAAAGGCTGCAAATGACACTGGGCAAGGCTGCAGATGGTCACTGATTATTATGAAATGATGGACAAGGCTGCAGATGGACACTGATAAGGCTGCATTGATGGGCATTTAAATGTAAGTTTTTTTTCCTTAAACTTCCCTCCTAAAAGTTTTTTTCCTTAACCACTTCAGCCCCGGAAGGATTTACCCCCTTCCTGACCAGAGCACTTTTTACAATTCGGCACTGCGTCGCTTTAACTGCTAATTGCGCGGTCATGCAATGGTGTACCCAAACGGAATTTGCGTCCTTTTCTTCCCACAAATAGAGCTTTCTTTTGATGGTATTTGATCACCTCTGCCGTTTTTATTTTTTGCGCTATACACGGAAAAAGACCGAAAATTTTGAAAAAAAATGATATTTTCTACTTTTTGTTCTAAAAAAAATCCAATAAACTCAATTTTAGTCATACATTTAGGCCAAAATGTATTCGGCCACATGTCTTTGGTAAAAAAAATGTCAATAAGCGTATATTTATTGGTTTGCGCAAAAGTTATAGCGTCTACAAACTAGGGTACATTTTCTGGAATTTACACAGCCTTTAATTTATGACTGCCTATGTCGTTTCTTGAGGTGCTAAAATGGCAGGGCAGTACAAAACCCCCACAAATGACCCCATTTTGGAAAGTAGACACCCCAAGGAATTTGCTGAGAGGCATGTTGAGCCCATTGAATATTCATTTTTTTTGTCCCAAGTGATTGAATAATGACAAAAAAAAAAAAAAAAAAAAAAATTACAAAAAGTTGTCACTAAATGATATATTTCTCACACAGGCCATGGGCATATGTGGAATTGCACCCCAAAATACATTTAGCTGCTTCTCCTGAGTACGGGGATACCACATGTGTGGGACTTTTTGGGAGCCTAGCCGCGTACGGGGCCCCGAAAACCAATCACTGCCTTCAGGATTTCTAAGGGCGTACATTTTTGATTTTACTCCTCACTACCTATCACAGTTTTGAAGGCCATAAAATGCCCAGATGACATAAAACCCCCCCAAATTACCCCATTTTGGAAAGTAGACACCCCAAGCTATTTGCTTTGAGGCATGTTGAGTCCATGGAATGTTTTATATTTTGACACAAGTTGCGGGAAAGTGAGAATTTTTTTTTTTTTTTTTTTTTTTTTGCACAAAGTTGTCACTAAATGATATATTGCTCACACAGGCCATGGGCATATGTGGAATTGCACCCCAAAATACATTTAGCTGCTTCTCCTGAGTATGGGGATACCACATGTGTGGGACTTTTTGGGAGCCTAGCCGCGTACGGGACCCCGAAAACCAATCACTGCCTTCAGGAATTCTAAGGGCGTACATTTTTGATTTTACTCCTCACTGCCTATCACAGTTTCGGAGGCCATGGAATGCCCAGGTGGCACAAACCCCCCCCCAAATGACCCCATTTTGGAAAGTAGACACCCCAAGCTATTTGCTGAGAGGCATGGTGAGTATTTTGCAGCTCTCATTTGTTTTTGAAAATAAAGAAAGACGAGAAAAAAAAATTTTTTTTTTCTTTTTTCAATTTTCAAAACTTTGTGACAAAAAGTGAGGTCTGCAAAATACTCACTATACCTCTCATCAAATAGCTTGGGGTGTCTACTTTCCAAAATGGGGTCATTTGGGGGTTTTTTTTGCCACCTGGGCATTCCATGGCCTCCGAAACTGTGATAGGCAGTGAAGAGTGAAATCAAAAATTTACGGCCTTAGAAAGCCTGAAGGCGGTGCTTGGTTTTCGGGGTCCCGTACGCGGCTAGGCTCCCAAAAAGTCTCACACATGTGGTATCCCCGTACTCAGGAGAAGCAACAGAATGTATTTTGGGGTGTAATTTCACATATTCCCATGGCATGTTTGAGCAATATATCATTTAGTGACAACTTTGCGCAAAAAAAAATAAAAAAAATAAAAAATTGTCTCTTTCCCGCAACTTGTGTCACAATATAAATTATTCCATGGACTCAACATGACTCTCAGCAAATAGCTTGGGGTGTCTACTTTCCAAAATGGGGTCATTTGGGGGGGTTTTGAACTGTCCTGGCATTTTATGCACAACATCTAGAAGCTTATGTCACACATCACCCACTCTTCTAACCACTTGAAGACAAAGCCCTTTCTGACACTTATTGTTTACATAAAAAAATAATTTTTTTTTGCAAGAAAATTACTTTGAACCCCCAAACATTATATATTTTTTTTAAAGCAAATGCCCTACAGATTAAAATGGTGGGTGTTTCATTTTTTTTTTTCACACAGTATTTGCGCCGCAATTTTTCAAACGCATTTTTTGGGGAAAAAACACACTTTTTTACATTTTAATGCACTAAAACACACTATATTGCCCAAATGTTTGATGAAATAAAAAAGATGATCTTAGGCCGAGTACATGGATACCAAACATGACATGCTTTAAAATTGCGCACAAACGTGCAGTGGCGACAAACTAAATACATTTTTAAAAGCCTTTAAAAGCCTTTACAGGTTACCACTTTAGATTTACAGAGGAGGTCTACTGCTAAACTTACTGCCCTCGATCTGACCTTCGCGGCGATACCTCACATGCATGGTGCAATTGCTGTTTACATTTGACGCCAGACCGACACTTGCGTTCGCCTTAGCGCGAGAGCAGGGGGGACAGGGGTGCTTTTTTTTTTTTTTTTTTTTTTTTTTTTTCTTTATTATTATTATTTTTTTATCTTATTTTTAAACTGTTCCTTTCATTTTTTTTTTAAATCATTTTTATTGTTATCTCAGGGAATGTAAATATCCCCTATCATAGCAATAGGTAGTGACAGGTACTCTTTTTTGCAAAAATTGGGGTCTATTAGACCCTAGATTTCTCCTCTGCCCTCAAAGCATCTGACCACACCAAGATCGGTGTGATAAAATGCTTTCCCAATTTCCCAATGGCGCTATTTACATCCGGCGAAATCTAAGTCATAAAATGCTCGTAGCTTCCGGTTTCTTAGGCCATAGAGATGTTTGGAGCCACTCTGGTCTCTGATCAGCTCTATGGTCAGCTGGCTGAATCACCGGCTGCATTTTCAGGTTCCCTGTTGAGACAGGAGAGCCAGAGAAAAACACAGAAGACGGTGGGGGGGGGGGCATTCCCTCCCACTGCTTGTAAAAGCAGTCTAGAGGCTAATTAGCCGCTAGGATTGCTTTTACATGAAAGCCGACCGCTGGCTGAAAAGAATGATACCAAGATGATACCTAAACCTGCAGGCATCATTCTGGTATAACCATTCAAAGTCGTGAATGGCGTACCTGAAGACAAAAAAATGGTTAACAATAAAGCACAGTAAACGGTAAAGTATAAAAAATTGCATACCTGAAAAACAAACATGATAAAACATAATAACAATAAAACATTGCAGAATAGAATACAGTAAAAAAGAGCAGAACAATAGAGAGAGAGAATAGAGAGAGAAAGAACAATAAAACGACAACTATTTTTTTTTTATTTTATATTTTTGTATGTGTTTTTTTTTTTTTCTTTTTTTGTAACTAACTTTTATAACTGTACCCGGTTCCAGGTTCGGGTCTCTCAAAATGCGATGGCATCTTGGGAGACCCTGTGAAAGTGTGCCTAGTCTGTGGAATGCTGTACCCTACGCTAATAGTCAACTAGTGAATGGTAGCGTTCAAAACATTCACCAATGCAAAGACCAGGATTGTCAGGACAGGAGGGACAATAATAGCGGGTGTCACGCCTATATCCGCGCTTGCTGCAGACACAACATCTTTTTTGGGGGGGTTCGTTGGGTAGGGGTACTCGGGAGGACATAAAGAAAATGCCTCTCATGCAGCCGACTGCATTTGGTTGGGGATGTGAATGGGGGAAGTACGGGCGCTGCAGAAGCGGTGGGTTCCCAATTAGGATTGGCGAATGCAGCAGGAAGGGCACTATGGGCACGACGGGCCTGTGTTTGTCTTTTTGGTGGCAGCGGGACACTACTTGTGCTTGCCACCTCACCAGCTTGAACTGCACTTATGGGACTCGCCACGTCACCAAGTGTTACTGCAGTGCTGGTTTGACTACGACCGGGGTGTACTAGGCCGCTGGCGCTTGCCAGTTCACCAAAACGCTACCAAAAAATCTGTTAGCGATCGCAGGGATCAGGCCTGACTCTGCGAACGCTGCAGTTATGCGTTTAGTGTTCTGTAAGTGACAGTGATCGATCGATACTGCACTTGGGTGGGCTGGGCTGGGCTGGGCCGGGCGGAGGGGCAAAACGCAGGTGCTAGCAGGTATCTGGGCTGATCCCGCTAACACTGCGTTTGTGGGAACCCTAAACTGCTGGGGACGCTAGTATAGATCTGATCGGATCAGATATTGATCCGTTCAGATACTATACCACTAAGGGAGGCGTATGCTGCGTGCGTGGGTGTTAGCGGTACTGGCGCTAATCTGACGCTGCCTGGGGCTGGTGCTTGCCAGTTCACCAAAACGCTACCAAAAAAACTGTTAGTGATCGCAGGGATCAGGCGTGACTCTGCGAACGCTGCAGTTATGCGTTTAGTGTTTTGTAAGTGACAGTGATCGATTGATACTGCACTTGGGTGGGCTGGGCCGGGCGGACGGGAAAAACGCAGGTGCTAGCAGGTATCTGGGCTGATCCCGCTAACACTGCGTGTTTGGGAACCCTAAACTGCTGGGGACACTAGTATAGATCTGATCGGATCAGATATTGATCCGTTCAGATACTATACCACTAAGGGAGGTGTACGGTGCGTGCGTAGGTGTTAGCGCTACTGGCGCTAACCTGACGCTGCCTGGGGCTGGTGCTTGCCAGTTCACCAAAACGCTACCAAAAAAACTGTTAGCGATCGCAGGGATCAGGCCTGACTCTGCGTACGCTGCAGTTATGCGCTTAGTGTTTTGTAAGTGACAGTGATCGATCGATACTGCACTTGGGTGGGCTGGGCTGGGCTGGGCCGGGCGGAGGGGCAAAACGCAGGTGCTAGCAGGTATCTGGGCTGATCCCGCTAACACTGCGTTTTCGGGAACCCTAAACTGCTGGGGACGCTAGTATAGATCTGATTGGATCAGATATTGATGCGTTCAGATACTATACCACTAAGGGAGGTGTATGCTGCGTGCGTGGGTGTTAGCGGTACTGGCGCTAATCTGACGCTGCCTGGGGCGACGCATATCACCGCCGGGCGATCAGGGGGCTAAACCTTTATTCGGTAATAAACGGCGGGTGCCCTGACACTATAAAAAATAATAGAAATAACCAGCGTCACCCGTAACAGTTATACGGTGATCAGTGGTGAAAGGGTTAACTAGGGGGCAATCAAGGGGTTAAAACATTTATTAGATAGTATATGGGGGTCCCTGTCGCTATAAAACGCTGACGGCGAACCTAAATATTTATGTCCCTAACTAGCGTCACCAGCGACACTAATACAGCGATCAGAAAAATGATCGCTTAGTGACACTGGTGACGGAGGGTGATCAAGGGGTTAAAACTTTATTAGGGGGGGTTAGGAGGGTACCCTAGACCTAAAGGGGGCCTAACATTCACTGCCCTAACACACTAACTGTCACAAACTGACACCAATACAGTAATCAGAAAAAAAAAAAAAAAAAAAAAAAAACCTGCTTTGTGTCAGTTTGTGACAGGGGGGGGGGGTGATTGGGGGGGGATCGGGGGGCGATCGGGGGGGGGATCGGGGTGTTTTGTGTGCCTGGCATGTTCTACTGTGTGTGTGTGTGTTGTGCACTCACATTACAGTCTTCTCTCCTCGGCCCGGAACGGAAAATACCGAGCCGAGGAGAGATGACATCATTTCCTCTGCCTCTGTGTACAATACAGAGGCAGGGAAATGATCCCATTGGCTGGGAGCGATCGCGAGGGGGGGGCCACGAATGGATGGCCTCCCCCTCACCACCGATCGCCGGGGGACATTTGCCGACCGTCGCAGGCACCGGGGGGGGGTCCGATCGGACCCCCCACCCGCGGGCAGGCAGGGACGTACAGGTAAGCCCTTTTGCCTGCCCGTGCCGCCCTGTCGACGTACATCTGTGTGCGGCGGTCGGCAAGTGGTTAAAATTCCCTCCTAAACTTGGGGTGCGTGTTATACGCCGATAAATGCGGTATATCATGTTTCGGGCGTTTTAATTAATCTTGGCCTATAGACTCTTCAGGCAAGAAATTAAAAAAATGTCACCGGTTAAGATTCTTAAATAAAGTATTTTTTTTTCTCCACCATAAACCCTAGTGCCCCTCACTGTTTATGTGAGAAACCTAGGTGACACATACATGTCTTCAACAAACCAGTGCCAAACAAAACATATATATACAGTGGGGACGGAAAGTATTCAGACCCCCTTAAATTTTTCACTCTTTGTTATATTGCAGCCATTTGCTAAAATCATTTAAGTTCATTTTTTTCCTCATTAATGTACACACAGCACCCCATATTGACAGAAAAACACAGAATTGTTGAAATTTTTGCAGATTTATTAAAAAGAAAAACTGAAATATCACATAGTTCTAAGTATTCAGACCCTTTGCTGTGACACTCATATATTTAACTCAGGTGCTGTCCATTTCTTCTGATCTTCCTAAGAGCACAGTGGCCTCCATAATCCTTAAATGGAAGACGTTTGGGACGACCAGACCCCTTCCAAGAGCTGGCCATCCGGCCAAACAGCTATCGGGGGAGAAGAGCCTTGGTGAGAGAGGTGAAGAACCCAAAGATCACTGTGGCTGAGCTCCAGAGATGCAGTCGGGAGATGGGAGAAAGCTGTAGAAAGTCAACCATCACTGCAGCCCTCCACCAGTTGGGGCTTTATGGCAGAGTGGCCCGACAGAGGCTTCTCCTCAGTGCAAGACACATGAAAGCCCGCATGGGGTTTGCTTAAAAAAAAATACCTGAAGGACTCCAAGATGGTGAGAAATAAGATTCCCTGGTCTGATGAGACCAAGATAAAACTTTTTGGCCTTAATTCTAAGCGGTATGTGTGGAGAAAACCAGGCACTGCTCATCACCTGTCCAATACAGTCCCAACAGTGAAGCATGGTGGTGGCAGCAGCATCATGCTGGGGGAGTGTTTTTCAGCTGCAGGAACAGGACGACTGGTTGCAATCGAGGGAAAGATGAATGCGGCCAAGTACAGGGATATCCTGGACGAAAAAAACCTCCTCCAGAGTGCTCAGGACCTCAGACTGGGCCAAAGGTTTACCTCCCAACAAGGCAATGACCCTAAGCACACAGCTAAAATGATGAAGGAGTGGCTTCACAACAACTCCGTGACTGTTCTTGAATGGCCCAGCCAGAGCCCTGGCTTAAACCCAATTGAGCATCTCTGGAGAGGCCTAAAAATGGCTGTCCACCAACGTTTACTATCCAACCTGACAACTGGAGAGGATCTGCAAGGAGGAATGGCAGAGGATCCCCAAATCCAGTTGTGCAAAACTTGTTGCACCTTTCCCAAAAAGACTCATGGCTGTATTAGATCAAAAGGGTGCTTCTACTAAATACTGAGCAAAGGGTCTGAATACTTAGGACCATGTGATATTTCAGTTTTTCTTTTTTAATAAATCTGCAAAAATGTCAACAATTCTGTGTTTTTCTGTCAATATGGGGTGCTGTGTGTACATTAATAAGGAAAAAAAAATGAACTTAACCACACGCCTGCTGGGCACTTAAACTCCCCTCCTGCCCAGACCAATTTTCAGCTTTCAGCGCTCTCACACTTTGAATGACAATTACTCAGTCATGTAATACTGTACCCAAATGAATTTTTTTGTCCTTTTTTTCATACAAATAGAGCTTTCTTGCTTTTTTGGTGGTATTTGATCACCTCTGGGTTTTTTATTTTTTGTGCTATAAATGAAAAAAGACCAAAAATTTTGAAAAAAAATGAATTTTTCTTAGTTTCTGTGATAAAATTTTGCAAATTATTAATTTTTATTCATAAATTTTGGCCACAATTTATACTGCTAAATATCTTTGGTAAAAATAACCCAAATTAGTGGATAATATTTGGTCTTTGTGAAAGTTTTAGAGTCTACAAGCTATGGTGCAAATCACGAAAAATTGATCACACCTGATGTACTGACGGCCTCTGACTGATCTCATTTCTTGCGACCCGAACAAGCCAGGAAAGTACAAATACCCCCCAAATGACCCCTTTTTTTGAAAGTAGATGTTCCAAGGTATTTAGTAAGATGCATGGTGAGCTTTTTGATGTTGTCATTTTTTCTCACAATTCTCTGCAAAATGAAGATTTTTTTTTTTCCCCCACAAAATTGTCATTGTAATAGGTTATTTCTCTCACATGGCATGTATATACCACAAATAACACCCCAAAATACATTCTGCTACTCCTGAGTATTACAATACCACGTGTGTGGGACTTTTTCACAGCCTGGCCACATAGAGAGGCCCAACATGCAGGGAGCACCATTAGGTGTTCTAGGAGCATAAATTACACATCTAACTTGTTGACTACCTATTACACTTTTGAAGGCCCTGGAGCGCCAGGGCAATGACACGTGACACTGACATGGCACTGATACCTGGCACTGATGACACTGATGTGTCACTGATGACAGGTGGCACTGATACGTGGCACTGATGACAGATGCATTAATACATGGTACTGATGACAGATGGCACTAATACGTGGCACTGATGACAAATGGCACTGATACGTGGCACTGATGACACGTGACACTGGTAACAGATGGCACATGACACTGATGACAGATGGCACTTATACGTGGCACTGGGGACAGATGGCAGTGGGGACAGATGGCACTGACGTCACTTTTTTTTAGTTTTTTTTTTTTTGACTCACGCTGCAGCAGTTAGCTCTTCCTCCTCACACACTGTCTCTGTGTGAGGAGGGAGAGCCAGCGATGAGAGATGATCTCATATGTTTACATATGAGATCATCTCTCATTGGCACCGCCAATCGCGATGTAAACGGCCGCTGTGATTGGCCGTTTATAGCGATCTGTGACTGGCTGTGTCCAACTTCCCTGATGCACGCCCGAGGGAGCGCGCATCGCGGAAGTAAACAGGAGAACATCCAGGGACACCCTCCCGGCAATTGGTGTCCGCGCTGTAGCCGTCTTTCGACTATAGTGCGGGCGCGAAGTGGTTAAATGATTTTAGTAAATGGCTGCAATATAACACAGATTGGAAAATTTAGGGGGTCTGAATACTTTTCATCCCCACTGTATGTGTGTGTGTATGTGTGTGTGTGTATATATATATATATATATATATATATATATATATATATATATATATATATATAATGTGAGAGTGAGAGCCCCTGTCTCTGTGAAAATGAGTGTAAAATGGACACAGGACTCGCAAAGAGGCAGTTTGAGAAGTTCCAGCAGAAGATTGGTGAGCAGAGAAAACTATGCTTTAAGTCTTCTCTGGATTTTGTAAGTCTGGATTGGGGCCGGAAACTTGAAGACTCCAAAGAGCATTGGGAGGGATGGAGTATTTAGTCAGGGCTTTCCAGAAGTTCTGCAGGTTGTGTGTCTGTTCAGGTGCCCACACTCATTATAAGGCAGATCTGGGCATTGCTCAGAAGAGTTGGTGTGGGAGCAGCCAGGAGGGAGGTGTGCTACCATTTCAGAACCCAGGCAATATCCCTGAAATGGCACTCCATGTGGGAGAGGTTCCAGGTCAGTGGACTGAAGAGAGTTGGACCAGCTGAGAGAGTCGGGGAGACCATAGCTGAGACAACTGGAAGAGAGCGTCCTGGGGACCAGAGGGGACCGTGAGTCTTGGAGGAGTGTGACAGCCTGGCGTGTCAGGAGAGCCCCCTCCTAGAGGCCAGGAGTGGGCCTGTGCAGCAAAGTACTGCACCCAAGGCTGAGTGAGCCTTAAGAGCCAGGTGGATTGGCATTATTCATTTAGTGTATTTCTGCTGGAGAAGAACCCCTGTGGGGGCAATCCATGTGTGTATGAACTTTCATTTTTGTTACTTTCAATAAAAGTGGGCTACCATGCCCTTAAACTGAAGTTCCCGTTGGCTGTGAACTCACTGAAAATGCATCTACCACTGAGCTAGACATCTCCCATATTACTATAAATATATACACTACCGTTCAAAAGTTTGGGGTCACATTGAAATGTCCTTATTTTTGAATACAACAGGACAATGACCCTAAACACACCTCCAAATTGTGCAAGAACTATTTACAGCAGAAGCAGGCAGCTGGTATTCTATCGGTAATGGAGTGGCCAGCACAGTCACCAGATCTGAACCCCATTGAGCTTTTGTGGGAGCAGCTTGACCGTATGGTACGCCAGAAGTGCCCATCCAACCAATCCAACTTGTGGGAGCTGCTTCTAGAAGCGTGGGGTGCAATTTCTCCAGCTTACCTCAATAAATTAACAGCTAGAATGCCAAAGGTGTGCAATGCTGTAATTGCTGCAAAAGGAGGATTCTTTGATGAAAGCAAAGTTTGATGTAAAAACAATGTTATTTCAAATACAAATCATTATTTCTAACCTTGTCAATGTCTTGACTCTATTTTCTATTCATTTCACAACGTATGGTGGTGAATAAGTGTGACTTTTCATTGAAAACACAAAATTGTTTGGGTGACCCCAAACTTTTGAACGGTAGTGTATATATATATATATATATATATATATATATATATATATATATATATATATATATATATATATATATATATATATATATATATATAAATTTAAAATCTCTTGAAGCAAAGTTGGCAACTTTTTTATGCTATGTCTGTTTTTCAAGATTTGGTCTTAGTTGAGATTATCAGCATAAATTGTCCTTTAGACTTACTGTAAACCATTTTCACCCCCTTCCTGCCCAGGCCAGTTTTCAGCATCCCCCCTCACCAGAGAATTCCGGGAGTTTCCACCATCTTGTTTTCTGAGATCAAACGTTCCCAAGGATCCAGGGAAAAGGCAATCCCTGTTTCAAGCATTAGACCGGTTATTGGCTCAGGGGGTGATCATACAGATCCCCACACAAGAGCAAGGTTCGGGGTTTTACTCAAACCTGTTTACGGTACCAAAGCCAAATGGGGGTGTCGGACCCATTCTAGATCTAAGGAATCTAAATCAGTTCCTGAAGATTCGCTCCTTTCGCATGGAGTCGATCAAGTCAGTAATTTCCATCCTACAAGGAGAACTTCTGGCGTCCATCGACATCAGAGATGCATATCTGCATGTCCCTATATTTCCTGCTCACCAGAGGTTTCTGTGGTTTGAAGTAGAACAGCAGCACTTTTAGTTTGTAGCCTTGCCCTTTGGGCTAGCTACAGCACCCTGGGTGTTCACAAAAGTACTGGCCCCACCTCTAGCTAGGTTAAGGGCATAGCAGTCTTGGCATACTTAGACGATCTATTGTTAATAGACCAGTCGGTGGCTCGCTTGGAGCAAAGTTTATGCATTACAAGCAGTTACCTGGATTCTCAACCTAAAGAGGTCCTCCTTAAAGCCGCTAAGAAGGCTGGAGTATTTTGGCCTGATCATAGACACAGCCCAGGAAAGGGTATTCTTGCCTCCGGCAAAGATCAGCTCCATACGAGAGCTGGTGCAGATGGTCAGGTTGAAAAGAAATCCCTCAATTCGCCTTTGCATGAGGTTGTTAGGAAAGATGGTAGCTTCATTCGAAGCAGCTCCCTATGCCCAGTTCCATTTGAGACTGTTGCAAAACAGTATCCTGTCTGCTTGGACCAAAGGATCCAAGCTTTGGACTTGCCAATGCGGCTGTCCCCAAGAGTGTCTCAAAGCCTCAATTGGTTACTAACCCAGAATCTGCTGAAAGGAAATTCCTTCAGTCCAATTATCTGGAAAGTAGTAACGACAGATGCCAGCCTTTCAGACTGGGGAGCAGTACTAGAGAAGACGACTGTCCAGGGACAGTGGTCAAGAACCGAAAGAGCCTTGCCCATCAACATCCTAGATATTCGGGCAGTGCATCTGGCTCTGGAAACCTGGACTTCCAAGTTAAAGAATTGTCCTGTCAGGATTCAATCCGACAGTGCCGCAGCTGTGGCCTATAATAATCACCAAAGGGGGCACCAAGAGTCTCTCAGCTCAGAGAGAGGTGAACCATATTCTAACTTGGGCAGAAAAGAATGTCCCATGCCTATCTGCAGTTTTCATCCCGGAGTAGAGAATTGGCAGGCGGACTACTTAAGTCGCCAGCAGTTATTCCCAGGGGAATGGTCTCTTCAGCCGACGTTTTTTGGGCTGTTTGCCAAAAATGGGGGATTCCGGACATAGATCTTCTAGCATCCAGATTCAACATGAAGTTAGTCAGCTTTGTGTCCAGGACAAGGGATCTACTCGCATGCGGAACAGATGCGTTGGTGACCTGTGGGATCTGTTTTCACTGATCTATGCATTCCCCCTCTATTCAGTTGCTGCCTCGACTTCTTTGCAGGTTCAAGCTGGAAAGAAAGCCGGTAATTCTGGTAGCACCAGCATGGACCCAGAAGGTCATGGTACGCAGAAATCATAAAGATGGCAGTGGAGGGTCCATGGCCCCTCCCACTAAGGCCAGACCTGCTATCAAAGGGGCCGATATTCCATCCTACTTTACGGACGCTACATTTAATGGCCTGGCTATTGAAACCCACTATCTGAAGAAACGTGGGCTTTCCAGGTCAGTTATCTCTACTTTGATAAATGCAAGTAAACCAGCTTCCAGAACTATATATTATAGAAATAAAACAAAAAAGATGCAGCGCTAAGAGTAAACTATGGTGAGAAGAAAGTGACTAAGAAAAACTAAGGCATAGTCCCATAAATGTCAATGTGTGATAATTAATATACATATAAACAGTGAGTCACATGCATAAAATGAGGATAAATAAGACCACTTTCACACCAAGACGTTTTTGCAGCGTTTTAGCGCTAAAAATAACGCTATTTAAAAGATCGTAAAACGCCCCCCATGCATCTCAATGGACCCTTTCACATTGAGGCGTTGCGCTGGCGGGCGTTGAGAAAAGTCCTGCAAGCAGCATCTTTGGAGCAGCTTTTGAGCATTGAAAAAAGCGCTTCAAAAACGCCCCTTTCTATTGAAATGAATTGAAAATGCTGTAAAAACGCCTGAATAGCGCCTATAATCCGCCCTGAGCTGTAGAAAAGTCACATGACATTACAAAAAGGTAAACATGCAAGCAGAAAAGAGAGCATCTACAACAACAGGACTGAAATTGTGGAAAGGTCAGAATGATTAAACAGACCATCAAAGTGCCAAAAAAAACAAAATTAAAGTGCCAGAAAAAGAATTAATCCCAGAAAAATGAAGATTTGAAGTAAAACAAGACACTGCTTGTTACTTTACAAGACCCTGCTTGTTTTACATGATCTCACAAAGCATAAACATGCAAGCAGAAAGATAGCATCAATAACACATGATTCAATAACACTTGAAAAACGCTGTTAAAACGCCTGCAGTGTTGCGTTAATTTTACCGTTAGCGCCCCTAAAACGCAGTAAAAACGCGGTTATAACATAGTTACATAGTAGGTGAGGTTGAAAAAAGACACAAGTCCATCAAGTCCAACCTATGCGCTAAGGCGTTTTAGGCCGTTTTTGAAGCGCCTTGGTGTGAAAAGGGTCTAAATAGTAGTGACTGTGTAAAAAAATTTAAAAAAAGACTTTAGCAAAGTCTCATAAAAAAACCCAATATGTGGTAATTGGTATATATATAAACCTTGAAACATATACACCATGAGGCAAATAAATAAATAATTCACTCGTGAATAAAATACACTATTAATAATACACTTGTATTATTGTAATACACTTACAATAATGCAGTGAGTAAGGAGCGGTGGGATAAATAATGTGTATTAGTCCCGGCGTCCCCGTGTGTAATCCTCCACTTCGTAAGTTTATGTATTAGCCCATCCGAGAAAAACGTGATGACGTTGCAGGCTCCTCCCTGCGACATCACGTTTTTCTCGGATGGGCTAATACACGTACTTACGAAGTGGAGGTTTACACACGGGGACGCCGGGACTAATACACATTTATCCCACCACTCCTTACTCACTGCATTATTGTAAGTGTGTTTTTACTTTTAATAAATCTCATTTAAATGCTTTTTAATAATTTTCCAAGATATACAGGTACAAAAAATAAGCAATACTTTTAATATAAAATCGTTACCAGAGGCCAAACAAAACTCCATCCAGAAACTCATAATATTACCGTCATACCTTTTTAATTTATCCATTCTCTTTGTCCCTCCCACTCCCCCCACCCCCAACCCTTTGGCTCTATCAAGTGGAACTACAATAACAATTCACAGTAGTCTAAAATACCGTTGAAGGATATTTCAGCAATTACTATTTACCATTCTCTTCCTTTCCCGCGTACCAGATCCCGTCTTTCCTTTCGGCCCACCTTACAGGATCCCCAGGTCATTACTCGAACCCTGGAACCATGGTTCCCACATATTCCTAAACTTCCTGTAGCTTCCTCTTTTAATATAAGTTGTTCTCTCTGTTCTCACCAGCACATTCATTGTTCTAACCCAGTCCTCCGGGGCAGGAGGGGCCGCTGACAACCAGGACTGCGCTATCAGTTTCCTCGCTTGATAAAGGCATCTCACCACTGCTGTAACTTTAAGCCTATTTCCCATGTTCTGACTAATTAGTCCCAGCACACAGGTCTTGGCCTCCGATTCCAGTCTTGTCCCAAACTTGGTTTCAATAACATTCAGGATCTCGGACCAGTATCTGGCTAGTTTCGGGCATCTCCACATCATGTGTATGAGATCGCCCGTCTCAAGACATCTGGGACATTTATCATCTAATTTGCGACCAAACCTGAACAGCTTCTTTGGGGTATAATAAGCTCTATGCACCAGCAAGAGGTGGGAGGCCCGCTGCGACGGAGAGACCGACACCAGAGGGCCCAACGCCAATATCCTATTCCACTACTTTTAATAAATCAATCTTTTTTGTACATGCTACTCTATGGACCTTTTTCGTTTTATATCCCTGAGAATCATCTGCTGGTAGTTGCTGCTGTGCGTGTTTGGTTGTGGGGAGACCGATTTCCCTGTGCTGGGCGAGACTGCCGTAATAGCAGTCATCGCCATCTGGTAAGCGCATTTGATTTTTCATCTTGAGTGCGAAGAGACACAGAAGATACTCTTCGTTTTCCTGGCACTTTCATGGATGTTTGCTTTCTTCTGGTCACCTTTCTGGATTATTACTTTATGGGATTATCTTATCCTTTGCTTTATCTCATTAATAGTGTATTTTATTCACGAGTGAATTATTTATTTGCCTCATGGTGTATATGTTTCAAGGTTTATATATATACCAATTACCACATATTGGGTTTTTTATGAGACTTTGCTATAGTCTTTTTTTTCAATTTTTTTACACAGTCACTACTATTTATTCATCCTCATTTTATGCATGTGACTCACCGTTTATATGTATATCAATTATCACAAATTGACATTTATGAGACTATGCCTTAGTCTTTCTTAGTCACTTTCTTTTCACCATAGTTTACTCTTTGCGCTGCATTTTTTTGTTTGTTGCTTTGAGGTTTGATACTAGACTTCTAGGTGCTGGCAGCTTTGTTTTTTTCACACATTTTATTCGCATATGTTATTTGTCCTTTGAGTGCAGCTTTTTTCTCGATTTTTTTCCATTTATTTGTTATAGAGTTTGGAAGGCTTATGTTTCCTGGTGTGAATCCAAGGGTTGGCACCCTCGGAGATATATCATAGGCAGAATTCTTGCCTTTCTACAATTTGGCGTAGAGATGAAGTTGGCCCTGCGTGCTATTAAGGGCCAAGTCTCAGCCTTATCAATTTTGTTTCAAAGACCGCTTGCTACGCATTCTTTAGTTCAGGGTTTTATGCAAGGGGTGATGCGGATAATTCCGCCATTTAACTCACCCTTAAGCCCTTGAGACTTTTATTTAGTTTTGTCTGTGTTACAAAAACAGCCATTTGAACCAATTCAGCATATTCCCTTAGTCCTTTTGACAAGGAAGTTGGCGTTTTTGGTTGCTATATCCTCAGCAAGGAGGGTTTCGGAATTGGCTGCTCTTTCTTGTAACGAACCATATTTGATTATTCATGAGGACAGAGCGGTGTTACGCCCTCGTCCTTGCTTTTTTCCAAAAGAGGTTTCAGGCTTTCATCTGAACCAAGATATAGTTCTGCCATCGTTTTTTTCCAAAACCATGTTCCAGGGAAGAAAAGTCACTACATTGTGTTGATGTGGTGAGAGCAGTGAAAATCTATTTAAAGGCAACTGCTCAGAATCGTAATACTGATGTCCTATTTATTCTGCCAGAAGGTCCTAAGAAAGGACAGGCAGCGTTGAAATCCATTGTCGCTAAGTGGATTCGGCAAGTTATAATTCAAACTTATGATTTAAGGGGTAAGATTCCCCCTTTTCAAGTCAAGGCGCACTCTACCAGAGCAGTTAGTGCTTCTTGGGCAGTGCGTCACAGGCCTCCATGGCTCAGATCTGCAAGGCCGCAACTTGGTCTTCAGTGCATATATTCACAAAATTTTATCAAGTGGATGTAAGGAGGAATGAGGATATCGCCTTCAGGCACAGTGTGCTGCAGGCAGTAGTACAAGGCCTCAGGTCTGGGGGTGCCCTACGGGTTGTGTCTCCCTCCCCTCAAGTAGCATTGCTATGGGACGTCCCATTAAGTAATTACTTAAGGCTCTGTGTCCCATGATGTGCGATAAAGAAAATAGGATTTTTATAACCGCTTACCTGTGAAATCCTTTTCTTGGAGTACATCATGGGACACAGAGGTCCCGCCCCTCTTTTATGGGGTTTAAGTATATTGCTTGGCTACAATAACTGAGGTACTCCTGGAAGGAGGAGGGATTATATAGGGGAGTCGACTTCCTGTATTGGGTATACCAGTGTCAGTACCATAAGGTGGCCCATAACCCATTAAGTAATTACTTAAGGCTCTGTGTCCCATGATGTACTCAAAGAAAAGGATTTACAGGTAAGCTGTTATAAAAATCCTATTATTTGTAACTTTTTGCTATAATATCCCTTTTTTTTTTTTTTTTCTTTAAACTAATTTTTTCCTCAGTTTAGGCCGATATATATTCTACATATTTTTGTTAAAAAAATTTGAATTAAGCGTATATTGATTGGTTTGCGCAAAAGTTATAGCACCTACAAAATAGGTTACTGATTTATTGCATTTTTACTATTTTTTTTTTTTTTTTTACTAGTAATGGCGGTGATCTGATCGGACATTTTTGACAATATTTTGGGACCATATAAATATGCACTGATTACTGTATAAATGTCACTGGCAGGGAAGGAGTTAACAATAGGGAGCAATCAAGGGGTTAAATGTGTTACCTAGGGAGTGATTCTAACTGGGGGTGATGGGACTGACAAGGGGAGGAGACCGACCGGTGTTCCTATATACTAGAAACACACAATCTGTCTCTTCTCCGCTGACAGGACGTGGATCTGTGTGTGTCTACACACACAGATCCACATTCCTGCTCTGTCACGAGCGATCGCAGGTGCTGGGCACGCGCATCAGCTCCTCGGTGACGTGGTGGGTGCACGTGCCCCCTATACCGCCGGGAAATCGAGGACGTCATATGACGCCTGCCCAGGATGGGAGATCACACCTGCAGACGTCATATGACAATGGGTGGGATTGGGAAGTGGTAATTAAAAGGGTTTTTTTGTACGTAACTTGAACGTTTGGACTGTCCTGCTAAGAAATAATTATGGTCATAATTCATATGCAGATTTGTTGGTGCTCAATCTGGTCGCTATATATCTGCCAGACAATACAACCAGCTTCCTTGCTGAATGACTTTTGCCAGATAGTTTATGGTGAGCATTTGTTTCTGAAAAAAGGTCTGTTTTATAGTTTTCTGGACATACACTGGTATTGTATATCACAAGTAATCCGCACTAACCCCGACTTCTATCTTGTTTATAAAGTGATATGAGTTAAGCAACAAAGTATTTCCACATAATTCTACACTCCTAAAGTAAAATTTTTTGAATAAAAAATGATAAATGATCCAGTGAGTAAACTGAAAAAAAAATTAAGACAAATGACTGATAGTGCTGCAACCTTACAAAACCGGAATTTTCAGTTTTAACAATATGGTAACTACACTCAGGTGTGCTACTATTATCAAAATAATCAGACCGAGGGAACTCCCTTAGCCTGCATATGTGTATGTGTTATACCTTAGAACAATAGTGATAATAAGTAACAAATAAATGTTAAATATTGTGCCTTCAGTGAAATAATATGTGAAATGGTTATAATGTGGCAAAACGTCCCCTGAGGAAATGAATGGTTGAAGGAAGGCAAATAAAAAAGTCCTGCAACAGAAATATATGCTTTCTGGGATAGGATAATCCTTTTTCTGCAAACCGGGATCTTGTGATAAATTGAAAAAGGCGGCCACTTACCAGATCCGTGGGACCCCTGTTATGGGGGTCTTTCAGGCTCAAATGTGTCAATTCCCGCAGGCAGGAACAGCTAATGAAATTCTCTTTTTCAATCACCCATCCACCTGAGATCCTCCACTGGCATCGGGGTAGCGGTGTGATGGGGTCCCATAGGCTGGAACAGCTGATCGGGTGGAACAGCTGATCTGATGACTCAGACTCGCGCCTTCACAGACTCGCTCCTTCACAGGCGCTGTTGGTTCTATATATAGCCAGACGGGTTTCAGTTGTATCACAAGCCATAAGTAGTCTGTTAGGAGTTTGTACACTGATCGGCGGAACTCAGTGTAGTTACCATACACTTGTATTGACATAAGAGGAGCATTTGCGGACAATGCTGTGCTACATTTTAGGAAATTAAGTACACCCATGTAGCAAATGGTCAAATCTGCAGTACCCCTAAACGGGATTACCCCTATGTGCAGTATTCTAGTATTCCTGAATTTTGTATTTTAACACGTTCGCTTTTTTTGTTTTACAGAACAGAGACTGCCTTAAATTAGGGCCACCTGCAGAGGGAGAGCATGTGCAAGTGAAATGGCCTGATGGCTTACTTTATGGAGCAAAATATCTTGGACACAACATATTGTATATGTATCGGGTGAGTATGTACTCATACAAAAATAGACAATTTAACATCTTCAAGGCCCTGGGTCTGCTTAACTACTTTAGAAATAGATTTCCAAATATGAAGCAGGCAGTAGGTGTACGGGACTTGCAGCAGGAGGAATTTTCCAGTGTAATTTAAAGTCAACATTTTGGCAGAGCAGAGCCTGCCTCTCTCAATACAAATACAATAGTGATATACACAGATATAAATTCCCACAACCCCTCCCACCGCCATCCCCCAGTGATGACTGCACCAAAAATAAGTGCATACAGTACAAATGATAATAATTTTAAAAAAATAACTAAAACTACTCACAGATATCTCCTAATATAAAGGAAAGCAAGGCAGATTAAATACTATGGAAATAAACAAAGTAGCAAAAGGAAGAAAAAGCAAAAACAAAATGGAAGTGCTCAAAGCATAGAGACCAAGGAATATGGTACAAATGGAAAAAAACAAAAGCTCTGTATTGCAATACACAAGTAGCACATCTGTTTATTTCCGTAGTATTTAATCTGCCTTGCTGTCATTTACATAAGGAGATATCTGTGACTAGTTATAGTTACTTTATGTAATGTATTTGTCATGCATTTTTTGGTGATGTCATCACTGGGGATTTGCAGTGGGAGGGGTTGTGGGAAATTATACCTCCCTGTGATGCTATTGTACTTGTCTTGGGAATGGTGGGCTGTGCCCCGCCAAAATGTTGAAATTGTTTTGAAACGACATTGGAAAATTCCTTCTGCTGTAAGTCCCACTGAGTGCACCTACTGTCTGCTTCCTATTTTGCATACTTTTTTAATGGATTGCACCTGGGCCAATATCCTTACAATCATGTGCAGTGGCCCACCTGTTTGGAAAAGATTTCTATATTTGGAACAGTGTTGCCATGTGATCGTTGCATGTATTTATTATATTTATGTATAATATTAGTTGCTGTAGACAGGTTTGAGGGTAAGTTGTCAGCTAATGTACACATGCTCTTAGAGTCAGACTTGTAAACAAGTGGTTAGGATAGTGTCCTATTTCCCAGATACTTTGACAGTGCACGTCGTCATTCATGTTGGGCATTCTACGCATTGTTTCCTTTATAGGAAGTATGTTCTCTGTTCTCACAGATGTGTATCCATACACCCTGCCCATTATACCCAGGGTTATTAGCAATTATATTTTCAAAGGAGACCTCGTTAATAATAGGTCAGTTATAATGCCCATCTGTTAACGTTCTGGCTCACTACATTAAACAAAAAGTGAGAGCACAGGATGTCTGCTATTTTACTAGAGCTCAGTGCAGAAACCTGAAAAAAGGGCAAGCCAATCAAATCAAAATGTTAAAATAACCAAAATTTACAACATGGAGTTGATTGGTACTTTAATCACTTCAGCCCCGGAAGATTTGGCTGCTCAATGACCAGGCCATTTTTTGCGATACGACACTGCATCGATTTAACTGACAATTGCGTGGACGTGCAACGCTGTACCCAAACAAAATTGACATCCTTTTTTTCCAACAAACAAAGCTTTCTTTTGGTGGTCTTTGATCACCTCTGCGGTTTTTATTTTTTGCGCTATAAACAAAAGAAGAGCAACAATTTAAAAAAAAAAAGCACTATCTTTTACTTTTTGCTATAATAAATATCCAAAATTAAAAAAAAAAAAGTTTTCCTCAGTTTAGGGCGATATGTATTCTCCTACATATTTTTGGTAAAAAAAAAATCGCAATAAGCGTATATTGATTGGTTTGCGCAAAAGTTATAGCGTAAATAGGGGATAGATTTATGGCATTTTTATTTATTTTATTTTTTTCACTAGTAATGTCGGCGATCAGCGATTTTTATCGGGACTGCGATATTGCGGCGGACAGACCGGACACTTTTGACACACTTTTGGGACTAGTGACATTTATACAGCGATCCGTGCTATAAAAATGCACTGATTATTGTATAAATGACACTGGCAGGGAAGGGGTTAACACTAGGGGGGCGATCAAGGTGTTAACTGTGTTCTCTAGGTGTGTTCTAACTGTAGGGGGGATGGGACTTCCCTAAAAGTATCGGGATATGTGTGTTTACACACACATCCCCATTCACGTTCTAGAACGCATCGGCTTTGGGAACACGGTTCGGGCGCGCGTGCCGCCGGAGGCGTCTTAAGGAGCCAACGTACAGCTATGACGGCTCGTGCAAGGGAGCCAACCTGCCGCAGTATAACTGTGGCGGCTGGTCCGGAAGCAGTTAAAAGCTCCAACAAGGGGCGTGGCTAAACCATGGAAGCGTGAGGACGCTCAGACCGGAGCTCTGCACTAGAACGGGCCGAGAACCCACCATATAACCGATCAGACGAGCCAGCTTCTCATGCCAGGGGATCGTAAACACCCGCCGGCCAGTGAGGAACGGAGGGGACCCGAGATTTCTCACTATTTCCTGCGGCAACACCAGCTCTCTTCACCGGCCGCACAAGGCAAGATGGCGCCGCCACGAGTCCCGCCGGGAGGCACCGCTGTATCAGCAAGTAAGAAGGGGGGACAGACGGACGCTGCAGCAGTGGAGGAAGATTTCCCCCCTCTCCCCCCTAGGTCTCACTCTCCCATACAGTCCCCTGCCAATCCCTTTTTGAACTCACAATTGCTCTCTGAGAGCATAGGGGGAACGAACAGCCTCCTGGAGGAATCCCTGAAAGGCATAGTCTCAGGCCTACCTACAAAGCAAGATCTCAATGCTATGGCAACCTCCATAGTTAATGCACTTACAAACGAACTGCATGACTTAAAACAGCAGGTGGATACGGTAGAGGAAAGGGTGACTGTGCTGGAGGCTTCGCAGACAACCACAGACGCACGCATCACCTCCCTAGAGCAGGAACATAAAGTTTACCGCCGCCATCTTGTGGATGCCCACCTGCGGATCGATGATGGCGAAAACAGGAGCAGGAGGAACAATTTGCGCCTCAGAGGTATCCCGGAGGCTACCATGGGCCCAGATCTCCGCTCTACTGTCGTGGCGATCCTGAACCAGGTTCTAGGTAAGCCACCTACCGCAGACCTGGAGCTGGATAGGGTTCACCGTGTACCCGGGCCCCGGGCCCCCCCCACAGCGCAGCGGGCCCCAGCAGACCAAGATCTCCCCCGTGATGTTCTGTGCAGGGTGCACTTTTTTACAATTAAAGAAGAGATCCTGTGTCTAGCATGGGAGAAGGGCACGATTGACTTTGATGGAGCGCCCGTACGGATCTTCCCCGACATATCCAGACAGACCCGTGTTATGAGAGGTCTGCTGCGACCATTGCTGGAGGTGATACGGGAAGCCGAAGCCACATACCGCTGGGGTCATCCCTTTCACCTGATTGTCCGGAAGCAAGGCTCAGAGTTTCACCTCCGCACGCCAGATCAGCTACCAGACCTCTTCCAATTCATTGCCAAACCTGCTGTCAGTGTACCTAATTGGTTCGACTACCTGCTGTCTCAGGACACCCCAAGTCCAGCTCTGCCCAGGCAACAGAGGATCAGACGACCGCGTTCCCGTCCACCCAATCGAGACGCTTACAGACCACATCCAACGACATCCGAAGATTGACCGCCTCTTCTTCCGCACGGTCTGGTAAGGTTGTGCAGTATTCCCCCTAGGCAGTTTCTACTACTAACGGTACTGTTTCTATGACTTTCTTTGAAACTGCCCCGTCAACCACCAAGACCCCTGTCAAACCTAAGAGAGGACATCTATCATTTTTTCATTTTTCTTTTTCTTGTTGTCCCATGGACAGGGTTTGAAAATAGCCGGTGAACTTAAGCCGCAACAGAGGAGGACGTTTCTCCACCTTTTTTGCATTCACCTTGAGTGCCTGTTTTTTCTTTTATTTAAATTTTTTTTTTTTTTTTTTTCTTTTATTTTTACTCATCCTCTGTGTATTCGGGGACTACCTTGGTGGGGAGGGGGGGAATGTTGTACATCTCAGATAGCCAGATTGCATTAAGAGTTGACCTGAGTATTTTATCTGCAGCAGACTCAGATGGGTTTTAGATAGTAGAGATGCTCTTCAGGTTGTTGCAGCATTTTTGCTGCCAATGCAATGTTATTTTTCCTCCTTTTTTTTCTTTTATATATAGCCCACCTAACCTGATTTCTCACATTCAATTGCTGCAGATGTTTACTCTCCAGGAAAATGATGTCCCGGTCTTGAGGCATCGGGGGAAGGGACGTAGAAAACTCCGACAGGCTCCACCTACTGACTTCCATGACCTATGTCGGATCCTTAAACCACAGAGCCCTCCTCCCGATGCAGCAACACCTTGTGGCTACAACGGACTGGTATCTGTTTATGGTATGTTTACTTCATGTTCGCTCGACCATACCTAATGTTAAGTTGGTTCTAACATTCTATTTGTATTTATTGGTTCTCATAGCCCTACCTAGTGCATCTCCTTATTCAATGACTCCCGTTTTTGTTTAATTCTTGGCCATTGAATTTTCTGACCAATAATCCTCACTGCCCTGTTCACCCCCATTTAGGGCGGTCACCCGATTGGACTTCTTAGTACTAAGCGGAGGACCAGAGAGCAACTGTCTTATTAGATAGTTTTTTCCCCAACCCCCGTCCCCCCCCTTCCCCCCTCCTTTTCTTGCCTGTTACCCCCTCCTCTACCCCTCCGCTTGCTCCCCCCCTTTCCCCCCCCCCCTAGTTCCCCTTTCCTGTCTGTCGGTGGTGTTGCCCCCTGGTTAGGTGGGGACTGAAACTGGAGAAGATTACCTACATCACATTACTGTCCTTGCTTGCCGGACTGATAGCCGACGTTATGGGTCTCCTAAAGGTCACTTCCCTCAATGTACGTGGTCTCAATATACCAGAAAAACGCTCCCAGCTACTAACTGATCTGCGTAAAGGCAAAACCCAAATTGCTTTCTTACAGGAAACACACTTCCATGGTGATCGTATTCCTAAATTGACTAATGGAACGTTCCCGACGGCATACCACAGCATATCGCCCATCTCCAAATCTAGGGGGGTCAGCATCCTTGTAGCAAAATCAGTTCCATGGGTCTTCGAGGCGCAGCGGGTGGATCCTCAGGGTCGTTTTCTCCTCCTAAAGGGAAGGGTGTCCGATGTGCAGGTTACCTTCGCCAATGTATATTTCCCCAATATAGACCACCCACAATTCCTGCGGAAATTGCTACCGCAGTTACTGGAGTTTTCGGAGGGGGTGCTTGTCTTCGGGGGGGATCTTAACTTCACAATGGATCCTTTGCTAGATGCCTCACGCGGCTCATCCCATCTTTCTTATGCACGCCTCAAGAGACTGAAAGCAGACCTCCATGCTCTACGCTTAATAGACCCCTGGCGTCTGTCGCGTCCTCAAGATAGGGACTATACGTACTTCTCTTCAGTCCACCACTCATACTCGAGACTGGACTATTTGCTGATCACACATAAAGATATAGCTAGGGTAGTGAATACCTCCATAGATGTTATTTCCTTCTCGGACCATGCACCGATTCATATGACACTTCAGCTGGGGCCAATGACCCAGACTCCACCCTCCTGGAGACTTAATGAAGCCTTGTTGCAATCGGAAGAGACTTGCTCAGAAATACAGGCCAAGTTGCGGGAATACTTCGCTGTAAATGAAGCCTCAGTTCCCAACCCGTTAACGGTTTGGGAGGCTCATAAGACAGTTATTAGGGGCACTTTAATTAGTATAGGGGCCCGCCTTAAGCGAGATAGAACTCGTCGCATTGATGAACTTTTCGCCCAGATCCGTACTCTGGAGGGTGCCCATAAGGCCAGTCTTGCCCGTTCCACCCACCATGACCTCCTTTAAAGCCCGCGAGGAGCTTCGTGTACTCCTGTTCCATAAAACGAAACAAAAATTGGCTTGGGCGCGCCGAACGATGTACGAGTACTCCAATAAACCTGGCTCGCTTCTAGCCAGAGCACTACGTGGCCCACGTACCAAAACCTATATTTCACACATCCTGTCATCCTCTGGCCGTAAGATGACTACATCCTCTGATATCGCAGCGGAGTTTCGATCCTTCTATGAAGGCCTTTACAACCTTGACGGGCGACCGTCGGAGGACCCTAACTCTGCTGGGGGATTTACCTCCCGGTCCTACATCACCATGTCGGGCATGCCCTCACTCCCGACTGAGGTCCGGGAGGAACTAGAGGAACCCATCTCCTTAGAAGAACTGGGTGTAGCACTAACGAACTCAAAGCCTAAGAAGGCCCCAGGCCCAGACGGGTTTACTCCGGCGTACTATAAGACATTCTTTGAGACGCTTTCTAATCCCCTGATATCTGCACTCAACTCGATCACTGAGGGCAACTCCTTTCCCATTGACACCTTAAGGGCCTATATTTCCCTTATCCCTAAAGAGGGAAAGGACCCCTTGCGGTGTGGAAGCTACCGGCCGATAGCTCTCCTGAACACTGACCTGAAATTGTTTGCCAAGATACTGGCCAATAGGCTAATTCTGCATATGCCGAACCTGATCCATAAGGACCAGGCAGGTTTTGTGCCACTGCGAGAACCCCGCGATAACACCATCAGGGTAATCAATTTGATCCACGCAGCCAGGACATCACGGCGACCCCTTCTCCTGCTGTCTACGGACGCGGAGAAGGCTTTCGACCGTGTGGATTGGTCCTTCATACAGGCCACCCTGGAACATATCGGTCTCCGCTCATCAATGCTCAGCTGGATACTTTCCCTCTACTCTCATCCTACAGCAGCAGTTAAGGTAAACGAAACAAGGTCGAGCTACTTCTCTATACGCAATGGCACCCGACAGGGTTGTCCTCTGTCCCCGCTTATCTTTATACTCACGTTAGAGCCCTTCCTTTGCAGGATAAGGGCGGACTCGGGCATCATCGGTTACCACAAACCCTCCGGGTCACATAAGGTAGCCGCTTTCGCCGACGACCTCATCTTTTTCCTGTCCGACCCACTGGCCTCACTCCCTAATCTACTCCACTCCCTCCGAATCTATGGAGACCTTTCCCAATTCAGAATTAACTTAACAAAATCCTCCCTACTTAATATCACGGTGGGCACAGACATAGTACGCCGTTTGCGCGCAGAGTACCAGTTACATTGGGCAACCGATACCATCCCATATTTGGGAGTTTACATTACCTCTGACCCTGCCAATTTATATCAGGCGAATTTTGCTCCTCTACTTCTTCGCATCAAGACAGACTTGTTTCACTGGCATGCCCTGACCTTGACGTGGTTCGGTCGATGCAATGCCATCAAGATGACAGCCATGCCAAGGGTGCTCTATCTGCTGCAGGCCCTCCCCATTCGCCTCCCTCCCCCCTTCTTCAAACGGATCCACTCACTGTTCCGTGACTTTATCTGGTCACACCGAAAGCCACGTATTAAACTGCAACTTCTCCACATGGCAAAACACAAAGGTGGGATCGGTCTCCCTGATGTGAAAGCGTACTATAGGGCAACTCACCTCACCAGGGTAGTGGATTGGCATTGTCATGCGGAGGCAAAGCAGTGAGTGACGATGGAGTTCGAGGACTCCGAAGGCACGGCCAAGTGCTGGCCTTGGACCACCACTCCCTTACCGAGGGTCATCGCTGCACACCCCACTCTAGGAAGCACGATTCAGGTGGCGAGAGATGCTTTCAAGCATTCCTCGATATCCCCCATACCCTCACCTATGGTGCCAATCCCGGGCAACCCTGATTTTCCACCCGGTTGCGGGGGTCCTGTATTCCGTCACTTGACGAGGGAGGGCAGTTGGCCGCACCTCCACGATTTTCTAGGCCCGACTGGCCAGCTTACGGCGGACGCCGGGTTGGCAGGTTCTGACCCTCCACTAGACTTTCTGAGCGGCCTCCAACTCCGCAATTTCCTACGCCGTTGTGCACGGACTCCGGGCATATCGCGCAAGCTCACAGAGCTGGAGCAAATCTGCCATCGTAAAGCACCGACCCGCCATTGTCTATCGCTGATTTATTCCTCACTGATATCACCAACAGAAGGATTCGTGCCCCCCTTTCTCTCTAAGTGGGAAGAAGAACTAGGCGTACAATTCACCGAATCCCAAAGAGGAAAGATCCTACATTTTGCCCAGAAATCATCCATGGCCACCAGGGTACAAGAGACGTGCTATAAGGTTGTGACTAGATGGTACAGAGTACCTTCTACCCTGCACCGTTTTTTCCCACAGGTCTCTAGCTTATGTTGGCGATGTGGGGAGGGAGAGGGAACGATGCTCCACGTTTTCTGGGACTGTCCCAAAATCAAACCTTACTGGCTGGAGGTGGCACGCACAGTTGAACACCTGACTGGTGTTGCTTTGGAGGGGGACCCTGGGGCCTGTTTGCTGCACCTCTCTAAACGTCCGATCAAGAAATACAAAGCCTCTCTAACCATTCAATTATTGAATGCAGCCAAGGCATGTATACCCTTATGTTGGAGATCGGAGTTCCCACCTACAAAAACGCAGTGGTATGCTAAAGTGAACGAACTTCGAGACATGGAGGATCTAACTGCCACGCTGTACGACAGGGAGGAGGCCTTCCGGGAGACTTGGAGACCTTGGCAACACTTTACTTACTCTGACTCATACCTCCAGGAGATGGCTCAGGCTGAATGATTCCGAAGACTGGGCTGCCTGCCTGGCCGGGGGGCGCCACCGCCGCTGCAATCCCTTCCTTCTTCTCCTTCCCTCCTCCCCTCCCCTTTCTACCCCTCCCCTCTGTCTCCCCCTCAATCCCCTCCAGTTGTGGGGAAAGTTTAGTCAGATAATGAGAATATCTTGGTACACATTGCCTATCGGTGCTCCCACGACTGGACTCAACTGGTCACTTGGGGGGTTTCCCCCCCGGCCAGCTGGGAAATTTTTAATTTTATTATCACTAATCAGTCTTGGTTGCTATGTAGATTCGAACGGGTTATTAAGTTGATATTTGAGAAACTCCCGTTTCTCTTTGTTTATCTCAGGCTGGATTTTCAGACTACCCCACCATAAGGCTATAACTCTCCATACGCTACACTGAACGTATAATTAGGGGGTCTGTCTGATTGCCACCTCTGGTTCGATCTATAACCCTTTATGTGACATGCCTACGGCTTAATCATCTCTGTATATGCTGACTTTTGTTACATCTGTATCTGTTGATTACCATGTGATGTCTTTGAAAGAAATAAAGAATTACAAAAAAAAAGCTCCAACAAAGCTTGCTTGAAAGCTCTGCAAATGCTTTGTCAAAGCTTGCTGTTCACACTTCTCTTATACAAGCTTAAATCCATGTGAAATAGGCCTTAGAATATAGGCTTCATCCCTCATTAACTAGATGGCTAACAGATTACATTTCTGTTTAGTACATATCAACAGACACAGCGCTCCAATAATCCTGACTATAGGGTTATATTGCCTTCTGCAGGAGTAGGACTAGGCAAAACTAAAAAACTTGGCTACGCCCATGGGCAGTCCTCAGCTGGTATATAGCCCCCTCCCTGCTATAGGCATTCAGTTTGTTTCTGTCTAGCCAGTAGAGAAGACCTGTTGGGATCTTTTGGTCCTAGCAATTTTTGCTTTTCTCTCCTTCCATGCATCTTTTTGCCTTTTATCTCCTGAGAGATCTACAATTAACGGCTGGGCGATGGGCTGGATAATGTAGATCCAGTGGTTTCCCCCAGTCCGTCCAGTCAGCATGTGCAGACCGCAGCTGCGCGCTAGGTTGACCGCAACATAGCCTCAACGGACTGAGGCTGGCCCGCGAGTTAAATGTCTCGCAGGGTTGCATGCGACCAGGCTCTGGTCCGAGTCGCAGCATCCACCTGGCCCGACGGCCCCTCACTTCGGTGGCGAGAGGTTCTGTCTGGAACGATACCCGCATCCATGGAGTGGTAAGTACAGCCCCCCCTCTCCTACTCTTTTGCTTGGGGTGGGGTGGACGCGGGTACCCTCCAGAGATGGTCGGACCTGCCTGCAGGTTCCCTCCTCCCATCCTAGATATCTCAGTTAAGTTGTGCTTTTTTTCTCCCCATTTCCCCTCCATCCAACCTCTGTGAATGTTCTCTGGGGGGTGCTCATGTGGTGGTGAATGCACTGCCTTAGCAAATATGATGTGCAGTACCTTGGGTCTGGTGGGGATCCCAGTGCAGAGGGCACAGTGGAGACTCCTGTGTGGCTTCCCTGACAGTCTGCCAGCATTTAGCAGCATTCGGTGGCCATTTTCCCTTGGTTTGGTCTCCAGTCGATGGCCATGTTTGTGTGATCCGTGACATTACAGTGGCCATTTTCCCTTGGTCTGGCATGAAGCTGGAGTCAGGCGGAACCTGGGCTTCCGGGCCCTCCTCTTCCTTCTCCTGGATATAGGGATTGCTAACACACATGGCGAGCTGCTTGTTCCGAACATACTGCGCTTCTCCGGCTGGTAGTGGTGAGTCCTTGGGGGTCCCTTTCTCTCTGTCTCTCTCTCTCTCTGCTAGCAAGTGCCTCGAGTCTATAGCAGTGCCAAAACATTTTTGTTGCTGCAGGGTCTTCTTTATATTATGGAGCCTCAGGGTCACATCTCCCTCACTGTGACCCCCTCATGGAGGCACCAAGTCCCTCGGAACCCCAGCTCCCCATTAATTAACCTGGGTGGAAGTGGCGAATGGGCAAAGGCCTAGGATGTGGCCATGGATGTGGCTGTCCCTTTTGGTACACACAAGGCACCTCGTGCAGCTAAGTTGTTTGCTTATCTTCCTTATTTTGACAAATTTGTCTATAAGGAATGGGGGCAACCAAAGCAACCCTTTGTGGTCCCCAAACGTTTTGCAGGACGTTACCCTTTTGAGGAATCACTGTTGTGGTGGACCCTCCTGTTTCCAGGTTGAATAAAGCGACCATGATCCCAGTAGAGGATTCCCTGTCCTTTAAAGACCCGGCCATTAGGAAAGCGGAGTCTGTGGCGTGCAGCATGTTTACTATGGGCAGGTTCGGCATTGCGACTGGTCCTGGCCTCAACCCTGGTGTCTCAGACTCTAACTGAATGGGCCAAGCTTTTGCGCCAGGGTCTGGGGAATGAGCAGGTTCCCTCTGCTTATGTTGATCTGGTGGACCAGTTGGTCTAGGGGCTACAGTTTGTATGTGATGCATTTTTGGATGTGGCTCCCATGCTGTCCAAGCTCTCAGTTTCAGCGGTAGTAATTAGACGTGTGCTGCGGCTTAAGAACTGGTCGGCAGACCAAGCCTCCAAGAAAGCTCTCATTGATCTGCCCTTTCAAGGTGATCGCCTGTTTGGGGCTACACTGGATGACATCATTAAAGGTGTCACGGGGGGGAAGAGTACCTTCCTGCCACAGTCTAGGAAAGGGAAGGAGTTTTGTCATAAACGTAGGCCCTCCTTAGCCCATAGAAAATTATTTTGTACTCCCGGAACTGCAGATAAGGGAAATAGATCTTTCAAGTCTTCCCCGGGAGGTTCCAAGCAACCTTGGTCTGGTAAGCCTAGGGCTGGCTTCTCCGGTCTCGCAGACAAGACCCCTTCAGCATGAAGGTCTGCCTTCACCCATAACTGGGGTGGGCGGGACATCTTCTCTGGTTTCCGGTTTCATGGATTTCCTTCCTGAGCGTCAAGGGGATCCACAAAATTAGCCTTTTGGGGATACCAAAGAACGGGGGCAGAGTTGGTAGGTGGCAGTAAACATCCCTTGGGGGCTACCTCTCAGAGTTCATCGGCTTCGGGGTTTTTAGGCCCTGAGTCTCCTTGTGCGGTTATATTTTCTGCAAGGGTTCGAAATCCGAACTACCCCCTATCCCCTGTCCAGGAAATTAAATCACCAGGGTCTGACCCTGGATTTAATTTTGACCAGGGTGATCCTCCTTCTGGTCAAACTTCGGCAACAACAGGCCATGATTCGCCGGCTGCTGTCACACAGACAGTCCTCTCTCCCGACTTGCATACAGGTTCTGGGCCTGGTAGTGTCCACCTTCAGCAGGTTCAGTTCAACAAGAAGATACCGAGGTTAGTGTCGAGGTCACGGGTTCCTCTGGTAGACGCCACAGTCGTCCTAGTGCCACTGTGGGGCCAGTACCCTCCTCTTCTCTAGCTTCTTCCATGGTTCCTGTGAAGGGTCGAGGGTAAATGTCTTCCGGTCATTCAGGTGGCACTAAACGTCCCTTGGGGGCTACCTCTCAGAGAGGGCCAGTTGTTCCAAGGCCTGAGCTTCATCCTGTTTTACAGTTGTTGGTTTTGATAGGTTGGCTGTTGAAAGCCAGGTACTGAGGGATAGAGGTTTGCCTGGATCAGTGATCCCTACTATGTTGAAGGCAAGGCAGTTGACTTCTAGCAAGATATACCATTGTACGTGGAAAGCGTACATTTCTTGGTGTGAGTTGAATGGCGCTCATCCTCTCTCCTTTTCTGTGGCTCAGATCTTGGCCTTTCTTCAACGGAATGTTGAGCAGAGGTTGGCCTTGAGTACGATCAAGGGCCAGGTGTCTGCCTTGGCAATCTTCTTTTAGCGTCCCCTAGCCATGCACTCTCTAGTTTGTACCTTCATTCAGGGTGTTCGACATGTGGCTCTACCTGTACTGTCTCTCTTGCCACCGTGAAATTTAAACTTGGTGCTCTCGGTTCTCCGGAAACCTCCATTTGAGAATATTAAGGAGATTCCCTTGCCTACGTTGTTCCAGAAGGTGGCATTCTTGGTGGTTATTATATCGGCCCGTAGGGTGTCGGAGTTGGTGGCATTATCCTGTCATACTCCCTATTTGGTGGTCCACAGAGATAAGGTGGGTCTTTGTCCATGTCCATTGATCCTACCTAAAGTTGTCTCGGACTTCCATTTGAATGAGGATATTATGTTGCCTTCCTTGTGTCCTAAGCTGGCTCATCCCAAGGAATTTGCTTTGCATGCCTTGGATGTGGTTTGAGCGATTTGGGTGCATCTGGCAGCCATTGAGTCCTTTCAGAGGTCAGACTCCCTTTTTGTGGTTATATAAGGACCAAGGAAAGGGCTGGCCACTTCTTCGGCTACCATCTCCAGATGGATCAGACAGACGGTGACTCAGGCCTATTCTATTAAAGGTCGGGCTTCTCCTTTCCCTGTCACGGCGCATTCTACTTGGGCACTTAGTACGTCTTGGGCCTTAAATATCTCAGGTTTGCAAGGCGGCCTTGTGGTCATCTGTGCATACTTTCACCAAATTCTAAAAAGTAGATATTTTGGCATCTGCTTCTTTTGGCTGCAAGGTTTTGCAGGCTGCTGTTTTAAGAGGGGCTGTTCCCTCTTGAGGGGTGTTTTTCTTCAAATTTTTGTTTTAGATGGGGCTCCTGTGTCCTGCTTAGGGCTCTTGTGTTTTAGCCTTGGGTTATTTTCCCCACCCCTCATTTTTCCTTTTGGCACTGTTTTTGGACGTCCCTATAATCAGGATTAATGAAGCGCTTTGTCCGCCGTTTTACTCACCGTAAAATCCATTTCTCTAAATTCATTGACGGATATAGCACCCACCCCTCTAAGGAGTTTTGATACTTCTAATACTGCTTTCTACTAAACTGAATGCCTTTAGCAGGGAGGGTGTTATATTTTAGCTGAGAACGGCCTATGGGTGTAGCCAAGTTTTTTTTGTTCTATCTAGTCCTACTCCTGCCAAAGGCTATATAACCCTATAGTCAGGATTATCGAAGCGATGTGTCCGTGGATGAACTCAGAGAAATGGATTTTACGGTATGTACAAAAATCCTATTTTTTTGTTGAAGTGTTCAAAAATACTTACACAATATACTTGAGTATAAGCCGAGTTTTTCAGCACGTTTTTTAGGCTGAAACCCCCCCCCCCTCGGCTTATAGTCGAGTGAGGGTGCCCATCTGCAGCTGTACCTGTGATTACTAAAGCAGCCCCGCCTCCTCGTCCATGATAGAGGAACACTGATTCAATGCTGGGAAACTGTATCAGTGTTCCGTCTATAACGGACGAGGAGGAGGTGGGGCTTTGTTACAATGGACGGCCGCCAGACTGACTGCATGACAGACTGCATGACACAGAAAAACTCAGCTTATACTCAAGTATATAGGGTAAGTATTTTTGAACACTTCCACAAAAAAAATTGGATTTTTGTACATACCGTAAAATCCACTTCTCTGAGTTTATCCATGGACACAGCGCTTCGATAATCCTGACTATAGGGTTATATAGTCTTTGGCAGGAGTAGGACTAGACAGCACAAAAAAAACTTGGCTACGCCCATAGGCCGTCCTCAGCTAAAATATAACACCCTTCCTGCTATAGGCATTCAGTTTATTAGCAAGCAGTATTAGAAGTATCAAAACTCCTTAGAGGGTGTTCCGTCTATCACGGATGAGGAGGAGGCGGGGCTTTGTTACAATGGATGGCCGAAAAACAGACTGCATGACACAGCGGAAGACACCCGCTGTTTTAGTTATCACATTGAGGCTGCAAATGGGCATTGTTTACCCAGTAGCTGCTGCATTTCCCACCCTAGGCTTATACTCGAGTCAATAAGTTTTCCCAGTTTTTTGTGATAAAATTAGGTGCCTCGGCTTATATTCGGGTCGGCCTATACTCGAGTACAGTAGTTCTGTTTGTCATGCAAGGGTTTATACTAGTGCATGATGACGTGAACTGAGGAGTCTAGAAAGCTTGCAGTAAAAATACATACAGTTGGGATTTTAAACAGCAGCATATACACACAATAGAACAGTACATACACACACACACACACACACACTGAAACTTTTAGATATTTGCAGCACTGCTTCTGGTAAAATAGCTGTGGCATAAAATATTATATCTATTAAAGGTTAGTGTGTGTCATCATAAATTGCCTTTTAGAGTAAATTTCCTAGGGCTGATATTAACATTTGCCTGCTGCTCGTTCTAAAGTCAAATGTGTGCATTTAAAACGCTAGACAAATTAGTCATTTTATAGGTTAATGTTTATTGCTACCATTGAATCCGAGAAAGAAGCCCAATCTTCATTTAAATAATTTGATAGCCCAGAAAAAAGTCGCCTTCAAGAGAAAATTGCATATTGCAAATACTTTGCTGATATGGTACACAGATGATACGCCCCTTTCTGTGTGCCAAACACTGCGCTTATGGGATGGGCCCCTCCCTCTGAGCAGCTGCTTAAAATTAAAAACTCATGTGATATAAAATAAATGATACACTATGTAATCGCCCTCACCAATAGTGTGATCAAATAGCAGCGCTGAAAACCTAAAACATACCCTAATTCAAGAAAATTATATATACAGTGATTGCTCAATGTGATAACAAAAAAATAATAATATTATGTGTCCATAATAAAAAACCAAACAGTGTTTCTAATAAACACCCATCATGCAGTCCATTTGTGTATAACACCAAAAAAAAAATCAAAAAAAAATTAATAAAAAAGTCCAAACATAAGTGGTGACTTAGTGAAGTAATAGTGACAATATCAAAATGATAATCTTCAATGATGATATCTTCCACCACACCGCTGTGAATGTGATTCCACTCCCCTTCAGCGAGCAAACTCACCAGCTTTTTTTGCCTTACACTCTCGTGTTTGGCTTGTAGGCTTTTCCCACACAGTGGGGGTAAAGTGATAACCTCCAATCAATATCCGTATGGTTAACCGCAGTATATAAGCAAATGCTCTATTTTCCAATTTTCAAAAACGCAAAACAGCACAGCAAAACTTGGTTGTCACCAACAGCACTTCAAACGGTAACCTGGACGTATGGTGGTCACGGCGGACCCAGGTGCTCGGTGAACGTAAACACTCTCACCCGTCCCTTGGAGCCCTCCGTAGCCACTTCCCCGCTCACTCGTATGGCGCCGCCTGTCACAGCGTCCTACGTCAAGCTTCCTCGATTGCCGTATAGCCACGCCCCGACATGTTTCGTCACACCGGACTTATTCATGGGATTGGCTAGACGGACTGGCAATCTTTCTTATATATCCTCCCCCCGCATGACGCGCAATGTCAATGATACTGCGCTTGCGCGCTCCCTGTGTCCCCGTTCATACCATACGTGAACATTGCTTTTAAACATAATTAAGGGACATCGAAATTCAGAAAATTAGCTTAAAATTACTGCAGCATTATATCTAGCAACTACCCCACTCGCTGATTGGTGATCCCACACACCATCCACGAGGGGCGCGTGCCACCCATTCTAACGAATATTAGTGCGTTCTCTATGTGTAGTAGTAGCTGTAAATTGATAATGGAGATATTGCTGTCTTTATAAAAATCTATATATAAAAACATTTTCCCTTATCATATAAAATTAATAAAAATTATAATTATAAAATTAGTAAATTCTTGAATGGTTGGAACTCTAAATTTTATACTTGATTATTCAAAATCCAAACTAGACACATACCCCACATGGGTCTTTCCTGTTGTTCCCATGATTTTCATTCTCTATCTTGCAGGTTAACTCCTACATATATACAGATCAAGCAGTTTACAGACACTTTCATATTCCTATAGTTTTCCCTGCTGGTTCATCTCCCAATAGGTGGTTTCTCCGTTGCGTTGGTGTTATAGACATTCCACCTATCACCATTTCTGGTTTAGTTTTACGCATTATCAGAAGGAGAAGTTAATTTTTAGGAGTCTAAGGTGGGATGTCCCACCGCAGGATGGTCTTGAGGACCAGTGTTTTATGATTGAATGGTTGGAATTTTTTAATAGAGTGGGGAGGGAGCTACAGGATCTGGTATTAACCAGGAAACAAGTGAAACTGGGGAAACTCAATGAACAAATCAGCGGGATTCGAAAGAAATTAGAACCTATGAGTGAGTCCAACCAGATGAAAGAGTTCAATACCAATATGAAGAAGAAACTTGAAAAGGTTGACCGAGACACACAAAAGAAAAAGGTCAAAAAATATAATAGGGATGTAGCTGATTTTAAAAATAATAAGATTTATGCATGGCAAAATCCTGTCTCTAGCACTAATGAGGCCCTGGTACAGGTGAAGGGAAATGCTAAACCAATGAATGGTTCTAAACTAGATCCTAACAAAAAAACCGGCAGTAAGAGGAGTGATGATAAGCATCAACAAGGAGTACTGGGACAGAGCAGTCTTTACCCCCCTACACAATATAGAGAGGAACAACAGAGGGATTATTACTACACTCCCAAACAGCCTCAACTAATAAGAGATGAACAGTACCCCAACTCTAATCAGAATGAGTGGAATGGTCCCCATACGGGGAATAGGAACTATGGGGGAGGCCAATATAGACAACAGAATTATGGGGGGAATCAACAATACTCACCATTTAAATATGGGGAAGGGAGAAGCCCCATTCCGCTCCACAACAGATATCTACCCTTGGATGGGGATTATCATGTACCCCAATACCATCAGCAAGGACCACCACCTTTTTTAGGGTGGCGAGGGAGGAGGGGGAGGGGAGGAGGAACACCGAGAGGAATGGGTCACCCAAGGAACAACAGGGAGGGGAGGAAGGAGCCACAGCAATATGCAAACAAGGGAATGGGATCATCCTCAAGAGGCGAAGGGGTTGCCGAGCAGGACGACGGCAACAACCCAAGAAAGAGAATGAGGGACAGGTAAATGTAGGCATTTATAATTTGAGCAAAATAACATTGAACGCTAAAGAGATGAATATTTTGAACTTGGGCCTTAAATGTGCCCCGAAGAAAGTTTTGAATAAGTTCGAAATATTCATTGATACCCATAAATATATCAGAACTCTGAACATTAAAAAATACTTTCTAAGTCACCCAGTAAGTTCTACGATTAAAGCCGGAACGCCTGGATGCAAAGTTGATAGTGGTTTGAAGAACAAATCCATCTTTAATCCCCAGAACTCCAACAACCATTACGTGGAGGTATTCAAGAATTTAGTCTTGAAGGATATGGATGCTATTAAAGTTAAAGAGGAAGTTAATCCAAAGTATATCAGGGAGGGTATCAGGTCGCTAGAAAAGCGAAAAGAAATTATTGTGCGTCCAGCTGACAAGGGGGGAGGGGTTGTTATTTTGGATAAATCCTTTTATCATGAGCAACTAACAAGTATGCTGAGTGATCGGTCCACGTATGAGAGACTGACTTGTGACCCTACAGTCAAATATAGGGAACAACTCAACTCACTCATTGAATGGGGATATGCCACCAATGCCCTGAACCTTAAAGAAAAAAGGTATCTGGTTCCCAGTGCCTGTAGGATTCCGGTGATATACACACTCCCCAAAATCCATAAGGATGCCAAAATACCTCCAGCCCGCCCGATAGTCAACGGGATAGGATCAGTCACAGCCAGGCTGGGGGAATATCTTGACAGGTTTCTCCAACCTAGTGTGAAAACCACTAGGGCCTACCTGAGAGATACCACGGACTTGTTACAAAAGTTGGGGGAGATACGCTTGGACCCAAATATTGAAACGTTTTTGGTGACAGCAGACGTGTCCTCATTATATACGATCATTTCACATGAGGACGCGTCTTTATCACTAAATTGGGCTCTGAGAAAGAGGGAGGACATACCCGACATGCAGAAGAGATTTGTAGGTCAGGCCCTTAACTTCTGCATGTCGCACAATTATTTTTGGTGGAATGGACACTTTTTCTCCCAGCGGGTTGGCGTGGCTATGGGAGCTAAGTTTGCCCCTAGCCTCGCCAACCTCTTCATGGCTGAATGGAAGGACAGGTTCATTTTCAGTAGACCTCCCTCCCAACTTAAATTTTACAGGCGTTTCATAGACGACCTCCTATTGATCTGGGAGGGTCCCAAGGAATCTGTTGAGGAGTTTCTTAGGTATCTTAATACTAATAACAACAACATTAAACTGGAGGCTCAAATTAGTAATGTATGCATCAATTTTTTGGATGTTACGATCCAAAGAAAGGATGAAGCTCTAACAACCTGTGTGTACTTTAAACCGACGGACCGGAACAGTTTTTTGTCCATCAGGAGTGGTCATCACCCTGTATGGATAAAAAACATTCCGAAGGGACAATTTATGAGAGTCCGTCGAAACTGCACAGAACAAGAGAAATATTATTCCCAGGCAAATGTGCTGAAGGAGAGGTTCCTTCAGAGGGGCTACGCAGAGAAAGCTGTAGATGAGGTTATAGAGCAGATAGCGATTCTACCAAGGGAAGAAATGCTGAAAAGTAAAGATAGAACTAAATCTAATGAGAAACAACAGTGGGGATTTATATCCAATTATCATAATCAATATAGAGATATTGAGAGGATTTTTAAAAAATACTGGTATATTCTCCGGAGGGATCGTCACCTGGGAGAAGTGCTACCTGAAACCCCTAAATTCATCTACAGGAGGGCCCCCAACTTTGGGGATAGGGTAGTGAAAAAAATCCTCGACCCACCAGGCCGGCCATCCATCAAAATAAATCTCAATGGTTTCTACCCATGTAATAAATGCGTGTGCTGCAAAACAGTAAGGATTAGAAACAGAAACATGAAGAGCATCACTAATCAAGCGAATGAAACATTTGAAATTAAAGAATTTATAACGTGTAATTCATCATACGTAGTGTATTTAATGTGGTGCCCATGTGGGCTACATTATGTAGGACGCACGAAAAGGCTATTGAGAATTCGCATCTCTGAACACCTGACCAATATCAAAAATGGCTTCAAGTACCATAGCGTATCCCTTCATTTTAGGGAGAAGCATAACCAAGACCCGAGTCTACTTCAATTTTGTGGAATAGACATAGTGTATCCATCGTGGAGGGGCTCCAATAGAATAAGGGATTTATCCCAACGTGAAACGCGATGGATATACTTGTTCAAATGTCTTTTTCCTGGGGGTTTAAATATAGAACTGGACCTCAACTGTTTCATCAACGACTTTTGAGTTGACGGTTGGGGGTCCAAAGCTATATGATACCCACTCCCAGAAATGGTGATAGGTGGAATGTCTATAACACCAACGCAACGGGGAAACCACCTATTGGGAGATGAACCAGCAGGGAAAACTATAGGAATATGAAAGTGTCTGTAAACTGCTTGATCTGTATATATGTAGGAGTTAACCTGCAAGATAGAGAATGAAAATCATGGGAACAACAGGAAAGACCCATGTGGGGTATGTGTCTAGTTTGGATTTTGAATAATCAAGTATAAAATTTAGAGTTCCAACCATTCAAGAATTTACTAATTTTATAATTATAATTTTTATTAATTTTATATGATAAGGGAAAATGTTTTTATATATAGATTTTTATAAAGACAGCAATATCTCCATTATCAATTTACAGCTACTACTACACATAGAGAACGCACTAATATTCGTTAGAATGGGTGGCACGCGCCCCTCGTGGATGGTGTGTGGGATCACCAATCAGCGAGTGGGGTAGTTGCTAGATATAATGCTGTAGTAATTTTAAGCTAATTTTCTGAATTTCGATGTCCCTTAATTATGTTTAAAAGCAATGTTCACGTATGGTATGAACGGGGACACAGGGAGCGCGCAAGCACAGTATCATTGACATTGCGCGTCATGCGGGGGGAGGATATATAAGAAAGATTGCCAGTCCGTCTAGCCAATCCCATGAATAAGTCCGGTGTGACGAAACATGTCGGGGCGTGGCTATACGGCAATCGAGGAAGCTTGACGTAGGACGCTGTGACAGGCGGCGCCATACGAGTGAGCGGGGAAGTGGCTACGGAGGGCTCCAAGGGACGGGTGAGAGTGTTTACGTTCACCGAGCACCTGGGTCCGCCGTGACCACCATACGTCCAGGTTACCGTTTGAAGTGCTGTTGGTGACAACCAAGTTTTGCTGTGCTGTTTTGCGTTTTTGAAAATTGGAAAATAGAGCATTTGCTTATATACTGCGGTTAACCATACGGATATTGATTGGAGGTTATCACTTTACCCCCACTGTGTGGGAAAAGCCTACAAGCCAAACACGAGAGTGTAAGGCAAAAAAAGCTGGTGAGTTTGCTCGCTGAAGGGGAATGGAATCACATTCACAGCGGTGTGGTGGAAGATATCATCATTGAAGATTATCATTTTGATATTGTCACTATTACTTCACTAAGTCACCACTTATGTTTGGACTTTTTTATTAATTTTTTTTTGATTTTTTTTTTGGTGTTATACACAAATGGACTGCATGATGGGTGTTTATTAGAAACACTGTTTGGTTTTTTATTATGGGCACATAATATTATTATTTTTTTGTTATCACATTGAGCAATCACTGTATATATAATTTTCTTGAATTAGGGTATGTTTTAGGTTTTCAGCGCTGCTATTTGATCACACTATTGGTGAGGGCGATTACATAGTGTATCATTTATTTTATATTGCAAATACTGGCTACAATAATCTGGTAAAAATAAAAATTACACAACTAAAACCTCTGCCTCCTTTTTGCAACATGGATTTCCCATTATACTCAAAGCATTTTTGTTTTTCAGAATGATAATTTAAAGAAATACTCTCTAGTCTAATGGACAAGAAAGATACTATTTACTATAAATGAAATGTTGAAATCATTAAAAATATAACCAGCTACCACTTTTAGCTCTTTCTTGCAATGGGAGAATAGCCTGATGCAGTGAAAAAAAAAACCTGTGTCTGTTCCTATAACTTCAATTGCATCAGGCTATTTTGAAAGCAAAGGGTGCAAAGCTATTAGTAGATCATAGAAGTTGAGTTGTGTTCCTCAATCAGACCTGCTCATTTTTGACACACTGCTCTACAGGAAAAGCCACACACAGTTCCTATATTTTCATTTTTTATTTCATATGCTTTAAAAATGTTTATTTTAATTGTTTATTTTTATCAATTTTCAAAATGCAAAGTAAGCGAACAGAAGAAATAAATCTAAATTAAAGGGGTTGTAAAGGCACGTGTTTTTTCACCTTAATGCATCCTATGCATTAAGGTGAAAAAACACCTTGCAGTCACCGGCCCCCTAGCCCCCCCCCCCTTTTACTTACCCGAGCCCTGAATTTCCATTGGCGCGTCCCCGCCGTCCCTCTCTCCACGGGTTCCCGACTCTTGATTGGATAGATTGATAGCAGCGCAGCCATTGGCTTCTGCTGCTATCAATCAAATCCAATGACGCGGGGGGCGGGGCTGAGTCCTGCATTCGGCCTCTATGGATGCCGAATGCTGGTCTTGGGAGCGCGCCCGCAAGGTAACCCCCACAGTAGAGCGCTTCTCCGAGGGGGTTATCTAATGCGGGGAGGAGCCACCGAGGGACCCCAGAAATGGTTGTTTGGGGCCCCTCTGTGCAAAACGAGCTGCAAAGTGGAGGTAAGTATGACATGCGACATGTTTTTTATTAAAAAAAAATGAAAAATGATCCTTTAGTATCACTTTGTATCAATATTTAGTGTGACTACCCTTTAGCTTCAAACTAGCATCCGTTCTTACACTTGCACACTTTGTACACTTGCACAAAATTTAGGAAATTAGTAGGATTAGAGTCAGGTGTATGATTATCCAAGTGTACCATGCAGGTGCCAATGATCATCAATTTCAAGTATAAGTTAAAACACAGTCAATAACTGAAACAGAAACAGTTTGGGGACAGCCAAACCCTGCTACTAAGGTGAGGTTGTGGAAGAAAGTTTCATGTCACAGGTCATACACCATGGCAAGACTGAGCCCAGCAACAAGACACAAGGTGGGTATACTGCAACGACGAGGTCTTTCCCAGGCAAACATTTCAAAGCAGACTGGTGTTTCAAGATATGCTGTTCAAGCTCTTTTGAAGAAGCGCAAAAAATGGGCAATGTTAAGGGCCATAGATGCAGTGGTCGGCCAAGGAAACTTAATGGGGCAGATGAAAGATGCACCATGCTTACTTCCCTTAGACATCAGAAGATTTCCAGCAGTGCCACCATCACAAAACTTGTGGAAACCAGTGGAACCCAAGTACACCCATTTCCTCTCCGGAAAAGTCTGGCCAGAAGTGGTCTTCATGGAAGAATTGCAGCCAAAAAGCCATAGCTCCAATGTGGAAACAAGACTAAATGACTCTGCACATGCACAACTCTGCACAAAAACATAGGAGCTGGGGTGCAGAAATGGCAGCAGATGCTCTGGACTGATGAGTCAAAATTTGAAATATTCGGCTGTAGCAGGAGGCTGGAGAATGTTTAATGGTGTCCTCAATGCTGAGAAATATAAGCAGATACTTCATCATTCCATATCGTCGCGGAAGTATGTGATTGGCCCTAAATTTATTCTGCAGCAGGACAACAACCCCAAACATACAGCCAATCTCATTAGGAACTGTCTTTTAAGTGATACTAAAGGTATTTTAAAAAAAATAACAAACATGATACTTTGGCTTTGCACAGAGCAGCCCCAATTCTCCTCTTCTCAGGTCCCCTGCCAGTGCTCCTGACCCCCCTGCTGAGTGCAGGGATAAAAAACCTTCAGCCTTTAAAATCGATGTCAGCGTAAAGAAGAACAAGGAGTCCTGGAAGTGATGGTTTGACCACCATAGAGCCCTGATCTCAACACCATCGCATCTCTCTGGGATTACATGAAGTGACAAAGGGTTGGAGGCAGCCTACATCCACAGAAGATTTGTGATTAGTTTTCTAAGATGTTTGGAACGACATACCCGCTGAGTTCCTTTACAAACCGTGTGAAAGTGTACCTAGAAGAATTGAGACTGTTTTGAAGTCAAAGGGTGTTCCCAGCAAATATTGATTTGATTTGGATTTCTCTTCTGATTATTCACTTTTCATTTTGTTAATTAAACTATTAACACTTCTATTTCTGAAAGCATTCTTAATTTACATCATTTTCACACCTGCCTAAAACTTTTGCACAGTAGTGTGTGTGTATGTGTGTGTACAATATATATATATTATATTGTTTACATTTTACAAAGCGCTATACTTACTGTAAATATATATTTTTAAAGCTTGCATGTAGCCACCCCAATAAAGTAAAGTTATATTATGGCTTCAGATGAAGTCATGTTGTACTTGGTTTTCTCTATTGCTGACCCAATCAGGACAGTAAAGGAATGTTTGTGGCCACTGTGCAGAAACACATTTAAAGCAGAGTTCCTCCCAAAAGTGGAACTTTCGCTTGTCCGTCTCCCCCCCCCTGGTGCCACATTTCAGGTGGGAGGGGGGAACGAAGACCTGTTTTTGACAGGTCCCCTTCCCCACTTCCGGGAGACAGGGCTATGGTGTCGTCTCTCAGAAGTTCAGCCCCCTCCTTCCTCCGCCACCGAGCCAATTAGAAAGCACAGCGGCCTTCGCTCATGCACAGTAGGGAACCCTATGTGAAGCCGAAAGGCTTCACTGCCAGGTTCCCTTAACAGGAATGGCGGCTGCACCCGACAGCCGATCTGAAGATCGGCTGGGGTGCCGACATTGCAGGCTCCCTGGACAGGTAAGTGTCCATATATTAGCAGCTGCAGTATTTGTAGGTGCTGACTTTTAATTTTTTTGTGGGGAGGCGGACCTCCGCTTTTAGTTAAAACAGTACAACCACCGGCACACCCTATCTACCATCCGCAGCTGATTTTCTGATTCCCTCCCGCACATCAGTTCTTTTATTACTGATAGCTTGACAGGAGCCAGTCTTTGAACAGAACCTGCAGCCAGTAAAAGAATGAGATTTTCTGGAAGAAAAAAATGCTAGCACAGCTGCATTACATGCAATTTTTAGATGGCTACAATTCAGTTTTAACACTTTTCTACATGTACCCGATTGTTGTTAGAGCCATAGATACACATTGTGTTTTTTGGGATTTTTTTTTTTGTAAAAGGTCATTGGGTTTTGTTATTTAGCCAGGTAAGGTGAATACGGTTCTTTGGGACTTGGTTAAGCTGACATGGATAATACAGTAGAAAACTGTTCTTTGCAAGGCAAGCAGTTATGATATATTTTAGCATTTTCTACACCTGGCTGCATATCTTTTCTCATTTTCTGCTAAAGAGGTTTACGTTAGATTAAATTTGAACTTAGACAGATGAAGCATTTTTTTTTTTTTTTTTACATTTTTTAGATGAGCATTTTGGAACTCTGTGTCTTAGACAATGGTTTAGTTAACAGTATCTCATAGAGTGTCACTCAGGTTGTCTTTTGCATATACACGCAGATAGCCTGAAAAGAGCTGAAAGCTATTCAATTAATTTCCTCTAGCCTTTAAATCGGAAGCAAACAAAGGAGTGAAATTAAATAAAGAAAAAAAAAGTTCATGGATAAGTATGCAAAAGTTTTAGCAGTAACAACACTGAAGTGTGGCTATTTAAATCATAAATACAGTGTGGGTTATCTTTTATAGCAGACTGTATATATAATGGAAATTCTTTAGACAGACACTGTAGACATAATTAAAGACCTATCACAGTCCTCACTCTTTACATATTGAGCTAAACTTAGAATTCCCCTGCAAAGCTTGCTGCTGACTTATAGACTACATATGTCAGTTTACACAGGTAATGAATGGCAAGGCTTCACATGCAGGGGGTAGTATATAAAGTAATAGGTTTCAAAATAAATGGTTATAAAACAGACAAATCATTATTGCAAAAGAACCAGAATGAGTGGGTACACATTTGTTTAAAATGTATCAATTATTTGTATCAATTAATTTTTATTGACCTAATGGAAATGTCAATATAGTAGCCTATGTGATAAACAGAATATAAGTAAAAGAAAAGTATCAACAAAACCAAAAAAAAAAAAAAAACCCATAAAAAACAAAGATTTATACTCGCCTAGGTGCAGGCAGCTTCAGTTTGATGCTGCATTTGTCCCCCGCCGGCTCTGCAGTGAGGACTGAGCGATCAAACAGTCCTGATTGCTCAGCTCTCCCCTCCGCCCTAAGCAGAGAATTGTGACTGTCAGTCAGCAACTCTCTGCTCTGCCCCTCCAGCGCTCACTGGAGTGCTTGGCTGTGGGGTTGGAGGTGGTGGCTCAGGCTCTGAGCAGATCGCTCAGACCCTGAGCCAGCTGCCAGGTCCAGGAATCTGGGTGGATCCCAAACTAACTACACTCCTGTGACCTACAGGGAAAGTATAGCCAAAATAGTTTTGGCTATACTTCTTCTTTAACATAATTTGTTTCCTGGCAGTTCTAGCAACAATGCAGAAGTATTTTCATTGTGTAATATTACAGTATAGGTTACTATAGGTGCTGGTGAATCATTGGACACAATGATAGGCTCAATACACAAACCTAATATGCCAAGATAAGTATACTTTTTTTTTTTCCCAGTCCAATGATATTTAAAAATTACAGGAACATGGCTCAATTAGAGAGCATAATCCTCGTGCCAAAGCTTTGTGAATCTGACCTACATTTTGTATGGCTACTGGCTAGTGCTGCCTGACTGGACTCACTGTGACTTTTTACTTTATAATATACTTGTATATTTGAAACCCTGGTAAAGTTAATGTTTTTCTGTTTGCAATTGCATGTTGAGAACTAAACACACCCCTTTCTGTTTTATAGGTTGAATTTGAAGATGGGTCACAGATTGTTACAAAAAGAGAAGATATTTACACATTGGATGAAGAGCTTCCTAAAAAGATTAAGTCTCGCTATGTATGTCCCTTAGTCCTTTTTTCCAAGAATAGATATTTACAAATTAATCAGATAATAAAAAAAATCTGTTTCAAAGGCAATATGCCCAATCCCCTTCTATGACTTGATCTACAATGTTATAATCTGTTGATCCAACCTATTTCAGAATTTGTGCAATGTGTAGTCCTTATCCTGAATAACAGCAGGCATATACTGCTGGTATCACCATGGCTGGTGAGCTGCGAGCGTGTAGTACCCTTTGAACCACACACCACCCTGTATACTCTCAGCAGCTGCTGGTTGTTTCAAGGCAGCTGAAAGATGGTTCTACAAAGCATTGACTCAGGGGGGCTGAATACAAGTGCATGCCACACTTTTCAGATATTTATTTGTAAAAAAAGTTTCAAAAGCTTTTATCATTTTCCTACCACTTCCCAAATATGTGCCACTTTGTGTTGGTCTGTCCCATTAAATCCCAATAAAATACATTTATGTTTTTGGTTGTAACATGACAAAATGTCATGGGGTATGAATATTTTTTCAAGGCACTGTATGTATGTGTGTGTATATATGTATATGTACAATGCTGTGAAAAAGTATTTGCCCCCTTTCTGATTTTTTATTATTTTTTTTGCATATTTGACACACTTAAATGATTCAGATCATCAGAATAATTTTATTATTACACAAAGATAACCCGAGTAAATGCAAAATGCAGTTTTTAAATGGTGGTTTCATTTATTAAGGCAAAAAGCTGTCCAAACCTGTCTGGCTTCATGTGAAAAAGTAATTGCCCCCTAAACCTAATAACTGGTTGTGCCACCATTGGCGGCAACAACTGCAATTAAGCATTTGCGATAACTGGCAATTAAGAATGAGCTCAGACGTGTTCACAAACAGCATGTGCAGAGCCTGCCAGGAAGTCGGCACTGGGAAGCGCTATTCACAAGCTGTGAGGCATTTCCCGATCTCTGCAGCCGCGCATCGGGACAATGTCTCACTGCATGTGATTAGTGCTCCACAGTGCCAACTTCCACGTGCTGTTTGCGAACACACCTGAGCTAATCCTTACTGGCAGTGAGTCTTTCACATTGCTGTGGAGCAATTTCGGCCCACTATTCTTTGCAGAATTGTTTTAATTCAGCCACATTGGAGGGTTTTCCAGCATGAACGGCCTGTGTAAGGTCATGATACAGCATCTCAATTGGATTTAAATCTGGTCTTTGACTAGGTCACTCCAAAACCTAAATTTTGCTTTGTCTGAACCATTTGGAGGGGGACTTGCTGTTGTGTTTCGGATCATTGTCCTGCTGCATAACCCAAGTGCACTTGAGCTTGAGGTTACTAACTGATGGCTGGACATTCTCCTTTAGGATTTTCTGGTAGAGCTCTGAATTCATGGTTCCATCAATTATGGTAAGTCGTCCATGTCCTGAAGCTGCAAAGCAGCCCCAGACCAACACACTACCACCTCCAGGTCTGACTGTTGGTATGATGTTCATGTTATGAAATGCTGTATTAGTTTTATGCCAGATGTAACCGGATGCACATCTTCCAAAAAGTTTAATTTTTGTCTCATCAGTCCACAGAATATTTGCCCAAAAGTCTTGGGGATAATCAAGATGTGTTTTACTAAACGTGAGATGAGCCTTTGTTATTTTTGGTCAGCAGTGGCTTTGGCCTTGGGACTCTCCCATGGATGCCATATTTGCCTAGTCTTTCTTATTGTTGAATCATGAACACTGATCTTACCTGTGGCAAGTGAGGCCTGCAGTTCTCTATATGTTGTTTTGGGTTCTTTTATGACCTCCTGGATGAGTCGTCATCATGCTCTTGGAGTAATTTTTGTAGGCTGGCCACTCCTGGGAAGGTTCACCACTGTTCCAAGTTATCTCCATTTGTGGATAATGGCTCTCCCCGTGGTTTACTAGAGTTCCAAAGCCTTAGAAATTACTTTGAAACCCTTCCTAGACCGATACATGTTTGTTTCTAATCTGTTCTTGAATTTTTTTAGAATGTGGCATGACATGTTATCGGTTAGCATGCTTCACTTTGTCAGACAGCTTCAATTTATGTGATTTCTTAATTCAGCACACCTGGAAGTAATCAGGCCTGGGTGTGGCAAGTGAAATTTAACTCAGCTTTCCAAAATTATGGTTAATCACAGTTCATGATTCAGCATGGGAGGGGGCAATTACTTTTCACATAGGGCCAGGCAGGTTTGAACAGCTTTTTTCCCTTAATAAATTAAATAATTTAAAAACTGCACCTTGGATTTACTTTGGTTATCTTTGTGTAATATTAAAATGTGTTTGATGATGCAAAAAAATCAGGAAGGGGCAAATACTTTTTTCACAGCACTGTATGTGTATGTGTGTGTGTGTGTGTATATATATATATATATATATATATATATATATATATATATATACACAGTTGTGCTCATAAGTTTACATACCCTGGCAGAATGTATGATTTCTTGCCCATTTTTCAGAGAATATGAATAAGAACACAAACTTTTCTTTCACTCATGGTTAGTTTGGCTGAAGCCATTTATTATCAATCAACTGTGTTTACTCTCTTTAAAGCATAATGACAACAGAAGCTACCCAAATGACCTTGATCAAAAGTTTTACATACCCTTGTGATTTTGGCCTGATAACATGCACACACGTTGACACAAAGGGGTTTGAATGGCTATTAAAAGGTAACTATCCTCACCTGTGATCTGTTTGCTTGTAATTAGTGTGTGTGTGTGTATAAAAGGTCAATCAGTTTCTGGACTCCTTTTGACCCTTGCATCTTTCATCCAGTGCGGCATTGACGTTTCGGGATTCTGAGTCATGGGCACAGCAAAAGAATTGTCAAAGGATCTGCGGGAAAAGGTAGTTGAACTGTATAAAACGGGAAAGGTATTTAAAAAGATATCCAAGGAATTGAGAATGCCAATCAGCAGTGTTCCAACTCTAATCAAGAAGTGGAAAATGAGGGGTTCTGTTAAAACCAAACCACGGTCAGGTAGACCAACTGATATTTCAGCCACAACTGCCGGGAAAATTGTTTGGGATGCAAAGAAAAACGCAGAAATAACTTCAGGTGAAATACAGGACTCTCTGAAAACATGTGGTGTGGCTGTTTCAAGATGCATAATAAGAAATAACTTGAAGAAAGATGGGCTGCAGGGTCGAGTCGCCAGAAGAAATTCATTACTATGCAAATGCCACAAAGTATCCCTCTTGGCATATGCCAAATGGCACAGAGACAAGCCTCAAACCTTCTGGCACAAAGTCATTTAGAGTGATGAGACCAAAATTGAGCTTTTTGGCCACGGCCATAGATGCTTCATTTGGAGAGGAGTCAACAAGGCCTATGATGAAAGGTACACCATTCCTACTGTGAAACACAGAGGTGCATCGCTGATGTATTGGGGATGTGTGAGCTACAAAGGCACAGGAAATTTGGTCAAAATTGGCAAGATAAATGCAGTATGTTATCAAAAAATACTGGAGGAACATTTGCATTTATCAGCCAGGAAGCTGCGCATGGGACGTATTTGGACATTCCAACATGACAATGATCCAAAACACAAGGCCAAGTTGACCTGTCATTGGCTACAGCTGAATAAAGTGAAGGTTCTGGAGTGGCCATCTCAGTCTCCTGACCTCGGTATCATAGAGCCACTCTGGGGAGATCTCAAACGTGCAGTTCATGCAAGACAGCCCAAGAATTTACAGGAACGGGAGGCATGCGCTTTTGGAAGAATGGGCAGCTTTACCATCTGAGAAGATAAAGAGCCTCATCCACAAATACCACAAAAGACTTCAAGCTGCCATTGATGTTAATCTGGGAAATGCACTGTATTAAGAACTGGGGTATGTAAACTTTTGATCAGGGTCATTTGAGTAGTTTGTTGTGATTATGATTTAAAAAGATTAAACCCAGTTGATTGATAATAAATGGCTCCAGCTAAACATTAACCATGAGTGAAAGAAAAGTTTTGGCCAAGAAATCATAAATTCTGCCAGGGTAAACTTATGAGCACAACTGTGTGTATGTATATATATGTGTATGTATGTATGTATATATATATATATATATATATATATATATATATATATATATATTAGTGCAGGGGCTTCCGCATTGCATTGTTGATCTCTGACTTCAGGAAGAGTTAGGATTTGTATACTACACGCATAAGTGACATGGGGCTTGTAGGGTGTGCTTACAACAACGATATTTCATTTATACAACATTTTCTAGTAACTAATAGGCTGTGTATCCATGACCTAAACACTTATATACTGTGTTGTAACAGCATTAGATGCATATGCTTGCAAGCTCATTAGTTTGCTGTACATATCTGGTGTTAACTTACTTGCTAGATGTTCTAATATAATCGGTAGACTATATCCGTATATTTCTTAGCTTTATTATTTTTTTCTTTATACCCCTGAAATCTGCCCTTTGACCATCTAATTGCCTAATAAGTTCCGCATTTGATAAGGAAGAAACTATACCTTTTTTTTTTTAACAATTCGGTATATGGAGCAATTTTAAAGGAAGTCTTTATAGCAGCTGCCATTGCTAACTTCAATCTTTTAAGCTACTAGTTCCCTGGCTACCATGACTGTACAATGCCTTTAGTACTTTCAGAGTCCCTGACCGTGCAGCTCCTTCTATATTAAACCACTTTTGTTGTAGAAATTAATTTGATAAAACCATTTGTGTATAATGTTGTGTAATGTAGGCATTATGAAAAATCAGCGAACACCATGCATAATACAGCAAAATGTTTACACGTAACTTAGAGTGATTATTTATGTGACATGTGGGTCTGTTTTAATGCTCTTTCCTAGTGTACAGCTGTGGTTTCTGCTGCAAGTCAAATAATAAAAATTAGTGGGAAATGAATTCCCCTTTTAGAAGAACATGTTTTTTAATGAAATGTATATCCTAGTTTTTATTTTCCTATTTTCTGTTCTTTTTATATTCCAGTCCAGGGCATCAGACATGAAATTTGAAGATGCTTTCTATGGGGAAGAAGTAATTTGTGGTGAGAGGAAAAGGCAGAGAGTTCTCAATGTGAAGTTCAAGAATGAATATGTTGATGACCCAGGATATCGTTCATTTCTGAAGAGTTCATTCCAAAAAAAATGCCGCAAAGGACAATAAGGAAATGATTAAACAAAGTACAGTACACCCAGTAAGGGACCTGATTTGTTACAAATGTTGCACTGTTAAACAATTATGGACATTCTCACATATTGGATCCAAGAACATGAAAGATGAGTAGATTCAATGGAAAGCATGGTTGTAATATGTTATAAGCATGGGTAATTCAAGTAGTTGCCATCTCAAAACTCTTCCACTATAGTGGATGTGATACTATGAACAACAATATGCTTTCAGGGGAGGGCTGGCTATGTATAACTTAGGGTTAAATTTAAGTTCTCGAATATGCACCCAGAATAAATCACCATTTCTAAAATTTTAAATGGTTCTTAATACAATACAACGGTATGCTAGATTACCATTGTAGGGGACTACATATTAAGCCTTGGCTTCTGTTGCATGAAGTGCTAAGGGTATTTTTGTTTCCTTTTGTAAGACCTAGACTCCATAATCTCTAGCTGCTCTGAGACAATCTGTTTACTAAGAATGTACTGCGTATAGATGCCCATAAAGGTGCAGGAGACTTATTTACTAAAGTAGTGCAAAGTGCTATGAGAATGTGTAAAGCATAGTAGCCACGATTTCTGCTTGGTTGCTTTGGTTTACAACACATTACGTGGTGCTCTTTGCTTTATTAAATACGGCCATATATTTTGTATGCGGGTTCTAGTTAACAATTTTTTGGCCCAAGATTCACCCCATTGGAAATGGTTGAATCTTAGGTGAAATTGTTGATAAATAGATCGCTGTGCTGTGAGATATAAATACATGCTACAGTGTTTTTAATCCTCACAGATATTGTTTTGAGACCCCATTTTTCTACAAATGAGAAATAATTGGGAGTCCTAGGCAGTGCTTTCCAGCTCTTATGCCCAGGATGTTGACATAAGGCTGGACGTGTCTTACACAAAAAAATATGAAACTACTTTAGACACTCAGGGTTGTGCTTTTTCAGGATATCCAAGGTGGATTCTGTATGAATGAATTGTCTTACCAGCATTTAGTATGAGAAAATTCCCTCATTTCAGAGTGGTCAACGGTTCTGATTATGATCAACTGTTTTTTTGTTTTTTTGTTGTTGTTTTTTTTCATTAAGTTCTGCATATGTAAGATATCCTTTAATGTTTATTTGTTTTGGAGTTGGCCTGTTTCTTAATGAGTGAGGCAATTCACCAACAGTGCCCTTTTTGCAGGAGACACTCCATATGCATAAGTTATTTTTGTAAAGCAATAAGCAACGCTTTCTCAAGTATGAAATTTCTTGACTGAGGTATGTCTGCTTCCCTCATAATTTTACTTCTGGTTTTACAGATAACTGTTTAGTTATATAGCACAAATGTACATACGCATATTCAATGGGTGAATGGAAATTGGTAATAAAATAATTTAAAGAGTGTTTGGATTGCTAAAAGTCTCATTTATTCAGTGATTGCATAAACAGTGCTAGTTGGGCCTATTGTTTTTTCTATATGTGAAGTTTTCTGTGTTTCTGCTCTTCAACTTCTCTCTAAGTAAGTGACCATTTTATGTTATAAGAGTGTATTTTTCATAGTTTAAGGTTATTTCTCACCAAGAAGAGACATTGTGGTTACTGGTTACATTACATTATAATGTAATACAAATTCACTCTGACAGCAGCCATATTGAGTGATTTCAAATGTTTTCAGAATAGGTGCCAAAAACAGTAGATTTTCAGCAGTGGCAGCATGAATTTAAATAAAGTGAGCCCAGCATTGCCTCAATCTGCTCTACAATACAAGTAACAGATCTGCTTCAGGTTTTCTGACATATAAATAATGCACATTGATGTCTTAACTCATGTCTTATTTCTAGTTCGAAAAGGGTAGAGGGATAAAGCTTTGTGTGACTTGTGTAAAGAATAACTGTTCTTGCCTCTCAGCGTAGAATGGACAAATGATGGCATGCACCACTCTTTTTGCCTCATTTCTCTTTACTAGTCCAACTGGAGGTGTTCCTTATACATGTTACCCTTTGCAGTGGGCCCTTCTCTACACTGCAAAGATTAACTACTTTTTTTTGCCTATTTAAAGATGAATAATGTAATAATCCTAACTTATTCTTCATTCCTGCAGCCCCCTCTGCACTTCCCTTTTTTGCCTGACTGGATTTAGCTCTCTAACATGATCCCTTAAGCCTGGTACACACAATACTAGTTTTTTTTTTTTCATTCAACCCAGTGGGCTAAACAAAAATAAAAACTGACAGCTCAGGTCTGAACCGCTGTGATGTTAGTACAGCTATCTCCCTTGCTGCTCTCTTCAGACAGGGGGGCAGCCCCCCTGCCAGAACACTCTAGTCAGCACTCTTAGCCCTTGGCAGACCTTTTTCCGTCATGCCCCTTCGGCCAGCTTCTCTCGGACCGGTTGCAGTACGTTGGACAGTTTTTATTGAATCGGCAAATGTCAACCGACATTCGGGCCGTGTGTACTAGGCTTTACAATGCAGGACCAGCAGTTCTGCATTGTACGTGAGGATGCCTAGGGCCCGCCCACAACCCAGGATGTCAGACAGTCGAGATGAGCGCTGGCTGCCGGGGGGGGCGAGAAATAAGGTAAGTATATCAACTTTTTCATCATCTCATTAGCTAAACAGACTGTTAACCCTTGCAGTGCAGACAAGCACCCCACAAGGGTAACATGTTTTTTTTTATTTTTTACTTAGAGTTCAATTTAACTTTTACATTTTTTCTACAATTAAATGGAGGAGAAACTGGAGAAAAAAATAGTCAGCATTGACTATTTTCCATAGCATGAACCATGTCACCTGGTAATTCATGCTGTCATTATTTTTAGGGCACTTAAGCCTTTGGGGGTCTTTGTAGCAAATGCTATATTGGTTACACAGCTTCTTTTTTGACCTTAATAAAAAATAAACTGCGCTAAATGTCCTTTAGTTGGTAATGACATAAATAATCAATGATGTAGTCCAAATGTCACTTTGGGTGAGAAAAAAACAGTCTAGATCTTCCAAATGCCACCATATGTATGGAAATATTCACAATCCAAAAGATCACGAAAATGAATTGCCCTTACCAGAGCGCCAAATATAGTAAGCGGATGGCTTAAAACCCAGCCAGGGCCTTTGGATAAGGACCGATCAGCTCTATCAGATTTCAGGCGTGATACCCTCAATACAATACCGAAAAAGAAACAAAAAAACTTGCCATAGTATAATATTGTTTTGCAAAGAAACATGAGCATGCACCTGACACCAACACCCTTTTGTGCATTTAAAAACAAAGGTGATGTCCCACCACCACAGCTGTTGAGTGTGCTTACCAACTCACAGACTTTACATTCATTGGACTCTATGTGGCACTGGGAAATTGATAGTTGTATCAGGAAATCAAGAGCAGAGCAGAGTAGCAGATTGACCAGCTGGAGACTGAGATCAGTCTCCAATGAATGTAAAATATATAATGTAATTGCGCCAAAGTCCATGGAAATAAAACCCAAACAGATAAATAGAAGAATAGTCAATGAATGATTCCAGAGGGAAGTCTGTGATCCATGGGTCAATGAAAATCAGGGAACCAGGGAAATCTCTATTTCTCCAAGATACCAAGGGCAGCTTCCTGTTGAGTGAAGTCAATCCTCCGTATATGCATAAAAAACCAAAGAAGAAAGCGCCTCTTAGGTATAACGGATTTATTCATATGTTAAAAACATAGTAAACACTTACATTGAGGTAGATCATGTGCTGCTTCCATACAGAACTAGTCCCGGTGTCTCTCCGTGGTGGCCAGTGATCGAGGGGAACCTGGATGGACGCCGTGCGGATGGCCGCGGACCTCCGCTCGGAGGCGCCAGCTGTACAAGCGGTATAGTGGGAAAGTCACTTCCGCGTTCCAGCGGATCACATGGGAGATGACGTCACTCGGGCCGTTCAGATTAGCTGGGGACCACTACGCGTTTCAGAGCATGCGCGAAGCTCGTAACGGGCATGCGTGCTCCTTTTTCAAGTGTTATTGTGGAGAAAGCTAACCAGGAAGCTAAATAGATTAGTACAGCTTTTGAAAACAGGTTAAAGTAACAGGAAACCTGGCACACAGCTATGTCTGGAGGAACACCATAGCTCCTAAGCAGGTTGACTTCTTGTTTCATATATGCAAGGCCTAATTTTCCTGTTTGTTTGGAGTGTATCCTTGAAATAGTAGTGAACAATGTAGCCATCTTTGTGTAGGCATCATCTATGGACAGCATCTACTCCAGGACTGAGATGTTGGCTCAGAGTGTTGGAATGTCATAAAAGAACACTTATCAGACCAATGCAAAAGCCTGTTATTCTTTGGACAACTGAAATGAAATTGTGCCAGGTTTCCTGTTACTTTAACCTGTTTTCAAAAGCTGTACTAATCTATTTCGCTTCCTGGTTAGCTTTCTCCACAATAACACTTGAAAAAGGAGCGCGCATGCCCGTTACGAGCTTCGCGCATGCTCTGAAACGCGTAGTGGTCCCCAGCTAATCTGAACGGCCCGAGTGACGTCATCTCCCATGTGATCCGCTGGAACACGGAAGTGACTTTCCCACTATACCGCTTGTACAGCCGGCGCCTCCGAGCGGAGGTCCGCGGCCATCCGCACGGCGTCCATCCAGGTTCCCCTCGATCACTGGCCACCACGGAGAGACACCGGGACTAGTTCTGTATGGAAGCAGCACATGATCTACCTCAATGTAAGTGTTTACTATGTTTTTAACATATGAATAAATCCGTTATACCTAAGAGGCGCTTTCTTCTTTGGTTTTTTATCCAATGAATGTAAAGTCTGTGAGTTGGTAAGCACACTCAACAGCTGTAGTGGTGGGACATCACCTTTGTTTTTAAATGCACAAAAGGGTGTTGGTATCAGGTGCATGCTCATGTTTCGTTGCAAAACAATATTATACTATGGCAAGTTTTTTTGTTTCTTTTTCGGTATTGTATTGAGGGTATCACGCCTGAAATCTGATGGAGCTGATCGGTCCTTATCCAAAGGCCCCGGCTGGGTTTTAAGCCATCCGCTTACTATATTTGGCGCTCTGGTAAGGGCAATTCATTTTCGTGATCTTTTGGATTGTGAATATTTCCATACAGATGGTGGCATTTGGAAGATCTAGACTGTTTTTTTCTCACCCAAAGTGACATTTGAACTACATCATTGATTATTTATGTCATTACCAACTAAAGGACATTTAGCGCAGTATATTTTTTATTACTGTTATTTGTGTTGTCGCACTGTTTACTGCTGCTTTATTTTATTCTATTTATTTTATTGCTCCAGCACGGCATTTTTTATTACATTCTTTTCTGACCTGCTTGCTCACTGGACAATGAATGCTCTGTGATGATGCTGATTATCTGTCAAGTGTTGCATATATGTGTCCTATGACACTGAAATAAGAAAAAGGTGTCACATATTCTACTGTGCAGTATGGATTGGTTGCATAAATTGACCAATTAGAATTCTACATCTTTGGGCAGGTAAAATATGACATGTATTTGTATTTAAGTTCTTTGCCAAGAATTCCACTCAAGAATGAAGTCCAAAAAACACTGGGTAAGAAGTACCGTATGTAGTATATAAGTTTAATGTACCTGAACAGCTTAAAAATTCCCCACCTTCCCAAGCTGCTATGCACTTATGTGAATCACTAACACCTATACATTTTATAAAGCAAAAATGTGCATTTTTGATTTATATGAAACATGTAATATTCACCTTTGCGGTCTCATTCTGAATACACTTAAGTAAGCTTTACAAAGCATTACTTACTCAGCTTGTGCAAAGACAGTGTTGGAATAGTTCCATATTGTATTCAATTAGTAAGTTCTGATCTCCTTTTCACACGGGATAGAGAAGTGCTTGTAATAAGAATCTGTATCTCCTCAAAGGGACAGGTGCAGGAAAAATACAATTCTTGATCTTTATCTAGTCATCTTTTCAAAAATAAAATTCTGTGTGGTCTTCCTTAAGAGTAAGGGCTCTTTCACATGGGGCGGATCAGTGATGATCTGTCCCGTGAACATCCGCTTGCTCAGCCGATTCCCGCTGAGCAGGCAGATGACAGGTCCGTCGCTGCACACTGTGCAGCGACGGACCTCTCAGAGCGCTGCTCTCCCCTATGGGGGATCGGGTGATGACGGACCGTAGAGTCCGTCGTCACCCGATCCGATCCGAAAACGGATGGAAAAGTAGGGTTTTCCTCCGTTACACTTTTTCGGATCGGAGCGGGTCGGATGTCAGCGGACATGTCACCGCTGACATCCGACACTCCATAGACCTCCATGGAGTGTCCGTTCAGGTCCGCCTAAAAAACTGACAGGCGGACCTGAACGGACAGTCCGTGTGAAAGAGGCCTTACAAGATAAATTAGTTTTGGAAATGAACTTTGAACATTTCTGCCCTGCCCCAAGTTGCTACAATTTGATGACTAATTGCTGTTTTCAGGTTAAATCATGCACATTTTTAACTGGTAGAAAAGAAACATCAAAATTGCCAAAGTAACAAAGGCCTCTGTTATTATAAATACGTCTCTGAAGTTGATTTTGACAACATAAGTAGATATAGCACACAGTGATATCTAGATAGCTGCCCTACCATTTGATCATCTTTTTAGGTTTATCATTTGTAAGAGTAGCAATATTGCATAGAAAAACTGCACTCAACAGCTAAAGTTTCAGTCTTAAAAGAAGGTGTAACATATCTTTAAACCTATTTCATTTACATTATTACATTTTTAGGGTTCACCTTCCTATAGAACTAAATCCAAAACATTTTCCATTGTACTTCTACTAAACCTGTATCCAGAGTATAGGTAGGCTGCCATTGCTGACTGAAATTCCCGGTTGCTCGTTGTCATACTGATCCAAAGACTTTATTAATTTCTGAGGCACTGGCCTGGAACAAGTGTGCAAATTATAGGTTCTAACTTTACTGTGATTTTCTAATCTACATATTTGTTTCAGGTCAATGACTGAGAAAAGTACTATTACCAGAGACGGACATGTGAGTGGTATTTTCAGAAGGAGGTCAGCAATGACGCCCTCCATACTTTTCTCAGTACAGATTTAAACTGAATATATTTTTATATCTATGCCATCCAGCCCATACTTTTGAAATCAGTGAAACATTTTTAGTTTTAATTCTCATCTTCAGAGCTGTGTGAACATTTGACATGATAAACATATCCTTACTTGAATAACACAAATATAAACGTTGCTAAACTCAAGAGAGAAATTAAAAATTTTGAACTAATTTTTAGAATCTAGATAACATTGTGTCTTTATTTCCTTGTGTACTATGTGGGTTCATTTTAGCATATCTGGCGCAAATGAGAATTGTGCCATGAGATAATAAATGCAGAAATGTTACTTGTAATGAAAAAGAAAGGGGAAAAAAGCACAATAGTGAATTGGTTGATTTTTTTTTTTTTTTTCCCGGTAAACAACCAATGTGTTTATGCATGATTTATTAACATATTGGAATGAATGGTTTTATTATATTGATTGTATGACTTATAAAGTATCTTTTCACTATGTCAATGATATTGTTTGAAAGTAAGTTAAAAGAAGCTTCACAATGGATAATATATTAGTGTATTTTTAATATTATTTTTTGGTTTCCTTGTGTAATTTAAGTGGTATTTATGCTCCTGAATTAATTGTAAAATGCAAGTGTGATTCTTTTTTCTGCTTTCTTTTTTAGGATTAGGTGTGTGGGTTAGTTTATAGAAACCTTAAGATAATCAGACTGTAATATATTAATAGTCAATATCTGTAGTTTTGTCAGAAAAGACACTTTAAGAATGTGTGTCTGAGGTATTTTTATTGCAATGATCTGATAGTTGAAGCAAGCAATTTGTTAATGTTGAGTTCTTTCCAGAGTTGTAACTTTTTTACAGGAGAATAAACTATTTTACTTTTTTGCCTGTTCTGTCATTGTGTCCTTATTTTTCTTACCTGACCACTTTAATCTTTTTATTTATAGTGCACCAGAACATTCTGAAGCAATCTGCTTTCACCCCAGTCACTGTTAGGCAGCCTATACATTGATATTTTTTTGCTTTCAACGCAAATGATCCAATTCCACCACCTATGCATTAGAGGTGGATGGGAGAATCCCTGCTGCTGTGGTATTGTATTCTGACAGCAGGGAGACTTCCTCGCCATCAGAATACAATAATCAATATTGCCGGCTATAGCCAGTGGCATTGATCAGTCGGGGGAAACCCCAAAAGGCTGGTTGTGCAGAAATCGATTGATTGGCTTCTGCACAAACAGCCAACCCATATGTAGAGCGAAATTCAGGCAGTCCCTGTTGAACCAGCTGAATTTCAATCCATGTGTGACCGTCTTTACAGTGGAACTTGCAATTTCACTACCTATTGCAATTAAACATACATAGATTTTAGTGCAAACTGAGAAATGTGGGGGGGGGGGGCGCATTTGAATTTCATGAACATAGAACCTTATTGGTTTTAAATATGGGATACATGTGTTGTGGGATTTAAAGACACTACCCCGGGGGTGTCCTGGAATATACAAATACAGTGTAGTTAAAAAAGGATGGTGCAAAAGTAAAGCTGATTTATTCATAACAGAATGAACCCAACACAACTATATTAATATTAAGACACATTAACTGTCCAAGTTTTACCTCTGCACTACAAATGATCAATGTGAGCCCTATTGACAGGACAGATGTTGAGATGGTATTCCAGTTGTCTGGACTCGTGCCAGCATCTCCTTGGATATTGAATCTGCTACTTCTGTGATGCATCGTCTCTGGCAGTTTAGGTCCTATGGCATGGGGGACAAGTGTACCCCCACAGAAAAAAGTTGCAGGGTATTAGGTTTGGCAATCGCAGAGGCCAGAGTGACATTGGTGAACCGTTCTTTCCTGCATGGCCGATACAACGTTCTGGTAGGGTATCATTCAGGTATTGGCAAACATCCAAGTGGAAATGAGGAAAAGCGTCACCCTGCTGAAAGACTAGGTTGGATAGATCTTCCTCTATCTGTGGAATAAGCTGTTCTGTAATCATGTCCAAAAACTTGTAGCAAGAGTGACATCAATAGTAAATGGCAATCATCTGTCGTGTCACCAATGGGCTCACGTCGAACATTTGTAGTGCAGAGGTAAAACTTGGACAGGTAATCTGTCTTTTAATGTTAATATGGTTCTGTGAGGTTCATTCCATTATGACTCAGTTACTTTTGTACCATCCTTTCCGAATCACACTGTATTTCCATTTAGTTCTGCTATAACAGAATATTTTTTTTCAATAGGCGATTATTTATAATTTACTTAAAAATATTGTACATAAACATAACACAAGATATCTGCTATACATGCACTGTAAATGTCATATGAAATTAGAATTGATATATGAATCACACAAATACTTAAAATGACGCTACAAAGAAACTGCCCAAAAAAGTCTAAAAAAGATGATCACTATTCACGTAGCTTTCACCAGTTCCTTACATCTTTGCTTTCTTTTAGTGCCATGGCCTCTGAAAGTACTTGCACATTTCATCTACTGGTCCCCGTGCCACTAGTAGACACAGTAGTGACAGGTGCAGTGGATGAAACTACATCCATGGAAAAGAGAATTGAGAACACAGACATCTGACGTTCCCAGAAGTGTCAGATGTGAAGATCTTGCTGTAGATTAGGGGGGAGCAGTTGAGGGCAGTAAAAACATGGTGTTTGGGAAACCTATAATGAGGGGACTGCAAGTCATATTTTTGAGATGGATATAAGGGCTTAAAGTCGAAAGGATCAGGAAACATTTTGTAGAGTAAGTAACTATGACAATGAAACAGAAGAGACATTAAAAAGAGTAATGTTGGAAAGCAATGTTTTATCTACAGCTATAGTGCGAAAATCAAAGAAATAAAATTATACACATGTGAGAGAAGAGACACACAACAGAATTCTATTCTTTGAAAAAGTGATAATCAAATGGTTAAAGTAAATGGAACCACATAGTCTGTAATTGATAACTCTTTAAAAAGACAGTTAAAAGTGTTTATTTAAATTATTTCACAGTTTTATTGCTGTGCTGTTGTGTTAGCCAGTACTACTCTTGGTCTAGTCTAAATGTAACTCTGCAATTCTTGTTAAGCTTGCAAAATAAGCATTTCTTGTTTTTTTTCCTAATAGTTCATGCAAAGTTCAATATAAGTATGTAGCTTGTGTTGAGTGATTAGCAAAACAGATTGCATGTGTTCTTTTTTGCCAGAGAAGGATCAAAATGACTTTTTCCTGACCTCATGTGCTGTTAAACAGTTGTACCTACAGGTGCTCTGTTCATCTCTGTGATTACACTTTCCTGTCAAGTTGATTAGATCAGTGTCTATTAATCTGTTTAAATACAAATAAATAGCGGTGGATTAGAAACCACTTTGCTCACTTACAACCTTTTAATAAATCTGTTCCCTCTGGAGCTTGTATAGTATTTCTATCGATCATTGCCATTTGGCATAGGATCACAGCTTAACATTATCACAGTATATTTCATCTTTCACAAGTTGTCTTCTTAACAGGATGTTTTCGAAATTTTAAATTTCCCTATGGATGTTTTTTTTTTCAAACACATTGCTTAAGGGTTATTTCATTACTTTATTACAATATATTGATGGAAATATGAAATGTGTCTATACCAGTTTGCATTAGTAAAGGGTCATTCCATAACGATCCAGTTTTTAGCTAACCACTGGTGGACTGAGTGTTTGGCCACAGTGCTGGAAAGATCTTTCTGAGTACAAAGGGTTATGCAACTGTTATGGCCACTACAAGTGGGTTTTACTCTTGCTCCCTACATTCATGTATAGAAAAATGCAACAAGAGAAGTAGGACTTGTTTGTCTTTGAAATGGCCATGATGGGGACATAGCATAGATCATCATTGGCTCCGAGACCTGTGGTACACAAGAGATGTAAGAAGTCAGTAGGTCATTCACCCCCCACAACACCTACCAATAACCAGGTAGGTTTGGTTATACGTACCCTTTTATTCCACATATTGCATATGCTTAAATATTAGATATACATTTTTATTTTCCGTTATGCTTTGTGTTTAGCCAGGGTGGGTATAATGTGTATAAGTATTATGTTCGGGAAAACTGGCAAATTTTTGTTTGCAAATCCTCAGACTATTCTTTTCTGCTCTTTCTCCTCTTCATCCTCTATGTGGCACACAGACACACAACAGAAAGGTTGAGTCAGTTTTCCACCATTTTAACTGGTTGCTGGTGTGATTTCTATATTGTCAGCACCTGGTAACCACTTAAGAACCGCCCCACGTATATATACTCCAGCAGGGTGGCCCTTTAGCACAAAATCACGTACCTGTATGCCATTTCCTCTGGGGGGCACGCGTCTCGCCGGAGCCGCACTCCCATTCTGATTGGACACTACAGGAGCCAATAAGCGGGTCCGACTGCAGCACTGGCCGCTTGCCACCCGCAATCTTGCTTTGGAGAGACAGAATTTCGGTCTGCCTCTGTAAACAAGGCAGACCATCTTTCTGTTAGAGAGGGAGAGAGATCTGTGATTCCTGCTAATCAGGAACACATGTGTCTCTTCCTTGAGTCAGTCCATCCCCCACACAGTAAGAAAGCACACCCAGCAAATGCATTTAACCCTTTGATTGCCCCTGATGTTAACCCCTTCCCTGCCAGTGTCATTTATACAGTGATCATGCATTTTTTTTTAACATTGATCACAGTATTGGTGTCACTGGTCCCCAAAAAGTGTCAGATTTGCCACAATGGTCGCAGTCCTGCTAAAAATCACTGATCACCACCATTACTAGAAAAAACAATACAAAAATAAAAAGTCCATAAATCTATCCCATAGTTTGTAGACACTATAACTTTTGCGCACACTACTTAATATACGCTTTTTGGGATTTTTTTTTATACCAAACTTGTGTCGCAGAATACAAATTGGCCTAAACTGATAAAGAAATGTCGATTTTTTTTAATTTTTTTTATTGGATGTCTTTATAGCAGAAAGTTTAAAAAAAATGTTTTGTTTATAGCGCAAAAAATAAAAGCCGCAGAGGTGATCAAATACCACCAAAAGAAAGATCTATTTGTGGGGAAAAAAGGACACTGGTTTTATTTGGGTACAGCGTCACTAGAGTGCAATTGTCAGTTAAATTAGCGCAGTGCCGTATCTCAAAAAAGGGCCTGGTCATGAAAGGGGTAAAACCTTCCGGAGCTGAAATGGTTTATTGATACAGGTGAGTTTAGTTACAAATTACAGGAGTATCACAAACTTGGATTGCAATTATCTCTTACAATTTTGAGAAGGTGCCAATAATTTTGTATAGTCCATTTTTGGAGTTTTGCATTGAATGTGCCAGATTTGCCTTTTTTTTCCTACACTTTTTTGTGTCATACCAAAACAAATAAAATAAACATGCCTAAACATTTGTAATTGCAACAATTTTCTGGGTGAAGTGATGCATTATCTGACAAATGCAGGGGTGCCAATATTTTAGGACATGACTCTATATTTAGTTTATGTGAAAGTTATAGAGTAATAACTATGGTACCGTGTATACAATGCTTTTGTAATTTGCAAAGCAACTGGAAAAACTGGTTCCTTCCTAAAATTTCAGGAAGCAATCATCACAGCCCTTTTGTATCCAGAAGGTGCTGTGGCCCAAACCCCAAATCCAGATGCGGTTAGCCAGCTGCATGAGAGGCATTTTCCTGATGTCTTCCCTGGTCCCCAGACCAAAAAGTTACCCTAAAAAAGATGTCTGTAGCAGATGCAGAATAAGACGTGGCACCCATTTTTTTCTATCCCTCCAGTCCTGGCTAACCTGGTCTCTGCATCAAAGACTACTTCTGTCGCTATCACACACACACTAGTGGAGTATTGGCTAAGGCACACGGTTCTGCACATGAAGGTTCAACACTTTGAAAAAAGAGGAAGGAACACCCGCGCAATGGGATGCATGCAATAAAAATAAAAAATGTTGTTGGAACTGCTGCCACTACCTATTACTTCCACTAGGGGGAGTAAGATATGAAAAAAAGGGGAAAATAAGTAGATAGGCGCTGTTTCCAAATGGATTCAGGTGTGTTACTCTCTTAATGGGAGGGAAGTATGGAGTGGAAAAGATTGTAAAAAAGTAGCCTATTCAGTGAATGTTTATCCAGTGGAATTGTGTGTAAAGGTCCTAAATGTGCATAAGTCAAGTTGGTTGCCTGACTTGATAAAGTGCTGTGTGTGCTCTAGCTTAATCCATATAAATATATTAATCCATATAATAATGAACATTATTTTTAAATTGAAAATATTGTGAAAAATTCATGTGATCAATAATATAAAGCAATAATATCGATATTAAGTGAACAAACAAATATATATAATTAAGTGCTTTCAGTGCTGCTGCAAAAAAATCCCCCTGGATTCTGATGGATATTCCAATGAGTAAACCTTTCAGGGTGTGCCTTAATCCGTGTTCTAATAGTGGTTGCACTCACCAGATCCTTCACCCCCTCTTGGGGTCTTACACATCCACAGTATATGCCACTATGTAGCACCGCGGGATAACACAGGGTCACTCCGTCCTTAATGTGGATTATGAGGAGATACCATAGAAAGAGAAAGAGGGAGCCCACATAGCGTAATACTGTATAGGAATTTGTTTATTGGTGTGAAAAATGTTTAAAAGCACTCACATTCGGTAAAAAGCAAAAAAGCCTATATTGCTGACACGAGTCTGGAACAGGAAGTGATGCAAGGACGTTTGTTGACTCCGCCCTACACGTTTCGTCACTCTGACGTCATCTGGAGCGTGCATACTACCTGCTACACTTCCTATTAATACTGATTTGATGTTTTGCATAACGTATTAGTGATTGGCCGCCATTTTGCGGATGATATTGCAGACTGGAGTTCCGTCGGCCATTTTGGGTGTGATTTTGCAGACCGAAGTCCTTTATAGTTGATATGGTGAAGAGGGTTCAGTGTGATATAGTAGGATACGTTATCAATTATAAGTATCCATAATCTCCAATACATCTGGTCCCCCATAAGCTAAAAAAGAAACTGTGAGAAATGAAAAAAATAAATGTATAAGGAGAGGAATTCCAAAAACGGCTGGCTGGCTTGCTGGCCTTCCAGAGCTCCGGCGGCTATTTTGTGTGTGACAATGGGGACCGAAGTCCGTGGATCTAGAAACGATCCGGCGGCCATTTTGTGTATGATTTTGAAGACCGGAGACCAAACAATAAAAGGTCCCGGCGGCCATTTTGGGTGTGATAAACCAGACCGAAGCCTAGCTCATATTGTTTGTTAATGAGTCAAGCTGAATCAGCATAGATTAGATGTAAGAACTGTCCACACGGACTGATGTTTGTAATAATTCACCATACGTTATGTGCACAGTATTCCACTTCATTAAAAGTGTATCTTATATTCTGTAAAATTATGAGGCATTCTACCAAGTACCCGACATGAGTAGAATTAGGATTACATTAAAAATATAATATCATTAAAAAATAAATATTTAAAATATGGGTTAAAAATGCAGAAGAGACAAGCATATAGCAATTTAGAATAAATGAATAAAAAAATGAATAAAAAAATACAAATAAAAAATATATGTCCATGACATGGGCATGTGCACCGTTACTTATATGCAAATTATTTCCTAAACTTTGAGCAAAAAAGGGGATGTAAAATATGGGGTTATTAAATATGAAGCCATAGATCATATAGAAACAGGATATATATTTGATTAAAAATTAGTTAAAAAACAATTGAGGTCTATATCTATATTCATTCCTTTTGGTTGGAGGATGTCTAATTGGAATATCCATTTTGTCTCATTTTGGGAGATTTTCGTTTTCTTATTCTCTCCTCTCCAGTGCGCTTTAATTTTGTCTATGCCATAAAAGACCATACAAGTGGGGTCTTTGTTATGATGGTCTCTGAAGTGTCTTGATACGCTGTGTTTATCAAATCAACGTTTTATATTGTTAATATGCTCCTGGATTTTTACATGCAATTCTCGTGTTCTGCCCACGTACTGTTTTTGGCAGGGGCATTCTAATACATACGTTACATGGGTACTCGTGCATGTGATCAATTCTTTTAAGTTATATTTGGTACCTTTTGACATGGAGGAAAAATCGGTTCTTTTTCTATTGGTTTTTTTACTGACCCTACATGGAAGATATTTTCCACATTTATAAAAGCCCTTTAGATGATTTAAAATTCTAATCTGTTTTGGGGGGTTCAATGCATTGTGAACTAATTTGTTCCTAAGGTTTGGTGCTTTCCTATAGGTAAAGGAAGGTCTTACTGGTATGGTAGTTCCCAGGATCTGATCGGATTGTAGAATCGGCCAGTGTTTTCTTATTATTTTTTCCAATGATTTATGTTGGATATTAAAACCCGTAATGAATGGTACATCTCCCCCGGGTTTTTTGTTTTTTTGTTCTCTTTGCCCTTGTCATCAATTAGAGAATTTCTTTCCATATGTTTAATGTTTTCTTTTAATGTTGTTAATTCTTTTTTCTTGTATCCTTTTTCAACAAATCTGTCTATAATCATGTCCGCTTGGTTGTTATCATCTGGATTACTGCAGTTTCTGTACATTCTCATTAATTGGCCTTTTGGGATATTACATATCCATTGGCGATGATGGCAACTGTTAATTGGTATGTACCCATTTCGGTCTGTGTTTTTGAAAAACGTCCTAGTACCTATACGCTCGTTATTTTTGTATAATTGCAGATCCAGGTAGTTAATACTTTGTTGATTCCAAGTTCCTGAGAAGGTGATTCCACAGGTATTCTGGTTGATTTCATCAAGTTCCTTAACCATTGGGAAGAAGAACAAATCTTCAGCATAGAAAGGAATAATTTAAAATTATACCGAAGGTATATTGACGATATTTTGATCGTATGGAGCAGCAAGGATACGGAATTACAATCTTTCTTTGATGAAATCAACCAGAATACCTATATATATATATATATATATATATATATATATATATATATAAAAGATTTAAATATATATATATATATATATATATATATATATATATATATATATAAAAGATTTAAATATATATATATATATATATATAAAAGATTTAAATATATATATATATATATATTAGATATATATATTAAAAATATATATATTAAATATATATATTAAAAAATATATATATTAAATATATATATATTAAAATATATATATATATATATATATATATATATTTTATATATATATACACTTGTGGAGGAGAACCGCACTCTGCTTACGATTTAGTGCCAGCAATCAGGTCTTCCCACCGACCTTGTATATAGAAAAAGAGTCCAAGAGGTTGCTGCACTTAAAAATTTCTTTGCTTTATTTCACAAATTGTTCAGTAGGGATTTACAAAGCAAGTATAATCCAAAATCACAGGTACGAATTGCCTACACAGTTTCAGACACAGGTAGATTCAGATATGGATGGATGGATGGATTACGTCTCGGGCTAGTCAGCTTACGCCCTTCCTAAGATCCATTGAAGCACATCTGAGGGTTTCAATCCAATCATTCATTTAAATACAGGTTAAGTGAAGTACTTTACATATGGAATCAATATGGCTAATTAGTTCAAATCGCATACCATTTAACATCTATATATGCATATATTTATCTATAACATGCCATTAAAACAAGGATAAGCAACAGGTGTCGAATCTCTCATTCTCTTCACTCTCATTATAGAATATTTGAAATACCTATAAAAACGCAGGGAAATGTTGCATTCATGAGTAAATACAAAAACAAAAAGAAAAAACAAAAAAGATATCCCCATCATGAAGTTATTTTATCTGGCTACTTTCATATACTTATTCCAACAGTTAAACAAATAAATAAAGATCCAAATCAACATTTAAGCCATATGGAGCAATTGTATTCAAAAAATGTATCCAGTATACTTCTCTTTTTCTTAGAATCAATTCACGGTTGCCCCCTCTCCTATTTTTCTCAATACCTTCTAGGACCATATACTTTAGTTGTGATACATTGTGGCCAAATTCCAAAAAGTGTCTCGCCAGCGGTAATTGGGTTAATTTATCTCGTATTGAGTATTTGTGTCTCGCTATCCTATCTTTGATTTTTTGTGTAGTCTCCCCTACATAGACTAAACCGCACGGGCACTTTATGGCGTAAATTACATATGAAGATTGGCATGTGTAGTAACCCCGTATGGGGATGTTGAAACCCCTATGTGGATGTGTAAAGTATTTACCTTTAATCATAGAGTTACATTGTATGCATGACAAGCAGGGATACGATCCCAGATTTTTAGGTCCCAGGAAGGTTAGTTTGGCTGCTGCAGCCACAGGTTGATCAGATTTAATCAATCGATCTCGTATCGTTCTACCTTTTCTATAGGAGGACATGGGTGGATTCCAGAATTCCTGTACCATGGGGTAACTGGATCTTAAAAGATTCCAATGTCTTTTGATAATTTGATTAATTTTGTTGGAGAAGGGATGGTACTGCATAATAAAGGGGATTCTCTTTTTTTCTTTTCGGGGTGATCGATTACTATCCGTATTAGGATGATCGATATTAACTAAAGCTTGCGGATATCTTCTACTAATAAGTTTGTTTTTTATTTCATCAAGTCTCTGATCACGGCACAGCGGGTCACTCACGATCCGCTGTACCCTCATCATCTGACTTTTTGGGATGGATGAAAAAACGTTCGGGGGTGAAAGCTATTAAAATGTAGCAATTGATTGCGATCTGTGGGTTTCACATATAAGTCAGTAGTGATCTGCCCATTGTTCAATTTAAGAAGAGTATCAAGAAAGGAGATCTCATTTTTACCAATTTCAATGTTGAACTTTAATCCAGGTACTAAATAGTTAATGTATTTATCAAATAAGTATAGGCTTTCCATGTTGCCATCCCATATAGCGAAAATATCGTCCACAAATCTGTACCAACATTGGCAATGTTTTAAAAATAAATCATTGACATAAATAAAGGACGTCTCTATCATATTCATAAATGCGTTCGCATATGGGGGTGCAACATTTGAACCCATCGCTGCTCCATTCAGTTGCAAGAAATGAGTATCCCTGAAAAGAAAATAGTTCTCTTCAAGAGTAATTTTCAAAAGGTCAAGCAGAAATGAAATCTGTTCGGTTTTATAGATGCCTGATTGAATTAACAATCGCTGACATGCCTCTATTCCTAAATCATGTGGAATGATAGTAAATAAGCTAGAGACGTCCCATGATATCAGGATGGAATCTAATGACAAGTTTATATCTTGAATTTTTGACAAAAAGTCAGTAGTATCTCTTATAAATGATTTAGTGTTTAACCACTTCCCGCCCGGCCTATAGCGGATTGACGGCCGGGCGGTGGTTGTGTTATCCTGACTGGGCGTCATATGACGTCCTTCAGGATAACATGCCGCCGCGCGCCCGCAGGGGCGCGCATCGCGGCGATCGGTGGATCGGTGTGTCAGTCTGACACACCGCTACACCGATCTTGGTAAAGAGCCTCCGGCGGAGGCTCTTTACCACGTGATCAGCCGTGTCCAATCACGGCTGATCACGCTGTCAATAGGAAGAGCCGTTGATCGGCTCTTCCTCACTCGCGTCTGACAGACGCGAGTAGAGGAGAGCCGATCGGCGGCTCTCCTGGCAGGGGGGGTCTGCGCTGATTGTTTATCAGCGCAGCCCCCCCGCAGATCACCACACTGGACCACCAGGGATCGCCACTAGGACCACCAGGGAAGGGAAACATGTGGATGGCCAGGTATGTACCCCATGGCCATCCACATGTGCCCAGTCAGTGCCAAATCTGTGCCAATCAGTGCCCACAAATGGGCACTGATTGGCACAATTATGTTGCAGTGATGCCCAGCAATGCCACACTTAGGGGCATCACTGCCATCAATCAGAATCATCAGTGCCACCCATCAGTGTCCATCGGTGCCACCTGTCAGTGCCCATCTGTGCCCACCTATCAGTGCCCATCCGTGCCCATCTGTGCCAACTATCAGTGCCACCCATAACTACCCATCAACGCCACCTACGAGTGCCCATTAATGCCACCTACAAGTGCCCATCAGTGCCGCCTATCAGTGCCCATCGGTGCCACCTATCAGTGCCCATCAGTGCCACCTACCAGTGCCACCTATCAGTGCCCATTAGTGCCACCTATCAGTGCGCATCAGTGCCACCTATCAGTGCCCATCATCAGTGCCCGTCAGTGCCACCTCATCAGTGCCACCTCATTGGTGCCACCTCATCGGTGCCCATCAGTGCCGCCGTATCAGTGCCCGTCAGTGCAGCCATATCAGTGCCCGTCATTGAAGAAGAAAACGTACTCATTTACAAAAAATTTTAAAAGAAACAAAGAAAAACGTGCTTTTTTTCAAAATTTTCTGTCTTTTTTTATTTGTTGCCCAAAAAATAAAAACCGCAGAGGGGATCAAATACCACCAAAAGAAAGCTCTATTTGTGGGAACAAAATGATAAAAATTTGTTTGGGTACAGTGTGGCATGACCGCGCAATTGTCATTCAAATTGTGACAGCGCTGAAAGCTGAAAATTGGGCTGGGCGGGAAGGTGTCTAAGTGCCTGGTATTGAAGTGGTTAATAGCAATGGTGTCAAACACTTATCCAGGTATTGTGCTAGATGTGTTGTCACAGATTCCATCCCTGATACAATGGGACGTCCGGGGGGATTTTTAGGGTCTTTATGAATTTTTGGTAACATATACAGTACCGGTGTAACTGGATATTCACATATCAAAAACTCCATAGTTTCATCATCAATGATTTTTTGTTTAACTGCCTTAGTTAGAGTTGTTTTTATCCTTTTTTGCACTTTAAAAACAGGACAGCAATCAAGTCTTTTATAAGTAAGGGTATCACTCAGATGTTTCATTATTTCATTTTCATACATGGATGTATCCATGACCACAATAGCTCCCCCCTTGTCAGCCGGCTTGATGGTGATATCATGCCGGGCTGACAAGGAGTTTAACGCTGCAATCTCATCTCTATTTAGATTGTGGGGTATATGGTCTCTCTTATCTCTGTCACACAAAAAACGTTTTATATCATTTTCCACTTTGTCTATATATACCTCTACAGCAGCACATGAAGTGGGTGGTACTTTAGTGCTTTTTGGTTTTAAACCCATGTTTTTGATCGATAATATTGATAATTCTTTAGTTGTGGCAGTGGGTACACCAGAATAGTATGCTTTAAATCTTAATTGTCTAAAAAATCTATATAAATCCTGTTTAAGTACAAAATCATTCATTTTCTCTTTAGGGCAAAAGCCCAAACCCTTATTCAAAACACTTAGTTCAGTTTTAGACAAAACAATAGAAGAAATGTTATGTACCAGGTTTTCATCTAATGTCTCTGGCGGTTCTGGCGTCTGGTGGTTACTCCCCCTGCTGTGTCTTTTCTTTGTTCGCCGGCCGCCCCTCCTGGTCCGGATTCGGTCAGGTTCCCTTGTAAAAAAGGAGTAGTTGATACACTGGTGGATGATCCAGTAGATGTCATAGAGGAGTTTGAGCTAGCCAGATTTTTTCGTTGTATTTTTCTGTAGCCCTTTGAATGGTAATATGTAGGATCAGTCCAATTGTAGACACGATCGTTTTTATAATCTTCCCGATCTCGTTCAGTTTTGTACGTTTACGGAATTGAATATTGGTGCGAAAACTTTCTAATTTATCATTATTCATTTTCTTGAATTGCTGTAGTTCCTCTTGATTAGAACATTGTTGTAGCTGTCTTTCAAGTTCAGCAATCTCCTGCTGTATGAGAGTCCTCTCTTGTTGCAAGAATTGCACAGTTAATGTCATGATATCAAAGGAACATTTATTGAGAATCTGGGCAAATTTGGTTTTAAAGTCCTTGTTCTGTGAAAAGAGGGTTGGAGTCAGGCGAACCCTCAGCCCTCTAGGTATCATTTGTAACTTATAGTATTCGGCTAATGTTACCTCATGAAGTTCCATAGTGGTGGCTCTTTGCATTAGATTTGCATTTGCAACTAATGCAAAGAGCCACCACTATGGAACTTCATGAGGTAACATTAGCCGAATACTATAAGTTACAAATGATACCTAGAGGGCTGAGGGTTCGCCTGACTCCAACCCTCTTTTCACAGAACAGAACAAGGACTTTAAAACCAAATTTGCCCAGATTCTCAATAAATGTTCCTTTGATATCATGACATTAACTGTGCAATTCTTGCAACAAGAGAGGACTCTCATACAGCAGGAGATTGCTGAACTTGAAAGACAGCTACAACAATGTTCTAATCAAGAGGAACTACAGCAATTCAAGAAAATGAATAATGATAAATTAGAAAGATTTCGCACCAATATTCAATTCCGTAAACGTACAAAACTTGAACGAGATCGGGAAGATTATAAAAACGATCGTGTCTACAATTGGACTGATCCTACATATTACCATTCAAAGGGCTACAGAAAAATACAACGAAAAAATCTGGCTAGCTCAAACTCCTCTATGACATCTACTGGATCATCCACCAGTGTATCAACTACTCCTTTTTTACAAGGGAACCTGACCGAATCCGGACCAGGAGGGGCGGCCGGCGAACAAAGAAAAGACACAGCAGGGGGAGTAACCACCAGACGCCAGAACCGCCAGAGACATTAGATGAAAACCTGGTACATAACATTTCTTCTATTGTTTTGTCTAAAACTGAACTAAGTGTTTTGAATAAGGGTTTGGGCTTTTGCCCTAAAGAGAAAATGAATGAATTTGTACTTAAACAGGATTTATATAGATTTTTTAGACAATTAAGATTTAAAGCATACTATTCTGGTGTACCCACTGCTACAACTAAAGAATTATCAATATTATCGATCAAAAACATGGGTTTAAAACCAAAAAGCACTAAAGTACCACCCACTTCATGTGCTACTGTAGAGGTATATATAGACAAAGTGGAAAATGATATAAAACGTTTTTTGTGTGACAGAGATAAGAGAGACCATATACCCCACAATCTAAATAGAGATGAGATTGCAGCGTTAAACTCCTTGTCAGCCCGGCATGATATCACCATCAAGCCGGCTGACAAGGGGGGAGCTATTGTGGTCATGGATACATCCATGTATGAAAATGAAATAATGAAACATCTGAGTGATACCCTTACTTATAAAAGACTTGATTGCTGTCCTGTTTTTAAAGTGCAAAAAAGGATAAAAACAACTCTAACTAAGGCAGTTAAACAAAAAATCATTGATGATGAAACTATGGAGTTTTTGATATGTGAATATCCAGTTACACCGGTACTGTATATGTTACCAAAAATTCATAAAGACCCTAAAAATCCCCCCGGACGTCCCATTGTATCAGGGATGGAATCTGTGACAACACATCTAGCACAATACCTGGATAAGTGTTTGACACCATTGCTATTAAACACTAAATCATTTATAAGAGATACTACTGACTTTTTGTCAAAAATTCAAGATATAAACTTGTCATTAGATTCCATCCTGATATCATGGGACGTCTCTAGCTTATTTACTATCATTCCACATGATTTAGGAATAGAGGCATGTCAGCGATTGTTAATTCAATCAGGCATCTATAAAACCGAACAGATTTCATTTCTGCTTGACCTTTTGAAAATTACTCTTGAAGAGAACTATTTTCTTTTCAGGGATACTCATTTCTTGCAACTGAATGGAGCAGCGATGGGTTCAAATGTTGCACCCCCATATGCGAACGCATTTATGAATATGATAGAGACGTCCTTTATTTATGTCAATGATTTATTTTTAAAACATTGCCAATGTTGGTACAGATTTGTGGACGATATTTTCGCTATATGGGATGGCAACATGGAAAGCCTATACTTATTTGATAAATACATTAACTATTTAGTACCTGGATTAAAGTTCAACATTGAAATTGGTAAAAATGAGATCTCCTTTCTTGATACTCTTCTTAAATTGAACAATGGGCAGATCACTACTGACTTATATGTGAAACCCACAGATCGCAATCAATTGCTACATTTTAATAGCTTTCACCCCCCGAACGTTTTTTCATCCATCCCAAAAAGTCAGATGATGAGGGTACAGCGGATCGTGAGTGACCCGCCTGTGCCGTGATCAGAGACTTGATGAAATAAAAAACAAACTTATTAGTAGAAGATATCCGCAAGCTTTAGTTAATATCGATCATCCTAATACGGATAGTAATCGATCACCCCGAAAAGAAAAAAAGAGAATCCCCTTTATTATGCAGTACCATCCCTTCTCCAACAAAATTAATCAAATTATCAAAAGACATTGGAATCTTTTAAGATCCAGTTACCCCATGGTACAGGAATTCTGGAATCCACCCATGTCCTCCTATAGAAAAGGTAGAACGATACGAGATCGATTGATTAAATCTGATCAACCTGTGGCTGCAGCAGCCAAACTAACCTTCCTGGGACCTAAAAATCTGGGATCGTATCCCTGCTTGTCATGCATACAATGTAACTCTATGATTAAAGGTAAATACTTTACACATCCACATAGGGGTTTCAACATCCCCATACGGGGTTACTACACATGCCAATCTTCATATGTAATTTACGCCATAAAGTGCCCGTGCGGTTTTAGTCTATGTAGGGGAGACTACACAAAAAATCAAAGATAGGATAGCGAGACACAAATACTCAATACGAGATAAATTAACCCAATTACCGCTGGCGAGACACTTTTTGGAATTTGGCCACAATGTATCACAACTAAAGTATATGGTCCTAGAAGGTATTGAGAAAAATAGGAGAGGGGGCAACCGTGAATTGATTCTAAGAAAAAGAGAAGTATACTGGATACATTTTTTGAATACAATTGCTCCATATGGCTTAAATGTTGATTTGGATCTTTATTTATTTGTTTAACTGTTGGAATAAGTATATGAAAGTAGCCAGATAAAATAACTTCATGATGGGGATATCTTTTTTGTTTTTTGTTTTTGTTTTTGTATTTACTCATGAATGCAACATTTCCCTGCGTTTTTATAGGTATTTCAAATATTCTATAATGAGAGTGAAGAGAATGAGAGATTCGACACCTGTTGCTTATCCTTGTTTTAATGGCATGTTATAGATAAATATATGCATATATAGATGTTAAATGGTATGCGATTTGAACTAATTAGCCATATTGATTCCATATGTGAAGTACTTCACTTAACCTGTATTTAAATGAATGATTGGATTGAAACCCTCAGATGTGCTTCAATGGATCTTAGGAAGGGCGTAAGCTGACTAGCCCGAGACGTAATCCATCCATCCATCCATATCTGAATCTACCTGTGTCTGAAACTGTGTAGGCAATTCGTGCCTGTGATTTTGGATTATACTTGCTTTGTAAATCCCTACTGAACAATTTGTGAAATAAAGCAAAGAAATTTTTAAGTGCAGCAACCTCTTGGACTCTTTTTCTATATATATATATATATATATATATATATATATAATATATATTATATATTATATATATAATATATATATAATATTATATATTATATAATATATATATAATATATTATATAATATATATAAAATATATATTATATATATATATATATATATATATATATATATATATTATATATATATATATATATATATATATATATATATATATAATTTATATATATATATATATATATATATATATATATTATATATATATATATATATATATATATATATATATATATATATATATATATATTATATAATATATATATAATATATATATAATATATATATTATATATATAATATATATTATATTATATATAATATATATTATATTATATATATATATTATATATATATTATATTATATATATATATATTATATATATATATTGTAATATATATATATATATATATATATATTATAATATATATATATTTATATTATACATATATTATATATATATATATATATATA